>CM062097.1:13316521-13670190 GCA_031163375.1 Conogethes punctiferalis | reverse complement strand
AGGTCACATAGAACTTATCAAGTCCATATACAAACAAAGCAAAAGCAGTGTTAAACTAGAGTCAAAAGGAGAGCCCTTTCCAATAAACAGAGGTGTAAGACAAGTGAGACCCTTTGTCGCCTAAGCTGTTTAAGTGCTGTGCTTGAACACACATATTTAGAAAATTGGACTGGGAGAGCAACGGTATTAACATCAATGGAAACGCCTCAAACCACCTGAGATTTGCCGATGAAGATTGTCCTGCTGGAAGAAGATCCCAAAAAGCTGGAGCACATGATAATAGCTCTAGCAGAAAAAAGCGGTGAAGTGGGCTTAGAAATTAACGCGGGACAAAACAAAGTTAATGACCAACTCAATAGAAATCGACTTAGAGGTCCACGGAACCAAGTTTGAGGTATGTGAAGGAATATGTTTACCTAGGACAATCAAGATCTCCAGAGGACTCCATGTCTAAAGAAATAAACACAAAGAATAGCTAGCGGGTGGAAGAAATACTGGTCGTTGAAAAGAAATCATGAAGAACAAAGATTTAGGTGTACATATCAAGAGAAAGACTTTCCAACACTTGTATTCTTCCCTGCATGACATACGGCTGCGAGACATGGACATCTAACGGAAAAACATAGAGATCAACTAGCCAAAACTGAAAGAGCAATGGAAAGAAGCATGTTGGGAACGAGGCTTAGTGATAGGATTAGAAATGAGGAAATCAGAGGAAAGACTAAAGTTACGGATATCATATCTCGGATAGAACACCTAAAATGGAGCTGGACAGGACACATGTTGCGCTGCAGGTTAAACAAGTGGAGCCAACAGGTGACTCTTTGGTATCCTAGAGAGAACACCAGACATACCAGGGCGTCCAAGAGTAGATGGAGTGACGATATCCGCCTAAACTCTGGACCATTTTGGACCAGAGTCGCGGAGGATCGAGCTCAATGGAGGGAGCTGGAGGAGGCCTATGCCAAGAGGCACGCCGAACTGCGTGACATACTATAAATAAAAGTTTATATTGTATTGTTTGTATTTGTAATGTGGTTCGGAATAAAAAGGGCTTTATTATTATTATCTATATATATATAAAAGGAGAAACTGACTGACTGACTGACATATCAACGCACAGCCCAAACGGCTAAACGTAGGCACTTGAAATTTGGAAGGGACGTATCTTAGGTACCGTAGGGGGTGCACTAAGAAAGGAATTCCGAAATTCCCACGGGAACGGGAATTAGCGGGAAAATCCCTTTTGTGTGAAAAAATCTAAACCGCTTAAGTTAGACGCTTGAAATTTGGCATGCAAGGGTACCTTAGTAAAATATAAAGTTTAGTTTATGGCTGTATTTTGAGAAATCCCACGGGAACGGGAGTTAGCGGGAAAAAACTTTTGTATGTATAAATTTAAACACGCGGACGAAGTCGCGGGCAAAAGCTAGCTATATTATATAGTTCGATTTTAGATCATAAAAATGTATTGGACACGTCTTTTCCTCTTTTCATTCAAATAAAAAATAGCAAGATAACAAGAGCTTCAAAAGTTAGGAGTGGAGTCCTTGACTTCACTCGCTCCCCGCAAAAATGCTCACCGAGTGACGTTACGCGTAATTTCAACAGGCTAATTTACAAATTGAAAAAGACGAGTCTTTTAGTCCTTGTATAAGCTAAATTCATTTCAAATCTATTATTTCAATGTTCATTGTGACGTTGCAAAATACAAATATTTATTTATACCTATCATCCTAAAACAAAACATCCTGCCAATATGTAATTAGTTTTCTTTTACAAATGTCAATATATTTCCGTCCGATTTATTTAGGAGAGGTTAAGGCAATAGCGATTCTTCGCTCGAATTGATGACCGCCCCGTCCGGGGAAGGACCTACACCCTATAGAATCACCGCAGTCCAAAATGACCCTCTGGGTCCGTGTTTCTGCCGGTGTAGAGGGTTTCCGGAGCTCGTGGGGGGTTAGGGTTGGGCCGGCATGGAGGGTGGTCAACTGACAGGTAACTGACAAGTTACTTGCAGTTGTCACAGCGACTTGGGGCTTCTCTTTCGCTTTCCATCAGGCCGTAGGGAAGCCATTTGTCGAGCCACAATAAAAAAAACAAAGTCGAACGTTATGCTGTAATGGATATACGTTACTTGTTTTTAAACAGCCACCAATGTTTGTTGCAGACCCACACACTCCGGGCACGCCGGTCGGTGGAAGTGGGGCAGCGGTGGGCGTGAGCCGGGCATGGCGAGAGGCGTGGGTGTGGGCGGCGTGGTGGGCAGGGCCCTGGGGGGGGGATGGGCGTCAGCTACATGCCCGCGCCGCATCCGCCCGCCTCAGCATATGGTAAGTGTTTAACACCCCAAGTAGTGGTTCCCTTTCAAGTATTAGGGGCAGCACAGGTCGAGAGACTTTTGTGCGATAGGAGTCTGCGTCTGAGACATTTAAAAGAGCGTCTAGGTCTGCCGACAGAATGATCCAACCATGTTCGTAGTGTGCGTATACTGCATATATATAGGGAATATGCCTTGAAAAAATAGTTTCATGTATTTACTAATTTATCGTACAAATAGATAAAACTACAATAGTGAAAACAAAATCAAAATTGGCTGAAAAAATGGGCGAGATACAGTCCGTTGAAAGTAATAATGTATCCGTCTCTCTCACAGCAAAACAGGTTTTTTCTATGGAGTTTGTATGGCGCGCACGGTACGTGGCGTCATCCGCCACGTCGGATCTCTCTGTCATAAGCAATAACTTTAACGCTTTATAAACTCGCTTATAGAAAAGATACTTTAAAAAATTCTTCGATATTTATGTACGTGGCGATTGAGGGTATATCTCCTCCAGATGTTTGCCCTAAGTGGCGAGTAACATGGAGAGGCATCTATGTCCAACGAGTAGACTGCAATAGGCTGATGATGATGAGGTATATGATTGGTAATAAGACTATTGTTCAGGTGGCTGCGGTACCCGCAGTCGGAGTACGTGGTCGCGAGCGGCGGCGGCGGCTCAGCAGCCCCCCTACCTGCCGCACCCCCCACCACCCGGTAATGTCACCCCCCCACTTGGTACATACAAGTGTCCCCAACAAAAGATATAAGTAGTTGTATGCATGTCATGATTCAATTTATTCTTTACAGCTCTCTCTTTGTTACGATTTAGGGCTATTCGCCAATGTCCGTATTTTCGAGAATCGGATTCGGAAACTTTGTATAAATGTCATTAAAATTTGAACATTAGTTGTACTAGCCTAATGTCAAATTTGAATAAACGTCAAGTAAGTTTCCGAGAGAGATTTGTGAATAGCCCTGAGGACGGAAAGGCGATTTTTAGTGACGGCGCGAAGATCTGTCGGTCAGCAGCGCATATGTAATAATCTTATGCTACGTACTATACAAGGGGTGACTTTTGAAATCGTTAGCATCCTTATAAAATAAGAACCATATTTGAGTCTGAGTATCTACCCTAAGTATGAGGAAAATCCCATTATAACAAAACTGAACATTTTAAACCTGTTAGGGCATTTTACCGTTTTAAAGAGTACATAATAGAGTTATGTACGATCATGCTTTCAACACGCTTGCAATCCGCCAGTGTGGCATCTAACTGAGGGTAGGTATCATGGTGCCTGGGATGGTCTAAGCATGCCATGGCAACCAGCCTCTAGGGGATATCTTACCTATATTATAAAAGCTGAGAGTTCTGTTTGTTTGTTTTGAACGCGCTACATCTCAGGAAACTACTGGTCCGAATTGAAAAATTCTTTTTGTGTTGAATAGCACCATTTATCGAGGAAGGCTTTGGGCTATATAACATCACGCTGCAGCTATTAGAAGCGAAGAAATAATGGGAAAATTTAAAAAACGGGGAAAAATAACTTATTCCACGCGGACGAAGTCGCGAAGCACAGCTAGATATAGATATAAAGCAAGCAGACACATACAAACATCACAAATGTGTCGCTACATACAGACAGTCGTGTTGCGGGGCAGTGCGCGGCGGCGGCGCGCGCGCAGCTGGAGGCGTGCGAGTGCCGCCAGTACGCGCCCGCGCTGCTGCTGGACCCGCGAGCGGCCCGAGCGCGTGAGACAGGCGACTGGCTGGCGCGGGGCGCGACCGTGCGACAGTCTTGACTTTACAATACAACTAGCAAAAAAAAATAATTTTCTATTACAAAACAAAATATTTTTTCTAATGTGAAAAAAAAATTGCTAAAAATATTCAACTTGGCAACATAACTAATCGCAAAAAGAAAAGTTTTTTTTTCTAATTTAAAAAAAACCGAAAAATAACTGACGCTTCGTTCATAGCACATCAAATTTCATAATCCTGTATGATCATTTGGTTTAGAATAATTAAAAAGAAAACGTAACTGTCCATTTGTTCATAGCTAATCACTATACAGTAGCAAAAGTAAAACTGTTATAGTGTGACCAATGTTTTTTTTTACAAGTGTGAAAAAAAAAACTGAAAAACACTGTTTTTTTTTTCAAAAAGTATGAAATATAAAACTGTTAGAGCATTTACCGTTATAAAAGTATATAATAGAGTTATGTATGATCTCGCTCGCTTTGAACACGCTTGCAATCCGACAGTGTCTTTTTTTTTTCTAAATGACTACGATGATGGCCAGGGCGGTCATCATTCATCACCAACAGTCCGGTTGGGGGGGAGCGGAAGGCTCTCCACTTTTCATCTAACTGAGGGTTGGTATCATGGTAGCCTGGGATGGTCCTAAGCAGGCCCAACCAGCCTCATAGGGGATATTATAGATATAAAGCAAGCAGACCAATACAAACATCACAAATGTGTCGCTACATACGACAGTCGTGTTGCGGGCAGTGCGCGGCGGCGGCGCGCGCGCAGCTGGAGGCGTGCGAGTGCCGCCAGTACGCGCCCGCGCTGCTGCTGGACCGCGAGCGGCCCGAGCGCGTGAGACAGGCGACTGCGTGGCGTGGGCGCGACGTGCGACAGTCTTCACTTACATACAACTAGCAAAAAAAAAATTTTTTCTAATGTGAAAAAAAAATTTTTTTTCTTATGTGAAAAAAAAAATTTATTTCTAATGTGAAAAAAAAATTGCTAAAAATATTCAACTTGGAACATAACTAATCGCAAAAAAAAAGTTTTTTTTTTTCTAATGTAAAAAAAAACGAAAAAAAACTGTCTCCGTTCATAGCACATCAAATATCATAATCCTGTATAAACTTTTGTTATAATTAAAAAGAAAACAAAACTGTCCTTGGTTCATAGCAATCACAGTAGCAAAAGTAAAACTGTTAGCTGTCTCCTTCACACTCATAAGCTAGACCGCGTGCGAGAGAGACAGGCAGACTTTTCGTTATGCGCATGCGGTGCGAAGTAACGTCGCGCGCTTATTCAGACGCTACACAAGCGCAACGTGTAATTTTTTTTTTTTTATTTAATTCTAAGAAAGCATTTGACCACAATCACACCTGATGTTAAGTGATGATGTGGTCTAGGATGGAGCATGCTTACTTAGATAAAGCCTATTCACTCTAGCCTTAAAAACCTCCAAGTTGTAACACTCAGGAAAGACGTGGCCGCGGACGGCCAAAATTTGGAATTCTCAGCCAGCTGCCAGCTGAAATGTGTTGAACATGCCAGTTTTAGTTAACTGACCTATACTGTGAAAGGTTATACGAATAAAACTAATATTGCACACTACCTTCTTACTGTTTCTGCTTAGCCCAATGGTTGACTGGTAGAGGATGCCTACGCGGCATTAAGTCCGCCTTTTGAACAAATTTTATGTGCTATAAAGATTAAATAAATAAATAAAAATTGCCGTTATAGTGGCATAGATGAAAATGTAATACGAAAGTCGCCAGGTAGTAAATGTATATTTTTAACAGTTTGACATTTAAGACTTTTTCAACTGTCGTACGTCGCGCCTACTCTACGAACGTGTGAATTTTTTGAGTTTTCTTTCGTGTGAAGCTTGATAATTCATAACGAATAACTGGTGTTAGTTTATTGAATTGAGCCCGAGGCTTACTTGACCTCGACGCACGTGAGTATATCATATACCAAAATACATACAATGCATTGGGAAGTAACATTAGCATATCAGTCAACAATCAATCTATCCACAGCCTTGGTCCGTCCACTGCTGAACTTAGGCCCCCATCAATAGGGAATATGCATGAAAAATAGTTTCAGGTATTTAGTAATTTATCGTAAAATAGATCAAAATCTACTACGAACAGTGAAAACAAAATCAAAATTGAATTGAACAAAAGAAAAATGGGCGAGATACAGTCGTTGAAAGCAAATATATCCGTCTCTCTCTCTCGCGAAACAGATTTTTCTATGGAGTTAGTACGGCGCTCACGGTACGTGACGTCAACCGCCGCGTCGGATCTCTCTGTCTAAGCAATAATTTTAACGCTTTATAACTCGCTTAATAGAAAAGATAGTTTAAAAATTCTTTGATATCTATGTATCTGGAAGATAAAAGATCTCGATAAATCCATAAAAAAAGTCATGCATATTCCCTATTCGCGCCACATTTCTCTATCCCGGGATTATCCAGCTGCTGCCAGCATTTCTTCTAAGGTCATCAGCCCAACGTGTTGCTGGGCGCCCTACACTACGTCTGCTTGATAACAGTGTCCACTCCAAGACTCGTTTGCTCCACCTATTATCGGTTCTATGAACTGAACAGCCCACTGCCATCTCAGCGTACTAATCCTTCGAGCTATGTCGATAACTTCCGTCCTTTGACGTATATGCTCGTTTCGTACCCTATCTCGTAGCTATATATGCTGTACATCGTTCTTTTTCTCGCAATAAAAAGTATTACATTTAGGCTTATGCTCGTCAAAACCGAATAAACTAATTAACGGGAAAAGTTTGTATTATATTGACCTATAGTGGAATAAGATATACTCATGTGATTTGACTAAACCCCGTTTTGTTTTGAATATGTAACTTAAATTTGTAAAAACATATTTAGGATACACAAAGTTGGTCTCTATGTTCGCCTCTCTTCTATTCACAATGCCTGTGTTCAAATTTGACAGCATTCTTGCACAACGAATGTCAAATTTGAATGACGTTTCCGCGTCCGAGCGAAAATAGGCACCGTGAAATCCGTGAATAGTCCAAATTTTTTACCTGTCATCTTTTTTTTTATTTTTCTATTTTTTATATGACATATTTTGTGTTTCCAATTATCGACAATATGTTTATAGACCCTTGTGATAATGTTAAATGCGGTTACGGCTCATAATCAATACAATCTTATGGTACAGTTAGCAGCAAAAGTAATTACTGCGTTCGAATTTTTACTACAACGCAGTAATGTTTTTCAAACGACTGATAGAATACTTTTCCTGTTGGCAGTACGTTACTGATATTTTAATTCGTGTGATTTTTGTCAAAATCAAAGATTTTTGTGTTGATTTTTTTGAACTAATGTGATTTTAGTATGCAGTGAATTTATGCTAATATTTGTCGTTTTGCATCGCTTACTTTGCGCGATCTGATCATTTTGCCTTTTGTGTCAAAATAAGAACACATGAAAATTACTAATAAATATTATTATTATTATATGTACAACAAGTCCTATGATAAAATAAGTTGTAAAATGATGCCATTTCTATAAAGATGTTATTGAACTTTCTGAAAATATCTGAGTATCGAAAGTGTTACAATAATCAAAACGTGAAACATTATGTCCCTTTAATTACACGACCATTTTATGAATGGGGCCTTATTCCACTAATACCATTAGATGATCCCTTACTCAGGGGATTCGTAGACCTTCTGTCTACAATACCCTTCGCATCACCACAGGGAATACCCTGGCTTTCTAGTCCTCGAGAAAGCCAATATTTCAACGATTCAATCAAATAGTGTGCAATCGCAAGTAGGTTTTAAAACTCTCATTGTCAGAAAAGAGTACAGTTACAAACGAAACGAGTTTCATAAACCCGGCTTCGAACACGGGACTTCTTTATTAGGCAGCACTGTCAACCCACAGTCACACAGTCAACATCCATACAAATTAGGTAACTGTTCTCATATAAATATAACGATAGGATTAATAAACGCATGTATTTACACGTGATTATTAAGAATTATTAATTATAGGTAATAGGTATTCCTAAGTCTCATAGAAATAATTCGATGTAGGTGATGTTCAAAGGTCGTGCTGATAATTATAATCATCTAGTTTATAACCCTACGGATTATCGTGTGTATTAAACGAGATATCAAAATTTAGAGTATGCTTATGAATACAAATAGCATGTTTTATACCCTACAGAGTATATCTACTTGAATTATTTTAATAATTTGTCCCTTGCTTCTATGACGGCGTACAGCCTCTGAACAATCTAAGTACCGTAGACAAGTTTGTCACTTTATTTAAATACACTAATTAAGATTATTAGGTAACACAAATTACTCCTTACCATCTGAGTATCAAATATTTTTTATTCATATTCATTTACTTTGACGTATTACAGTTTTGTAGTACTAGCTGTGCCCGCGGCTTCGCCCGCGTTGATCCCCATTTTAGGAAAGTGGGGGGTTAGAAAGGGGCAAAAAGTAGCCTATGTTGCTCTCCATCCCTTCAACTATCTCCACTTAAAAAATCACGTCAATTCGTCGCTCCGTTTTGCCGTGAAAGAAAGACAAACATACAGACAGACACACTTTCCCATTTATAATATTACTAGCTTTTGCCCGCGACTTCGTCCGCGTGTTTAAATTTATACATACAAAAGTTTTTTCCCGCTAACTCCCGTTCCCGTGGGAATTTCTCAAAATACAGCCATAACTAAACTTTATATTTACTAAGGTACCTGCATGCCAAATTTCAAGCGTCTAACTTAAGCGGTTTAGATTTTTCATACAAAAGGATTTTCCCGCTAATTCCCGTTCCCGTGGGAATTTCGGGAATTCCTTTCTTAGTGCACCCCTACGGTACCTAAGCTACGTCCCTTCCAAATTTCAAGTGCCTACGTTTAGCCGTTTGGGCTGTGCGTTGACATGTCAGTCAGTCAGTCAGTCAGTCAGTCAGTCAGTCAGTTTCTCCTTTTATATATATAGATAAGTAAAAAGTAAATAAGTTATAAGTATGGATAAATTAACAACAATAAATTATCATCACATTTTCAATCATTATATTATCGTTACGTAAAGCAAGCGTTTATCAAAAGTCTAAAGTCCAATTCTTAAAAAAGCACCCCTCACTACATTAAATCCTCTCCTCGGGCCTCAATTTGACTAACTCCTCCGACATGGACCATAGCTCCGCAGCCATCAGTCTGTCCTCCGCTTTCCAAGACATGGTACTCTCAGTGCAATCGGCGAAGTACCTCCCCGACACCTGATCGCACTCATCCGACACAGCCAAATACAGAGACGTCTGCGCTCCCTCCTCGGGACTCTTGAAGAACGTATACAGCACCATAGTTCTCAACTTTTCCAACAAAGTAGCTCTATAAAGACTCGTATTCACTTGACCTGGATGAAGACTGTTCACCGCCACCCCGGTCCCCTCCAAGCGCCTAGCCAACTCGTTACTGAACAACACATTGCACAGCTTACTATTGCAGAACACGCGCCAGTATCTGTACCTGCCTTCTTCATTTATATCTCTAATAGTGCCAAACTTGTGCATCATAGACGAGACTATCACCACTCTACTCGGAGCGGACTTGATCAGCATCGGAGTCAGGAGCACGGTCAGCAGGAACGGTCCGAAGTGATTCACTTGCATGTCTCTAATCATACCATCTTCGGTCATATTCTTCCCCATGCCGCTGGCACCAGCGTTATTGATCAACACATCCAATTTAGCCTCCGTCTCCTTTACTTCATCAACGAACTTCCTGACTGAACTCAACGAGCTCAAATCCAAGTATATGTACCTTACAGATTTATTCTTGGTCACTTTTATGATGGACGCGGCAGCCGCTTTTCCCTTCTCCTCGTCTCTGCAGCCCAGGATCACTTTAGCGCCCCGCCTGGCTAATTCCAACGCGGTAGCGTATCCTATACCGCTGTTCGCTCCTGTCACAACCACTACCTGTCCGCTCATCACAGCGTCCGCGTAACAACGCCCATTGGACAGCTTATTAAGTATCTTTATTAACACTAAAGTCACTAGAACCCAGAATAACCACAGCATTGTCAATGATTCACACGAGACGCGTCTGTATGGAAGCGATGCCAGTGCAGGACTAATGATATCTGTCTAATCGTGTAATCAACGTACCGGCTGATAGATATTTGTTTATATAAATAATGATCATATCGGCCCGTATCCGCGTTTGTAACGAATGTCATGGTTTATCTTGAATTTTGCGAGATTTGCAGTTGACTTGGGCGTGTCAAATTATTTTCGTGTAGTAAGGTTCAATAAGAAAGTGCCTTTTTTATAATGGCTCGACATAATGGCTTCCCTACGCCTGATGGAAAGCGAAAGAGAAGCCCAAGTCGCTGTGACAACGGGCAAGTAACTAGTCAGTTACCTGTCACCGCCATGCCGGCCCAACCCTAAGCCCCCACGATCTCCGGAAACCCTACTCACCGGCAGAAACACGACTCAGAGGTCATTTGACTGCGGTATTCTATAGGGTGGAGGTCCTTCCCCGGACGGGCAGCCAATTCGAGCGAAGATTCGCTATGCCCTACCTCTCTTAGCGTGGCATGTCTTGGGTTATTTGTTTATTTATTTAAGTAAATAAATATCAGAGATGCCTTTAGTCATCATCTGGTAGTACAAGGGACATCCTTTCATTCATTCAAATTCACATACCTAAATTCACAAATAGACCCGATCCTTACGTAAGTACTTTTGTATGGTAATCGAAATCAACGAAGGTATCACAAGTATATACTTGAGTATATATGCAGGCTCAAAACAAACACGAACGTTATCACATCAACCAATCGCGATCGCCAACCCGCCTGCCCAAGCCCAGCCTGGCGATTATGGGTCATCCTCCAGATGTTTGGCTTAAGTGGCGAACATCTGAAGATGCCTATGTCCAGCAGTAGACTGAAATAGGCTGATGACAATCACATCAACCAAATATTTGTCCCAGCCAGGTGATCTCGCACATAACCCCTTGTCAGGGTAGCTACGAACCACTGGACTTGTTGACAGAACAGACAAAGCAGTTTCAGAACATTCCGTTTCCATAGTACGACTTCCATTCCCATCAAGTGTTCCAATGACCCCTACATGTAACTCCAAAGTGATCGCACAAGTACACGCCACAATCACGGTACACATACGGTAATTAATCCGGTTATCGGCGCTGATAGCGGCGGGGTCAGAAGTCGTGCGGCGTGCATGCGAGCGCGAAATCGTTTGCTTAAATTGTAACATTGACATTCAATTTGTTAACATTGGTTGCGTTCAGACTTCAAAAAAGAGATAGGCACTTATTACACCACACGTTATTCAGGGACCCTAACTCTGAATAAGGTCGGTCTAATAAGATTTATGGTAAGGGTCCCGATTTAGGGCGATCGGGCTGCCTAGCAACCTGACCGTTCTGCCTATCGCGTAACGTAATAACATTAAGGGCGATTATCGCATATCAACTGATTTAGGGACCGATTTTCAGTGTCGTGTAATAAGCGCCGCACTAACTAGGGTCCCCGCCCACCCGGTATTCAGTGCCCTGAATTTAGGGTGGTGTAATAAGGATTATACTCAGTTTGATTGGTTCAATTTGTTCCTTTGCCATGAAATTATGGAATATACCATGCCTAGGTCTATAAAAAGTAGCTTAATGTTAATTATATATTATATCGGTTACTTATTTTGATAAAGCCGAAAAGAGAGGTTTTTAACAGACTTAAATAAAAAAGGGATTCTCCGTTTGACCATGAAATTATAGAATACACATGTCTAGGTTTATAAAAAGTACATGAAATTTAATTGTATAATGTTGGTTACTTATTTTAATGATAAAGCCGAAAAGAAAGGGTTTACAACGGATAGATGAATAGAAAAGAAATACGTACATATTGCGCCGATCCCACTAGAGCTGAGTTCAGGGCAGGAGAATCTGATAACTTATTTTTAAAAAGTTGAACAACTCATAATGTTTCACGTTTTGTTTTCATTCAACAAAAAACATTTGTAAGAAGTTAATATTTTTAAAAGTTAAAATAATAATGTAATTCAAGGAGACATTCCTACATGCCAGTATGGCTGTGACAACTGACACTTACTTGTCCATTACCGTAGCGACTTGGGCCTCTCTTTCGCTTTCCATCAATCAGGTGACTACGCTGTGCTAATGTAAAAAAATTACCAAACTTACCTGAGATGGTTCACATACTTTAAGGTTACTACAAAATTCCGTAAGAGAATAGCGAATAGTATATGTAAATTTGCCACATCCTTCTCAATTACGTTGAGTATTTAATTAATACCAAAATTTGCTTATCTGCAACATATTCGTACTAACTGGGTCGCGACCCGAAAATGTTTTGTTTATATACTCACTGTGAACTGACCCGGTTTTACTAATGTGTGGAGTTTTGAGCTGAATTGACATTTTAATAATTCGACGGTCTTACTCATTGGGAACCATAGCTAATGAGGGTTTTCTAAAAAAAAAAGCACCAGATGGCACCACATACGCAGCAGGTCCAACTGTTACGTGATTGGTTTATTTTGACATACCACTTACGTTCCATAGCAACTAGCCAATCACGTGATAGCTAAATCGGAAACTGTACAGCGCCATCTATCTGTCATTTCATTTTGGAACGCCCTCATAGGCCACTAGCCCTTGGAATTTGAACCTTATTATAGATTGTTATAAAGTTGTAAAAATTAGAATTTTCGACATACCGTGCTCTATTTAAGGGCTAGTGTAGTGTGAGGTCTCTGAAATGTCAAAGAGTACTGAACATTCGCTATTTGCGGGTTTTATTGAATGAAAAAAAGCGTTTATTAGTATCACTTAAAAATTAAGGGTTGCATCAAGATAAACATACTCGTAAGTGATACTAAAGGGTGTCTACTCAGTATTTTGTAAGACACTTCGACATTAATCTTCCGCAGATTACTTCTTTATTCATGATTGTTGTTAAATATTATAACAAACTCGTTTAATTTTAGCAGACATTACAATACAGCTCAATATTAGACCTTTAAAAAGCACTTAGATACCGTAATTCAATAGCCGACAATTAAGAACAAGTAAACAAATTGTATTCATTTTGTTTTAGAACTTCTTCCTATATTTTTTTACCCGCAAACGTAAAACAATGTTAAATATTATAATTTTCTTGCACTGACAGGACCTCACACGACAGTGGCGCCACATGGTGAGCACAAACATAGTAGAGCCCCCATTGGCGGGTATGACATAACATAGGTTTTCAAATGACCCCAAGAGAATAGCTAATTAAAGCGTATGACTGCTCTAGAAGCGCTTGTCATTTTTTTTCCCCGGATACCGGTGCCTTTACCGGATTCAAGGTAGCCTGTAGTGTATAAAATGTAACATGATTATAATGACAGCTGTCAAATTGATAGTAATTTGATTTTCTCTATTTTTAATTGAAAACATTTTTAAACGTAAACACCGCTCTATAAAAATTTCTACTCCTTATGAAGTGATGATATTTCGTGTGTTGATTCAATTCATCTAAGTAAATTGGTAATATTAAACACACCTTACAAGGTCCAATTAAAAAGTTGAACTGACAGCTGTCATTCGAATCGTGTCATATTTTATGGACTGTAGTTTTCTAGTTAGCCTTCTGCCCTATTCAGAACATTACGGAAACGTTGCCGAATTTGTTGTATATCTATACGTTTCAACCTGAAACAGTGACAAAGCATAGATATCGAAATGTAATGCTTTCGATGTCAGGTTAATTCGGTAAATTCTTTATTTAGAGTAAAAAAAAAATCTGAATAAGGTAACTGGTTCCCTATTCACAACACATTAGACCTTATCCAATCCAGAAAGCTATGATTTGTAAATTGACTTATAGATTACGAATTGACTAACGGTCGTATTCGCTAACGTTACTATGCGTCGCGCGAACGCACACGTATCCAAAAACCTATAGGATTTTGGTCACTGTGCGTACGCGCGTCGCATGCTAATGCAACGTTTGTGAATACGGCTGTAAGCTTTGTTTCCCAATTCGTATCTGTTGAAAACCTACGCTATGTCCGTTGCGCTAATAGAGTTGGACCGTCGACACTTAACTCGTACCCAGTCGCCTATAACGGTGTTGTTATCTGCAGTTGTACGGAGCGGCGATGGGCGGGGCCGGCGGAGTGGCGGGCGTGGGCGGCGGCGGGGGGCAGCACGCCCCCCTGCCCGCGCAGCCGCCGAGGAACTTCAGGAAAGGTGAGGGAAATATCTAGGCTCATCATCATCATTAATTAGTTATCCGGTGAAGTCTAGAAGTGCTACTTTAAGTGTTTAAGCTAGTTACTTTGGCATCGGAGTAATGTACGTGATGTCGTCTAATCTATGTACATATATCTATCTTCTTCTTCTACACTTATAATAAATCTGTAGATAGGTCAATTCTGTACATTAAATATATTTTCAAAATAACTATCAGGGGGTGATTAGTGATCGATACTGATGCCAAAAATGCAATCAGTACAATTTTTGTCTGTCTGTTTGTCCGTATGTTCGTTATAGAAACAAAAACTACTGAACGGATTTTAACGAAACTTGGTACAATTATTCTTCATGCTCTTGGGCAGGTTATAGTATACTTTTCATCATGCTACAATCAATAGGAGCAGAGTAGTGAGTGGAATTCTTGGGAAACGGCAGAAATTTATATCTGTATGTTTGTTTAACGCGCATCACGCAAAAACTACTGCATGGAATTGAATGCGGTTTTCTCCAATGTATTGCTAGAGGTCTAACATAAAATTTAGGTACCATTTTAGATCCGCTATTTTTGAAACCCGATATCCATGCGTGCGACACAGCTGGCACAGATAGTATCTAATATATGTGGCAGAATCATCTTTCATATTTTTATGTTTTACTCCATTTTGAACTGTTTCCAGAAGCTCTCTCTTTCCGTATGACTGCAGTATTGCTGAGACCAACCAAGAAATTATAATTTCTAGCGTTTTAATTGGCTAGGGGGTGTGGCTTGGCCGGCAGTCGGTGATGAGTCACTATTTTCTTAACGCGAATGAACTATAATGTGATGTGTGTGTTGTTCACAGTCCGGTGATGATGACAAGGCCGCCCTGGCCATCATCGTAGTCATTTAGAAAAAAAAATACAAAAATGTGTGTTGTTCCGTTGCAGTCGGTGTGGGGTCGGGCGTGCAAGTCGCGGCGGCGACTGGCCAGCCGCTGCTGGCGCCCGCGCCCATGCAGCCCTTCGTGCCCTACCCGCACCCGCACCCCGCGCCGCACCCCGCGCAGCCCGCCATACAGTACCAGCACATGGTGAGTACACCACCATGACATACATGTACATACACAAAACACGTATCATTTACACACATACTAATTACATTACTAACCTAACCTAACCTAACAACGTTCTGTTAATTAAGAAAACTATTTTTTTTGTGTAGCCTAAATTTTGTAGGTATCTATCTTCTTCTTATATATATATAAAAGGAGAAACTGACTGACTGACTGACTGACTGACATATCAACGCACAGCCCAAACGGCTAAACGTAGGCACTTGAAATTTGGAAGGGACGTAGCTTAGGTACCGTAGGGGTGCACTAAGAAAGGAATTCCCGAAATTCCCACGGGAACGGGAATTAGCGGGAAAATCCTTTTGTATGAAAAATCTAAACCGCTTAAGTTAGACGCTTGAAATTTGGCATGCAGGTACCTTAGTAAATATAAAGTTTAGTTATGGCTGTATTTTGAGAAATTCCCACGGGAACGGGAGTTAGCGGGAAAAAACTTTTGTATGTATAAATTTAAACACGCGGACGAAGTCGCGGGCAAAAGCTAGTCCTGTATATTTTAAGGTAAATAAATTCATTCATTCATTCAGATACACACCACACAAGCACAGAGGTACACATACAGACACACATCATCATCAGCCTATCGCAGTCCACTGCTGGACATAGGCCTCTCCAATAGGGAATATGCATGAAAAATAGTTTTATGTATTTACGTAGTTTATCGTAAAATAGATAAAAATATACTACGAACAGTGAAAACAAAATCAAAATTGGCTGAAAAATGAGCGAGATACAGTTGTTGACAGTAAATATATCCGTCTCTCTCACGCGAAACAGATTTTTCTATAGGGTTTGTATGGCGCGCACGGTACCTGACGTCATCCGCCACGTCGGATCTCTCTGTCTAAGAAATATCTTTAACGTTTTATAACTCGCTTAATAAAACAGATAGTTTAAAAATTCTTCGATATTTATGTATCTGGAAGATAAAAGATCTCAATAAATCCATAAAAAAAAGTCATGCATATTCCCTATTGTTCGCCACACAGGGCAAACACCTGCAGAATACCTATTCATGAATCTTTTCTAATCCGAATCGATTTTCCGATCCACTCATCTTTTTTATTGTTCCTACATGTTCGTTAAGTATGTATCTTGATTGCAGGTCCGCATGTACGGCGGCGTGGGCGGAGTGGGCGTCGGGGGCGTGGGCGTGGGCGGGTCGGTGGGCGGCGACGTGGGCGTGTCGGGCGTGGGCTACGCGCCGCCGGCCGCGTCGCCGGCCGCGGCGGCCGCGTCGCCCGCGCTGTACCCGCCGCCGTCGCCCGCGCACACGCCGCACCCGCACCCCCACCCGCACCCGCACCCGCACCCCCACCACCACTACCAGCAGCCGCCCTTCCAGGTGATCTTACACTCTTGTCTAGGTCGCGTCTACGTAGAGGTAACATATCGACACATCCTACGTATGCTGGGGTTACACTGATGGGTCGGACCTGGCCTGCGATTGTGGTGCTCCTCTCCAAAGCATGTCCCATATGATTTGCTGTTCGGCGTGTAGTGAAACTTGCTCACTAGCAGAGCTTATGTCCGCGACTGGGGGTGCAAATGGAATGGCGGAGCACTGGGCACAGCATGTGAGATTTTTTATTTGCCATCGACACGCAAAGGAGAAAGACGTATCCTGTATCTGCCAGTTACAAAAAATTGGTTTAATTTATTCTAAAAAAAATATCAAAATTATTCTTCCATCCCAACATATTTTTTCGGCAGACGTATTAGTATGTATCTACTTAAGATGTTAAAATACGTCGCTGTTAATAGTCTCGGTTGCCCGGACGAAAGCATGATCGCTGTTCCTGGCCATGGTCACTTCCTTACATCTTGGAGGGCTTGTCAGCAGTTATCACATGTGTCTTCCTCTGTGCAGGTGCTGTGCGCGGCGTACCCAGGCGCGGCGGCGGCGCACCACCACCACCACCATCATGTGGCGTACCTCAACCACGCGCCGCCCACCGCCTCGCCGCCGCACCACCCCCACCCGCACTCCTTACAAGTACGTAACATGTTTAAACATTCCATCAAAGAAAGTCAAGTTTAAGAGAGGTAGGGCATAGCGAATCTTCGCTCGAATTGAGCCGCCCGTCCGGGGAAGGACCTCCACCCTATAGAATACCGCAGTCAAATGACCTCTGGGTCGTGTTTCTGCCGGTGAGTAGGGTTTCCGGAGCTCGTGGGGGGTTAGGGTTGGGCCGGCATGGCGGTGGCAACTGACAGGTAACTGACCAGTTACTTGCCCGTTGTCACAGCGACTTGGGCTTCTCTTTCGCTTTCCATGAGGTGTAGGGAAGCCATTATGTCGAGCCACTATAAAAAAAAAAATAAGTCAATAAATATAAATACTTTATTTAATTTACCTACAGATACACATTTTTACTGTTATATCTTGTCAATTAACAAAGCTCTATTTGAGTAGGACAATACGATCATGTACTGAAAGCCTTCTGCTCCCCCCTGTCCCGTGATGATGAAAAAGCTTGACTATCATTGAAGTCATATCTGGACAATAAAATATGATCGTAGTCATTTGGTTTGATGAATGTGGACGAAGCAAAAATTGTGTGCCAGGATCGAAGCTAATGGAAGGACGTGGTCTTCTCCCTTCTGGGAGAAAGGCGCGACGTTATGTATGTGTTGCAGTAAGATAGATAAAGCCGTATGTATGTCATAGTTTGATGTATCCCTGTACTGCACTAAATAGGAGTGATGTGCTTACATTTTTATTTGGACTTCATTGTCTGCCTAACATCAGGCAGGATGCAAGCATATTGACTTCCTAATATATATAAAAAAAAAACTGAGAACCTCGCTACTTTTTTGGTATCGAAAGGCCTAAGTGACTTTACGTATGTGTCATATAACGACAATAAAATGAGCATGTACTAAAACCCGTTCTCCGTTTGCAGCAAGTGCTGCTCCCACCGCAACACGGCTCGTCGGGCGGCTCCACGACCCCGGGCGTGCACAGCGCCGCGCACCCCTAACGCGGCCGCCACCCGCCCCCGCCCCCGCCCCGCCTCCACACGCCCGCCGCGCCCCCCACGCGCCCGCCGTGCTAGGCGCGCCGCCGGTGCCGCCCCACCACCTACCACTACACCCCCACAGTGCAGCACATTCGACGCATACGGTAAGGTAGCGGATACGACTCGTGTATGTACTGAGTTGTGCTTCTCGTGCGAGTTACGTGCGCGATGAATTAACGCGTTACGGGTAACCCATATGGGCTGTGTATCACATGTGACTCAGCAGCTAATGGGACTCGTATATGTGACATAGGCGACTCAGCCGAGTAATGCATCGTATATGCGTCTCACGTGCACGAAGGACTATATGTGACGCATTCGAGTTGTGTATCGTGTAACCCATAAGTTATGTATCACATGTGACTCATGGGACAAATGTATCGTATGTGACTCACATGTCGTGGACAGGGTAAATGTTGATAGGGGTTCGCATTTGTAGCGCTTAAACTGTGGAGAGCGTTGACACCCTGTATAGATCTTTTACGTAACCAAGCCCCGCCCCTTTCTTTGTAAACATGCCGATGAAATGCGCGGCTAAATATTAGCGTAAGTAACGTAGAAGATTTGTACTTGTGTGTTGTAATATTGGTCTGTGACGATTGATGTAAGCTTTCAGTACATATACTGTTAACTATATGATATACTATATGTACGATATATGATATACATGCTTAATGGTAGCTTGAATACGTCTGATGATTTTCACATTAGCTCTATGAAGGGGAATTTATGCTAGTAGTAAGATAATTTTCACGCTTTTATTAAACATGTTTGTCAAATATTTAAAAAACACCTTATATCAATCGCCCTTGATTCAAATGTGAGATTGTATGCTATTATTGTTATATATTTAAGTCTATGAGAACAGATATTTATATAATTTTATTCGGTGTTAAGTGTTATTGTCGAGTTTAGTAAGTACGCTTTAAGCGCTAAGTGAGTACTTGACAAATAGGCACATTGATGCTGTAAAAAAGATTCTAACAACGATTCTAACTTATTTATTATCTAACTATACAAGAAAATGTCGATAGCTTTACATTTTCTTCGCGTGTTATGTAACTGAAGGTTATGCCGGGTTCTTTGCCGGTCGGGTCGATGAATGAATTCGTTTGGGTCTGCGTGTTATGGCAGCGTTGTGCCCTCAATATCTGTGGTTAAAATGTTACAGATTTAAATTGAATTGTATAGTTCATTCGCGTTAAGAAAATAGTGACTCATCACCGACTGCCGGCCACTAGCCAATTAAAACGCTATTAGAAATTATAATTTCTAGCGTTTTAATTGGCTAGTGGCCGGCAGTCGGTGATGAGTCACTATTTTCTTAACGCGAATGAACTATAGTTCATTTGAATGACTTAGCTTAATGAAGATAAGGTCTACAGTTACTTGATGATGATTTTCAAGGCGAGAGTGAATCGGTTTTTGTTGGGTAAGCGCGCTCCATCGTAGGTTCTAACATCGCTTAACATCAGGCCAGTTGGGGTCAAGCGCTACCCATTCACTTATTAAAAAGAAAAGAAAGTTTAACGTAATCCAAATATAATTGTTATGGTGGCTTGTACAGTCAAATTAACCCTTAGACCTGAATGTCGCCAATTAAATAAAGCAAACAGATTTTTATGCAGTTAAATATTAAAGCGAACTTAAATATATGTATAAAACTAACGTTCGCTGTGGTAACTAACCACATCAACGCCCGTATCCACAAACAATACTTGTCCATGAAAACTAACAACACTCTGCGAAGTAAGGCATTGACAGTGCCGACCGCCACTCAAGTGTTGTCTACGAATAGGTTTTTGGGTACCTGTGCGTCCGCGCACTGTGAGAACACAGTAATGTTTATGAATGCGTGTGTATGACTTAATTTAATTCTTCAACTAGTCATTAGCTAGATATGTCACATAGAGAAGATAAATGATTTCAATGAAAGCATACAATCTTGCACTTTTGTACTGGAAATTGTATGATTGATGCAATGGTTTGAATAAATGGAATGCTGTTTTTATAAGCTACTACATCACTTTCTTAACAAATGAGGTTATGTGAAAAAGCGGTCCTATAGACCATTACGGAAGCATTTTTTCACATAAACTATTTATTTATATTTACGAAACTGTAATCCCATAATGCTTTTTAATGGGGCTATACCGAACTCAGAAGATTTTATATTGTTACACGTACGAATTTGGTTAAATTTTGAAAATTTAATATTGAAATGTATTTTTAAAGCATATATTTCTTTTTATTAGCACTATAGAATCGTTTTAAAACATTTTTCAAATATAGAGTATACCTTGTTTGTCAATTTCGTTACGATAGTTTGAAAAATATACAATATCATACTATTACTTCGACCACCTTCTGGTTCAGTGTTCGATTTGGCCAGAAAGGTACGTTTTCGACTCCCGGTCTGGTCAATTTGTAGATAACACTGAATTGACTCGGATCTGGGTGTTCTGGGCTACACGCCCATTACTAAAGATTGTCTCCTAAATGTACATAGGATGCTGTTGTCAAGATGAGCAGTTTTTCATTATAATTTAATAATAATAATAATAACCCAAGACATGCCACGCTGGGCCACACAGCGCCACCTAGCCCCAAACTAAGCCGAAGCTTGTACTATGGGTACTAGACAACTGATAAACTTACTTAGATACATTTTTTTTTGTAAATAAATACATATTATACATAGAAAACACCCAGACCAATACAAACAGACATGTTCATGCACACAAATGTTTGTAATGTGCGGGGATCGAACCCACGACCCTTGGCTCAGAAGGCAGAGGTCACTACCAATTGAGCCACCGAGCCTGTCAAATTGTCTTATACAAAAGTCTATTAAAAGTGGCATTCCAATGTTCAAATATAGTTGTATTACTATATAAAGCGCTATTAAATGCGAACCTTATCGCAAGTGGATACGGCCTTTTTTCGAATGAATCGATGGTGCGGATAGAGATAATATGTATATGTTACTATCCTATTATATTGTATTTATTGAAAACTAGTTATTTTCGTTGTTTTTTCATTATAAGGTTACTTGTCATTAAAAATTAAGTTGCAAACACCCCTATGTAATAAATATCTATACTAACATTGAAATATGAACAGATTTTCAATAGCACAAGATGCACCAAACAAACACCCTGTATAATTTGGTGATCTAAAAATACAATACTGCAGTAAATGTTGTTTATCAAATAAAACAAGCAATGCAATACCTCGTCATCTTCCTGCGAACATCCACTGCAGGCCATAGTGCATGTTTGATGCCTTCCCCAACGACAATAGGCTAATAGGGCTAAAAATTGTAATTAGTCCGTCTTTTAGCTTACTCAAAAATAAAAGACACGTATTTTTCCTTTTTTCATTTAAATTAACAATAGCAAAGATACAAGGCATCAAAAGTTAGGAGTGGGAGTCTTTGACGTCGCTCGCTCCCGTAAAAATGCCGCACCGAGTGACGTCACGCGTAATTTCAACGGGCTATGACTTTGTAATTTTTAGTCTAATTTACAAATAAAAAAATACGTGTCTTTTATTTTTGAATAAGCTAAAAGACGGACTAATTACAATTTTTTACCATAATAGCCTATTGTCAAATGGGGGGATTTGCCTTAGTCACTACGCCTGGCAGGCGGGTTGGTGACCGCAGTAGGTTCCATTTGTACCCAGGTAAACGCTGCTGCCCGTTTCCTGATATTCCGATAGTTCTTCTATGACAACCACAACCACCGCGTGAAATGGGCTGGTCCTATTTATTAAAAATGGAAACCAAACGGGTGCTATATTTTTAGTAAAAGTTGTTTATCACATAAAACAAGCAACGAAATACCTAATATCCGATTACTAAATATTCCGTTAGTCCAAAACATATTCCAACAATAGGGATGTTTCCAGGGTCAAAATAATTACATTATCTTTTTAGATTGTAATAATATATTGGACACGTATTTTTCCTTTTTTCATTTAAACAAAAAATAACAAAGATATAAGGCTTGACGTCACTCAGTGGCGAAAAAACTCCCACTCTTTGACGTCACGCGTAACTTTAACGGGCTATATCTTTGTGATAATTTACAAATTAAAATATACGTGTTTTTTATTTTTCAACAATCTAAAAGACGGACTAATTACATTTTTTTGCGGCAACAGGCCTATTATCTCTATCCTCCCACCATAGATTCAAAAACATGTACAAAATCAAATAAGAACCGACGTTCCTTACAATGCGTTGTGAATCCAGTGATCACACTGGAGCATAAAAACATCGAATGTACATAATTATACCATACGCGGTACGTTTAGCACGGCGGGGATAAGAAAGTGCGTTGATTTAATGTGTGGACACCACGCATCTTATATGTATACATAGTTAGATAATCATTCGAGTCTGTTCAAATTGTAAGTCATTTGGCGTTCATGTTCAGCCTGATTGGGTTGTCTTTGGGCTGGTCGCGACAGGACCTTAAATTGCTTTATAAGTCTATGTTTTAAATGTTTGTTTCTGGCACTGTGTACCCTTCTGAACCAATTAGCTGTCGAACTTGGCTATTTCAACTACCGGACTGGAAATTGGAAATGGACTTTAAACAGATGATGGCTTAGATATACTAACGACCTTAATATGATGCGAATTGATAGTGCAAGCCATTTTGATTTTTAAACGGTTTTATTACGCTTTTCAGTGTAAGATACAAAGTCAACTTGCACTCTACACTCAAGTCGCCTTACTGTAAAAGTTTGGGAAGAAAAATTAGTTAAGATTCGTTATTTTAATAACAGTGCCACGCAATAACGATTAAATCTGTTTTCAAAAAATAATGTCATAATAAATACTATACATAAAACAAACCTGTAGAGGAAGGGTTACAAATGAGTTACACTAATACCAGCTTCGAAGCTATAGTGTGGTCACCGAACTACAGTAGTGCCACAAACATCTCTAGTTTGATGAAACAACACCCGTTCTTGTTCGTCTCGACGCGACCGGCCCTTCTTAGTGAACTTAACATTTTATCGTTCTGCCGGCCAGAGAATGCGATCTTTATAGCGTAACGGTTGATCTATGGTATATGGTGTCGACTGCTTTGAAGGTTTAACGTAATGTACAGTCGGCATTAGATATATGTGAATACGTAAGTTACTCATGGAACTCATAATAAAATAACAACTCATTCTCAGAATTTTGGAATAACGAATTTATGTGACCAAACGGCTTTACGGTATTGTCACATAAACTCGTTTTTACAAAATATTGAGTGTCGTGATTTTATTAAGAGTGCAAAGATGAACGGCCAAATAGATCTTCACACTCTACCTACGCAATAAATACACCTAAACAAGCAGTTGTCAAGTAGAAGTAAACAGACAACTTTGATAAATTATCTCTACAACGAAGGTGCTCAAATGTATCTGTTTGGTGGTATGTGTGTGTTTTTGGCTGTTTATTATGTGAAGATCTATTCGAATCATGTAGGCTACATGCTGCTCACACATATCTGATGCTCACTGTATTATAGTCGAATTTTTATGAGATCAAGTATCGCATTATCCCGCCGGCTTTTTAATTAAACTTATTATTATTGTCGTTGTGATAAAATATACAAAAGAATTGTTATATTTCGCCTTAATATCTGAGCAATATTATTGTATAATCGAGAGATATGTTGTAAGCCGAACGCCGACAAATTTCGTACAATTTGCTACAGGCGAAACGTTTGAACGCGAACCGGTGCGGTGCGTTGCGGTTCGACGTTTAAACTTGTATTTATTTAGATCTACGTTAGTTGTATGGAAATCCTATTCTGCGCGGTCGCTGGTTTGTTAAGAGTGTCAATTATGCACAGATCGGTTGCGTTTGTCAGTGTCTGTATTGTAGTGTTACGACGCGCCTGGTGTGCAGAACACGCCTATAGTTCATTCGCGTTAAGAAAATAGTGACTCATCACCGACTGCCGGCCGCCTAGCCAATTAAAACGCTAGAAATTATAATTCTAGAAATTAGAATTAATTAGAATTATAATTTCTAGCGTTTTAATTGGCTAGGCGGCCGGCAGTCGGTGATGAGTCACTATTTTCTTAACGCGAATGAACTATAGTGTGTTGTACACACCTAGCGTGTTGGACACGCCTAGCGTGTCGGACACGCCTAGCGGGTAGAACACACCTGTTGTGTCACCAAGTGCATTTGTCTAATTAACGTTTGAACCAGTACGACAACTGCTATGTAATTTCAGTTGACATTTCAATCATTACTTAGAAAGAGAATCGTGTTTGAAAGATTGTTCAATTATATCTTAAATATTTCATTTCAACTAAGTAATCGGTAAGCTTTACCAATTCGATTTAATGCTATCCGAATGTATCTAATTCTTAACCCATGAACTGCCAAAACACAAATAAAAAAACCATAGTTGTCTTTCACCGGTTGACATCAGTAATTTCCATGCATTGTCTACGGACGCTGACAACTGCAGCCGACACGAAGCGCCCCACAATCGCGCAACGCTATCTGTCTATGGACTTAATGTTTAGTTTTTATGTATTTATGTACTTGTTTAGACTATATTCTGTTCGGTAATTAGATTAAGTTGTCCTTCCATTGTATAGTTTGGAATGTTCGTTATTATTATTGCGGCTACCGAGCGCTAGATGGCGGTAGTAGTGATATGTACAGTGGATTTTGAACCTTATCATGTTCATTTTAAGGTTTGTTTTATATGTACAGAGCTTATTTATGAATTCGGATTTATTCTGTAGCGAAACGTTCACTGTTATATTTAGTCGTTTAATTGAAATGAACTATATTTGTGACACTTTAAAGTTCGATTTCAAGACGTCAACGCCATCTAGTTGTGTTTTATAGTAGCTTGTTTCACTAAGTGTTATTTGATAAACAATACTGACTAGTGATAAAGTAATTTGACAAGTTACTTCGACATACAACATACCTTTTTTTTCGATTAAGCGTAAAAGAACTACTTGGGGGTAGTTTTGTTTATAAAATAACACTTGCCTGCAATTTGTATGACCGTATGTATGAGAGTTTTTAATTCAATTGTACTGTGTTCAATTACGCTTATCTTAGTACAATGATTGTGAACTCTATTTGCCGTGCAATTGGTCTCAAAATCATTTGTTTTTATGTAACGAAGTATCTTATTTTAACGGCGCGTTCACACTTATATCGGATCGCGTTTATTCGCTATGTTTGAAATGTTCAACAAAGATATCACGATTTTATATCCAAATTATCAATAATTAAAAATTATCATGAAATCACTCTTTACAAATGGACGGTTAAAAGTATTCTACATTCGTTTATAAGGTTCAGTAACTTAAATAAACCTTTAACCTTTTAAACACCAGTTTCTTGAATGCTACGATAACAATAGATTTTCTGTCGTGTCTCATTACTCGACAGTACCAATTTAACAAGATCTAAATTCGTTTGCTTACCGATCCATCATCAGCCTATCGCATTCCACTGCAAACATAGGCAGTTGTTCGCCAATTTGGCCAAAAAATCTGGAGACTCTTACCGATCCGTCAAAGTGTGATCCCGCCACGACACTGCCTTATTACTGAACGTTCTGCTCGCGTCCGAGACCGCAACGAGTGCCGCGGAGCGCAGGTAGCATTGACAATAAACTCGGTAGGGTTAGGTTAGGCCGCGGGCTGTGTATGCGCATGACTGTACAGAGAAATAAAAAAAAACCTTTAGGCTAAGCCGCGAAACGATTCCATTTTCGAAAATTCGAAACATTCTCTTTTTATAATAAATTCGATTTATCAAATTTAAAAGCAAAACCGTTTAAAAGTTCGTAAAACAATTCCATTTTCGAAAATTCTAAACGTAACGTTTTTATAATAAAACAATTCGATTCGATTTTCAAATTAAAAGCAAACCGTTTAAAAGTTCGTTTCAGAAACGGACATGCATTTAAAAGTTCGTTCAAACGCGTAAAAGTTCTTTTTAATAGAACTTGAACGTTCGTTTTCACTAAAAACGTCTTGGAAAGGTCAGATAACATGTTTTAAAGTCGTTTATTGACACTGACCGCGTAAAGGTTCTTGGTGATATAGAACTTAATCGTTCTTTTTATAAAAAAAAATGTATTGGAACGCTCGGAAAACCAATTTTTTACAATATAATTAAGAATTAATCAAAATAGATAAGACCTCGTACCGTCTCGTTTACGCAGCTACGCAAAAAAAATGGTCGATATATTTTTTTTTCTCTTCGGCGTCGTGATTGGAGACATACTGGCAAAATTATAGGAATAAACAGCCAAGACCCATAGTACAAGCTTCGGCTTAGCTTGGGACTAGATGGCGCTGTGTGGCATGTATTGAGTTTTTTTATTTATCTTGTCCCATTACATTTTAAAACTTCAGCCATTTTGCCAAAACCTCTTGTCACGTCGCCGCACTTATTATAAATAATTATTCCGCGTTATTTTCACCGCAATATCGACATCCGTTTCTCATTAGGTAGGTTTATTAAACAGACCATTGAATACTCCATAATTAAGTCTACGCTCTAGGGAGATACTTCATGGACGTTCCCAGGGGATTTTAGGGAAGGAAATTGGTTCTTATGTGTATTTAGTTAAAGTTGTAAATTGGTGGCATTGTTTATTGGGCGTACCCTATCTCAGCCGCAGGCGGCTTGTCAAATTTTCTATCATTTTAGAATATAAAATAATTTGTTTTTTTTTTTAATATTTTGAGTACTTTTTAACTGTATCCTCTAAAAAATCATCATATTATGTCACATAGTCGCCACCAGTGGGGTAATCATAATCGTTTATTGCATTATGTGGTTACAAAAGATATTACATATAGGTATAGTCCTCACATAAACCCTGCAAGGGCACAGCAACATCTTAATCTAAGTATTTTAGTTATACATGAGAAATGGAACTTCAAACTATACTTGTGTTTGGCGGATAATTTACTAAATCTTCTTTCTTATGTATATAAAAATGTTAGAATACCTCTTCGTTAGTCTCGCTAAAACTCGAACGGCTGGACCGATTTGGCTAATTTTGGTCTTGGTGTAATAAATAATGTTTGGAGTTCCTTACCGGGGGACCCATGGTCATTTGCCGACTTGCCACCATGTAGTTTAGTGAAGAAAGCCCTACGCCACTGGTCGCCACTGCCAGTTAGTTTAATGAAGAGAACCCTGGGTGCGTCCATGGCACAGTAGACAAGCGGAATCAAGGGGAGCTCTGTCCATGACCTCCGCGCGGTGCTCCCTGGGTAGCGCCAATCGTGGACAAGTCAGCCATCGTCGGGCGTGGCTCCGGTATCCTCTGCTATATATATGTATGACTGGTAGTCCCAAACATTAAGACAGACACCAACTGCTCAAGGTTAGTGGGACCATGAGTCATGAATTCGTTTAAATTGTCCTTGGTGTCAATTAGAACTGGCTAACTTGTATTTTAAACAGGAAGACAACCGTGAAAGTTTAGTAAACTCTTTTCATATTATAGTTTTATTGTGTGGAACCTTATTGTATTTAAAATTGGCGTGAAAGCGCGACACATAAAGGTTACTTTCGGATTTATAATTATTTAATTGAGGATGAAAATGGGAGGCGTTGCGTTGTCTATCATACCAATAGCTCAGTTCTAGTAGACAGTGGAACTTCTCTCAATAACCTTATGATTTAGTAAATAATGGGACACATACATACAATTTGTTTCTATGCATTTTTAACTTTCATTAGCCAGTGAAACCAATTCTAGTAGATAATTTTCTTTCATTATAAATATAACGAACATGATAAATAAACTCCGGATCCACTCCCGACTCAAAATAGTTAATAAATTAGTAATTTGATCAAGTATAGTCCAGTATAGTGACGGTTATTGTTTAAACTATAGTACTAGGTTGTACTTGACATGACACAAAAGTTTCACTATCACAAGCATTGATTTCGGTAGTCTTGAACCGAAAGAAGAATACAATATTTTTTCCTTACTTACTGACATGTTTTAAAAATATAGAACATTTGTAAGTGGTTGACCAAAAAGGGACCTCAAGGGAAAGAAATTGATTTAGAGTGAATCGCGTTTGAAGTTTCGTGTAAATAGAGGACCCTTTACTCTCTGTAGATCCAAAGATCAAGATCCATTTGATTCCATGGAGACTATTGTTTCCTCGGCTCATAAAAAAACATCATACAAATAAATATAAATATTAGACAACATCACATACTTTGCTCTTATCCCAAAGTAAGTAGCTTAAGCACTTGTGTTATGGGTATCAGAACAACGAAGGTACCTCAAATAAATACTTAAATACAAATTATAAACACCCAGACACGGAACAAACACAAGTATTCATCACACGAATGTTTGTCCCGGGTGGGAATCGAACCCACGACCCTTGGCTCAGGCGGCAGGGGTCACTACCAATTGAGCCACCGAGCCTGTCAACAAATAATTACAGCACCTTAAATTGTTCAGACCAAACAGATACAAAAATTTAATAAAATAACATCACAATCCCTCAAGGTGCCTAGTTGGTCAACCACTCATATTTAGGTTTCTTGTTGCCCCATATATTATTTCAAAATATAATACTATTTAACATATCTACGGTCGTTATTGTTTTAAAACTATATGGACTATACTAGATCCTGTAAGGCGCTCGCGTGGCTTCAGGCCGCACTGCCGAAACGGTTCTGCATTTAGTTAGGAATACGCGACCCCGGCTAGCTGTCTGTACGTACGTCTGCGTCGTGGTATGCGGTCCCATCCTCGATATCGTATCTTAGCTAACAACACATGCACTGAAGTGATCACTTACTATCAATGTCCTTCAGGCCCATTTGCCCCGCTCGCTGTCATATAAAACCACCGCATAAGTCATTTTTACCAACTTTACAGGAGACGAAAATAACTGGGCGGTGTTGAGAGGCCGGCCGAAGTGCTCGCTGTCACTGTTTTTTGAATTACAGCTTCTGATTGGCTGAAAACATGTGACCAATGGTTAGACGCGCATTGAGAAGCTCCATCCAATTTACGACTTGAGCAGTGTTGTAAGCTAAGGGACGATATGCCAATTACTATCTACTAGGCACGAACGAATAAAGCCGTCGATCGCACGAAACGGCGCAGACCCCGAAAGTTAATACAAATAACCATTATTATCACACGTGTAAAATATATCGTAAACATCGTTAAATTTTAAAAAGTTTCTAATTAAAATCAGCCTGAAATAGTATATTTACTGCAAAACAAAAAATAGGATAAAACTACTATGTAGGTTATACAATAGACATATTTACAAGTAACGATAAAAAACAAATTGAAACGTTCATGATATAAAAAATATAAATATGTAATTATTACCTTTTGCTAACTAAGTCCATGGAGGTGTAATGATAGTTGTAAATATGTATATACGAAATATATATAGAGGGAAATAGAGCCCTTTCAAAGCTTATATTCGTGTATAATTTGTGATGTATAAAGATTTTCGATAATATGAAAATGGTAACATTCAAAAAATCACAAAAAAAAATATTGAAAGGGCCTAGAGGAGGGGCGTGGCCGGCGGGTGCCACGCCCCTCCAACACTATATTATTATTATTGTTTTTTTTTTCTCTTTTGTTTTTTAAATTTTATTACCGCGTGAGTGCGTACACTGCGTTTGTGTTTGTTGCTATGTAGAGAGTAAAGAGAAATTCTATGTGCGTATGTTGATTGTTGAGCGCCATATAAATAAATGATATAAAATATATATTATATCGATATAATTTGCGTCACAACACTAGTGGCGCTGTCGTAAGGCGGGAGTATTAGTTACGGCCTGGTTTCCCTTTTTTTTATTAAATTTCGGACGTTAATCGACATTTTTTTTTTATTTACGATGTAATGTCTAAGCGATTTCGAATGGAAGTTCCTCCGACCGGATCGTAATACGGTTGTGGATAAACTTTTTTTGTATAGGAAGCCTTTATGTAAGTCGGTACGTAGGAGATGTCTGCCGCGTCGACGTGGCTCCGCGACGTCCTTTGTACTCGTATGTATCCCGTGTATATACCTGGCTTGCGCACATTTCAATAGCTAACGCAACGTACCAAAAATGACGGGCGGTTCGCCCGGCAAACATTCGAAACGTTGATTTTTTCAAAAGTCGTTTACAAGCAAAGCTTCGCGCGTTCCCGAATACGGCGAAGATGTCTTTGTGCCTTGAAACTTTACATGAGCGTGTATGATTTTGTGTTGTCGCCCGACATCTCAGCGAGTCGGGTGTCGGGCAGACGATTGTGGCTAGGTGTGGCGGCATACGTAGGTTAGACCTTTGTATAAAAATTGAGCAGCTTACATTGTAATTTGTATCTAATCACTGTGTGATCAGCCTATGTGCCGTGTGTTCCATTACCTGTAGAATATCTACGATATGCCTTATGTGTGTAAGAAGGCCTTGTCGAGGTCGCGGTGTTAACGTTTGAGGTAGGCGCGTGGCTGGTCACACGAGTCAATTGTATTTAAAGCCGAAAAGACGGGCCGGGCCACGCGCCCGGTCATAGGGGTGGCACGCGTCCGGGTTGGTCCCCGGGCAATTTGAATGATTTTGGTCCCCGGGTAATTTAGATGTTTGGTCCCCGGGCAATTTTAACGTGTTTGGTCCCCGGGCAATTTGAATGATTTTGGTCCCCGGGTAATTTGTACGTGTTTGGTCCCCGGGTAATTTGAACGCTTTTGGTCCCGGGGGTGTTCTGAACGTTTTTGGTCCCCGGCTGACCCGGGCGTCTGCCACCGCTATGCTATTGTAAAGACTGAAGATGGTAATGAATGAGGAATGTGGTGTGTGTAATGATTTTTTATAGAGATGAGCCTAACTCAATAGACAATTGGAGATGGATAGCTTGACTCGCATCAGCTTTTGAATCTTTGATTTGTGAACTGTAGCTTTCCAATTCGGCCTCAGCGCGGGCTGGGCCGCACGTGCCAAACCGAGCGGCATTTTGTTTTACTGTATTTGTTTGCGGCACGCAACACCTGTGCCGGCGAATATTTTTCAATAAAAAAATGATAAAAAATGTGTTTTGAACACAACAGTTGAGTGTTTCATTTTTTGTTGTCCTTGTAGCTGGAGACGCTTTGAAGATACACGACACTTTACACATACGTACACAATGACACATTAATATTATGTATTTATTTAGTGACAGGTCATTTGAAGTAGTAAGTACAATTTTACATGCGGCTGCATAAAATATAAATCTATCGTTATCTTTCAACCCTGGGTTCTTTAGGCGGGGCGTGAAACGGCATCTCAGTGGGCCTACGGGGTGAGGGCGACAGGCGCAATGGGTTTGTTCTATTGTGCCTGTCGACCTAACTTTTGGACCTCACGACCGCTTACCATCAGGTGGAGTGGGGTGATTTCAGGATCAGCTCTCCTTATAAAAAAAAATCGTGTTATATTTTAATGTCCTTGAAATTCATATGGGGGTGTCTGTACCGGTGTCAAGTTATTTTTTTTCTTATAAATACCAATTCCTGGTATCAAACGTATTTAAAATTATTGAAAGTTGAATAAATGTGTCTGGGGGTGTGGTCGACTACAAATACTGTGTAATATTTCCTCAATCGATACCCAACCTTATACCTTTGTCTATAAAGTCGAAAATCATAAATCAGACATTTCTATTTATAACGTCTTATATGCCATTGAAATGTTGCAATAAAACGAACCAAATAAGTATGTAATAACATTTATTACCACTTCAGAATCACACGTAACATAACATCGGCATATTTACAACGAACACGCAATATCATACTGTCGCCGGCAACTTGGTATTGGTGCTATTAACATTACATTACTTAGAGCCCGGACACACTGGCGCTTTTAAGTCACCATATTGGCGCTTTTATATATACGGCTTCGTTCAAACATGGGGTATTAACCCGCTAGCCCTGTTCACACTATCCGCCCGGCGTCAACACTGCGGTTTGGCGTCTAAACCGCTACCTCTGTTCACACTATAGGCTGCCGGCTGGACAGATTACCCGTCAGTCTGAACGCAAAAACCGCATGTCTGAACGAGCTCTACACTGTTGTTTTTAGTGGCCACATTATCGCTTTTAATGGTAACTGATTTTAGTGACCACACTGGCGCTTCTTTCGTGCGAAATAAACGCGAAAACCCGCGTTTTGACAGAAAAACGCAAATGTGACCGAGCTTGATAATGGTTGATACATTCAATAAATAAATAAAATGCAACTATTACTTTATACAAAATAAGAATAATTTACACTTATAAAATGTTCTCTAAAAATCGTTAATACACGTAATATAGTGTTAACTTTATTCCCTACTCGATTTGATTCACCTAAATACCAACGCTACCATTTTCACCTATAACTAGACTGCTTTGACAGAAAATATTTCATCTAGCTTCAATTAAATAATTGTTCAACCTAGTTCGATGGTACAATTATAAAGGGACATAGGTTTTCAGGAGATAGGTCTATTGTACACCAATTTTTGGTGAACTTAGAACTTAGCAAAGTATACAATTGTTGTACAATATAAGCGATCATTTCGCTATGAGCGACCTTCAACCAACCTTCGGGTAAAGATAATAGCTGCTCACACGTTTTCACTACTTTTTTGGTCCATCTGAAAACCCATCCCCTTATAAATTAAGTTTACACCATCACCAAGCCTTAGATGATCACGAAAACAGTCCAGTTTAATACTTTCTCTTATCTAGTTCTTGACGAAATCCACTCCCTTCTTGATGTTTTTCAGCAGCTCAGGGATAGCTTCCTTAAGGAGGTCCTTCTCGTAAGCGTTGAGGGAGCCGTAGCCGAGATTCTTCTCGACTCCGTTCTTGCCGAGGACCACGGGGTTAGCGAAGTAGGGCGCCTCGGTCACGTCCGATTTGATGTACGCGCACTCGACTACGTTGGATTCACCCTGGAAAATAAGCGTGCGTTTCAAATTTGTGTTGCTTAGGGTTGATCCATACATTTCATCACACTTAAGGAGGGGGGTGACATACATACAAGGAAGAAACGAGTCCCACAAAAGGGACCAGCTGTGACAAGGAGGGGGGAGGGACCAATCATCATCATCGGCCTATTGCAGTTCACTGCTGGATATGTCCAGGCTTATGAGCCTCTCCAGTTGTTCGCCACTTAAGGCAAACATTACCTACCCATAATCGCCACCCTGGGCAGGCGGGTTGGCGGGCAGCAGCGTCACCGGAGGGAGGAGCAGCACCTTGCGATTAGCGTGGCGATTATGGGTAAAACCTTTTTGCAAAAAGTGGCGAAAAGCTGGAGAGGCCTATGTCCAGCTGTGGACTGCGATAGACCGATGGTGATGATGAGGAACAGTCCAGGTTGCGGCTTACCTTGAGTCCCCTGAGCACGGAGCCGGCGAGGCGCGCGCCGGCGTATGCCATCGACAGCGTGGCGGAGCCGCCGCCGGCCTTCGCCTTCACCACCTACCAACACAATTAATAATTATTAATACAAATATAAACAAATACCAAGCAAAATACAAGACCGGAAGAAATGGCGAGCTGAGATCGGGGGCCAAGACCCTCTTCGGAGCGCTCAGCGAACTAAAGTACATTTGGATCGGGGATGCCAAAAGTAAGTAGCTTAACACCACCTCACCCTTTCTATCTGGCTATTCCTTACCGAAAGGTTGTCTGGAAAAGATCGCTCATAGCGATAAGACCGCAATAGGGATGTTTGCAGGGTCAAAATAATTACATTAATTTAGTCCGTAATCCGTATCTTAGATTTTAAAAATATATTGGACACGTATTTTTCCTTTTTTCATTTAATGAAAAAATAACAGATACAAGTCATCGAAATTTAGGAGTGCGAGTCTTTGACGTCACTCTGTGCGAAAAAGCTCCCTCTCTATGACGTCACGCGTAATTTTAACGGGCTATATCTGTCATTTTGGGTCTAATTTACAAATTAAAAATACGTCTCTTTTATTTTTGAACAATCTAAAAACGGACTAATTACATTTTTACGGCAACAAGTCTTGCATTGTATCTATTTATCCTAAGCAATTTAAAAACTTGAACTTGAAAACGGCGCAAGCGTTACATGTATCGTCGAGGCAGTCTATTGAACAAAACTGGTCGTCCCCTAAAGATCGACTGTTACGGCTTTTTATAGCACTATGGTGACAAAAAAGGCTACCCCCCGCCTGATGTCGAGCGGCTACCGAAGCCTATGAGCGCCTGCAACGCCAGGGCATCATCGATCCTAAAGGCTAGCTCACATCGGTGCCCGCGTCCTGGATCCTCAGCGTGAGCGCCTTGATCTTCTCCTGGGCGGACAGCTTGACGGCGGGTTGGCTCAGCAGTGATATAGGAGGGTGGCAGGTGTTGCGGCCTTGTCATCATCACCTGGCTGTTGGGGGAGCGGAAGGCTGTCACTCCTATAGAGCTCACCTCGGTGCCCGCGTCCTGGATCCTCAGCGTGAACGCCTTGATCTTCTCCTGGTCGGACAGCTTGACGGCTGGCTGGCCCAGCAGTGGTATGATGGTAGCAAGTGTTGCGGTCTTGTCATCATCACCTATAGTCTTTTTCAGATAGGATGGGTACGCTGACACTTGGGATTTGAAGTTTATAGTCATGTGGTAAAACGAAAATCGAAGGTAAAAAAATCGATTTTATGATTTATCGATTTCATTTTGCACGGAGCGAGAATCGATTTCGAGATAATTAAAAATTGCATGATTTAATAAAAAAATATTTATTTATCATCCAAAATTATGTAAAACTAATCATTAGATCAATCTGAGTTTGAAGAATCTCTCCATTCTTCATTTTACATAGATAATTATTTGAATTACGATTAAACTACCCGTTTAAATGTAATATCTCAGTCGTGTTATACAAGATTTTCGATTTTACACCAATAACTGCTTATCCTTTATTTAGAAATTTAAATATTTAATAAAATTTATACAATAGTTGAAAAATCGTGAAGCGATTTTACGATTAAATCGGTATTATTACGATTTCAATGTTTCAATCCCTATGAAAATACGTTTCAATTTATGCATCAAGCATTACTGATAAAAATATTATTTAATGTATAAGATTTCTTTAGTTATGTACATTATAATGTTATTTATGGTTTCAAATACAAATTAAAGTAAATCTCTGTTATCATGCGTTATAAACAAAGTGAAAACACTTTTTATTTTGATGATTATTTATCATTTTGTCATAGAAATTGCGTAAAAAGGATGCGTTGACAAGTGTCACTGATGTGTCAGCGTACCCATCCTATCTGAAAAAGACTATAGCTGTTGGGGGAGCGGAAGGCTGTCACCCTATAGAGCTCACCTCAGTGCCCGCGTCCTGGATCCTCAGCGTGAGCGCTTTGATCTTCTCCTGGTCGGACAGCTTGACAGCGGGTGGGCACAGCAGTGGTATGATGGTAGCAGGTGTTGCGGCCTTGTCATCATCACCTGGCTGTTGGGGGAGCGGAAGGCTGTCACTCCTATAGAGCTCACCTCAGTGCCCGCGTCCTGGATCCTCAATGTGAGCGCCTTGATCTTCTCCTGGTCGGACAGCTTGACGGCGGGCTGGCTCTGGCTCAGCAGCGGGATGATGGTGACGCCGGAGTGGCCGCCGATGACCGGCACGCGCACGGCCTGCGGGTCCACGCCGTTGATCTCGCCGATGAAGGCGGCGGCGCGGACCACGTCCAAAGTGGTGACGCCGAGCACGCGGGCGGGGTCGTACACTCCGGCCTGTGAGGTTGAACAATTTCATTAGTACTGAAGTACCTTTTTTACCTTTTTTTTTGCACCCACACACTTCCCAAAATGGGAGGGCATACCCACTAAACCCCCCCTTTTTTTTGTTCTACCGGGGAAAATGCATTTAGGCATTCCCGCTGCCTGGGGGAGCAGCGGGATATGTGGGACTCACCCCGCCTCGTGTCGCCAGTGGGCAGCAAGTTGCAGGGACACGGGTAGCGCCTAAGCATACGGCCACATCCCTGCCTGCCCTGGCCAGCCGCATAGTACTGAAGCACCTATCTTAAGGTGCCTATATTCCAAGGGTAGCCTGGAAGAGATCGCTTTAAGCGATAAGACCGCCTAATTTGTATTACGATAGGTATGTCTTTGTATCTAGTTTTAAGTCGACCGTTTCGTGGGCATCTCGTCGTGGGGCGTCGTCATCACTCGCTATTAGGTTAAAAAATTTGTTTATTTATTTACCGCATAATATTTTTACGACACCTCTGTCAACTTAAAACCCTCATGATAGCTCCGAGCTTCCGGACACACAAAACAGCAATAAACCACAACAAATACACATCTAAAATCTACAATCAACAAACTTCATCACTAAACTAAACATGGATATTATCAGAACGTAAACAACTGATTTCCATTCAGATTGCTCTGACGTCAACGGAATAATGATGAAAGGTCCTCTTCAATATAATCTGTTATGTTTATATTCTATCTGCTAAATAAATATAATTGTACGAACATTGCGTAAGAGAGTTATCAATTTTATTGGACGCTTGCATTTTTCTTTCCTTATCTGTCACGTATACAGAGAGTGATTATGTTATGATATATTACACTGTAATAAACTAGTTTCAAACGTAATTTTATCTCGACATGTTGACAAATATAATTCTAAATAGTATTCTTTATTACACATAAAAATTAGAGGAAAAAGTGTTATAGGTACCTACTTATATTAATATTGATTTAGAAAAGTACAACAAGGGATTATCGGACAACAGCGGTTACCTCTCCATGATCCGATGGGAGGACAGATCCCCACCCACTATACCTCGTAAGGAGGAAGTAAGTTGGACTTATTTATTTAAACTTTATTGCACAATCGAAATAGTGTACAAAAGGCGGATTTAATGCCGAATAGGCATTCTCTACCAGTCAACCACTTCTACCACTAGGAATGTACGACCCGGCATTTGTACTCTATACTGGAAACTGAGGTTTCCCGCCATTTTACATAGGCTTTCTTTATAACTTGCTAGCTCAATAGAGCTAAAGAAAGGTCCGACTTTATAACAGTCTATGTACCTATTCCTGCCTATTTTCTACAACATATTATGACTATTTCGAGGGCCAATTAAATTATTAAAGGTGTAAAGAATGTAATGTGCAATATAGAATACCTATTTGGTGTGTTCCTTAAGCTGAAAGCTAATCAATACTAAATAAGGTTTCTAATAACAACGCGTTGACATAATCAAATCACACATGTCTTGAGTTCAAACTCATTAATCATTATCATTTGCGTAAAACGGTATTATTTACTATGGATCGATTGAATAGCGCGTGTAACATAGATTCTATTAATAAAATAACATCGCTTATATATCTTTATGTGAGATTTCATTGAAATGTTATATGTCAGCTCATGTTAACTAAATCATTAATGTGATAATAAACGCTGCTGCAGAAGGGAAGGGCATCTTCCCTTATTCGTCTTCCATGACACCCACACAGGATGAGATGAGGAGGTTCTATTGGTGGAAACCACATGAACGCTGTTGCTTTTCCATCCATACTATTTGAAAATTTTTCCATCAAGAATTGTTTGTTTCCAACGTTCCAACTTTTGGCATACCTGATTACCTGTAAGCTCTGGAATGAGCTCCCCGCCTGAGTTTCTTATTCGTTACGACTTGTCCTTCTTCAAATGTGGTCTAAAGAGAACTCTTTCCTCTCAGTAGGCAGCTGCTAAGTTGTGCCCCTGACATTGCAGAGTCTATGAGCGGCGGTATCCGTTTAACATCAGATTTATTTATTTAAGCTTTATTGCGCAATAAAAAATTAGAGTACAAAAGGCGAACTTAATGCCGCGTAGGCATTCTCTACCAGTCAACCTTTAGGCTAAGCAGAAACAATTAAGTGGGTAGTGTGCTGCGAAATTGACAAACAAACATACAGATACTGATACTTATTACAGATGGGCCACTTGGTCGTCTGCCACCCACAGTAATAAAAAAAAAACAAACTAAACTCACCTTCTTCAAGACCTCAGAAGCGATGGGCACCATAGAGTTGACGGGGTTGGTGATGATGGCCAGGATAGCCTTGGGAGAGTTCTGCGCCACGCTCAGCGCCAGGTCGCGCACGATGGACGCATTGGTGTTGAACAGGTCGTCGCGGGTCATGCCCGGCTTGCGCGGGATGCCAGCGGGGATCACCACCAGGTCCGCGCCTGGGAAGGTAATGGGTTAAGAGTATTATGTACCGTCACACCGTGTGAGTAGTGTTATTCACAAATGCTTTTGGAAAGATCTCTCTCGGAAACTTGAAATTCGAGCGGAAACTTTCTTGATTGTTCATTCAAAGGTGATATGTCATTTTGGGCCTTTTGTCGAAGTGCCTTCATTAAGTTGTCATCATCAGTCTATTGCATTCCACTGCTGGACATAGGCTTTTCCAGTAGATCGTCACTTTGGTTAAACTGAGGCTTTACCCAATAATGATCACACTGGGCAGGTAGGTTAACAGTCGCAGGGTGTAGCTTCCGGTGACGCTGCTGCCGGGCATCAGCGTTGTGTGCTGACTGTGTGTGCTGACTAATACACAGATCGGTATTAGCTACTCCATAAATTGTGAACTTATAACTGGTGTATGTGCCACCAGTTAGTGGCCAGAACCTTGTTTGTTATTCAGCAGGTGCTATTTGACAACTGCATGTTATCAAATACAATTGTTGTCTCAATACCTTGCCATTATAATAGTCAGGAAGATTGAGTAACATATTTTAAATACCACACCTTGAGGAAAAATTATACAGCATATTTTAATTTGAATACGTATTGTAGAGAATAAAGGAAAAATATGATGCACTCACATCTAGCTTTGAACTTTTCATTAAAACGTAGAATTAAAAATTTGTTGTTTGTAAAGAATTAAAAACTCATTTGTTTTCTGTATTCAAAAGACTATTATTTGGTAATTACCTATATGCTAAATAACTTAAATTATCACTCAAAGCCAATACAAAGACAATATTTACAAAATCAACTATCATCTTTCTGATTACATGGTCAAGGTCGACAGAATTTGTAGGTTATACAAGTAACATATAATGATCAAATATTTCAAGGAAACTTGCTTATTATAAATGAATTATACTAAATGATGACTGATTTACCTAATAATTTAGGTTAACTGTCTAATAAGAAAAAAAAGATTAGCACATAACTGAAGGTTACATGTGTTACATAACAATCTAAATTTGGTAGTTGGTAAAAAACTAATTTAAATAATGTTTTTTTTTTACCTTTAATGGCGGCGGAGAGTTCTTCAGGACCCTTGTGGCCGGTGACCTTGGCCTGAGTGTCCATGTGAGAGAGGTCGACGGCGACGCCGGGCGTCACCGGCGCCAAGTCGTACAGGGCCAGCTTGGTCACCAGCGGGTTCTGCTTCAGGAGCAGCGAGAGCGGCTGCCCGATACCGCCAGCGGCACCAGCCACCACAACTTTGAAGTTCCTCTGAAAACCACCCCATTATTACCAACAAAACTTCACAAGCACCCTACAGACACCACAAAATAACCAATCAACAGCCAACTATGCCTGAACAAGTCACCAGAAGTGAGGAATTCTCAAGGATAACCTGGTCTACTCACTTGAGGTGTGGTAGAGAAGTTCTTGGCTCCATTTTGGGCGACGGCCGCGGCCACTGGCTTCAGGGATCGGGAGAACATGGCTCAGTCGGTATCAATGAAAGTACCCGCTTCTAAATGAATTCTATGATAACTTCCACCACTGACCCTGCCGACCTTTCGAAGATAACTAGACAGTGTTGTGCTCATCAGTCATGCCATCCTGTCATATTATACTCAATCTGACACTATGTTAATCGATTTTTTTTAAACAGAATCGAATAATACGCAACTTGATTATCGACTCGACAGAGTATCATCATTGAGATTATTATTTTAAATGCTCTTGCATGCATCGAGATTATTATTTTAAATGTTCTCCCATCTCATCCCGAGGGTTTCATAAAAGGCGACTAATATCAGGAAACGGCTAGCAGTGTTTACCTGGCTACAAATAAAACCTACTGCGGCCACCAACCCATCTGCCAAGCGTGGTGATTACGGCAATTCCCCCTTCAAACAATTGTGATGGGGCTGGCTGCAGTGGACTGATATATACAGGTTGATTTTAAGGATGATGATGAGAAAACCGGAATATTCTTTTAAAGCACCAAGGAAAATAACAAAGGTTGATGGACCGCAATTTAGAACGAGCGTTAAAATATTTTTTTTGACAGTAAATGACAATGATGTTTACTCATCTCACATCTTGTCATTGTCATTTGTCAATTTCTGTGGGTGTATTTCATTCAATGTAAAAATTCTATGTTTTGTTTTTATTTCGTTAAAATTTAAAAGTAAATAAAATAATTCAAAGCAGGGATTGAATTTTACGCCAACAAAATGAACGTCATACAGGCAGTGAAGATGTACATAACAAAGATGACCGAGGAGAGTGGTCCAGGAATGAAAGTTATTCTCATGGATAAAGAAACAGTAGGTTTACATCTTAATTATTTACTTTATGCATTAATTTCATGGTCCGTAGCTTGGCTTTTAATTATTAAGTACTTATTGTATTTAATGGTGGACGAAATTGGGCTTCTGGTTCTTAATTTAGTAATTTATTGCTAATACAAAACAAACCCTTCTGAAAATAAATGTAATACTTTAATGCTCATAATGGATTGAATCTGCTAAGTAGAGCAAAAGCTCAAGAAGTTAAGACCAAAAGGTTCAGTAGACTATTAGTAAAACAGTAGTTTCTTTTGAAACACAGAAGCCATAAGCAATTGTGCTTATTTCATCACATCTTCATCATCAGCTTGCAGATGTGACTGTATGATGACTGCTGGACAATCGTCTGGGGTCTATTATTTTTCATAATGAGTTTGGCGAGTTGTAATGAATGATATGTAAACATTAAAGATTACTATTTAAATTAAATTTCTGCACACAAGTATCGTAGCAGTTTCTTCTCAGTAAAATACTACTTTCCGAACCCACTGTTCATTGCCACTGCAATAAAGGTTTCCAAGGGCCTGAGGCTATACCCCACATGAATACCATTGATATTTTAAATGATAATAATTTTAGCCTATATGTTAATCTGAAGCCTGACCTATATTAGTATAAGTTTAATTAAAATCCATTTAGTAATTTTCTTGTTAAAGCTTAACTTACACCATACAGTGAAACAAATGATTGCAGTTAAAATATTAGTATGAATTGATTAATTTTTATTTATATGTATATTTCATTGCTGGATGGGAGCTGTTTATTGATTGATTGGTTGATTACTATACACTTCATTAGAGAATATCTACCTTCTTTCACTTATTTAGTTTTTCTTTTCAGACCAGTATCATAAGTATGGTGTACAGCCAATCAGAGATCCTCCAAAAGGAGGTGTATCTGTTCGAGCGCATCGACAACGCGTCCAAGTGGGACAACCTCAAGTACATGAAGTGCATCGTGTACCTGCGGCCCACGTCCGAGAACATCGCTCTGCTGTCCCGAGAGCTCAGGCATCCCAAGTATGGGGTGTATTTTATATGTGAGTTTTTAATTACTGTTTTATCCAATGTGTGGATGGTTCACTGGATGCACACACTCAAAAGCCCAATTGAACCCAGGAATATCCATATAATTGGCTCACAATAAGCCAGAATACTGGAAAAGAATGTATTAAAAAAGAAATGACACCTGGAAATAATAAAAGATCATCATCATCCGCCTATTGCAGTCCACTGCTGGACATAGGCCTCTCCACTCAGACTGGATGAATGAAGAATGCTGCTTTCCGAACCAGTGGTAGCTTCGACAATTTGTAAGTGTTTTTCATCTATATATATAAAAGGAGAAACTGACTGACTGACTGACTGACTGACATATCAACGCACAGCCCAAACGGCTAAACGTAGGCACTTGAAATTTGGAAGGGACGTAGCTTAGGTACCGTAGGGGTGCACTAAGAAAGGAATTCCCGAAATTCCCACGGGAACGGGAATTAGCGGGAAAATCCTTTTGTATGAAAAATCTAAACCGCTTAAGTTAGACGCTTGAAATTTGGCATGCAGGTACCTTAGTAAATATAAAGTTTAGTTATGGCTGTATTTTGAGAAATTCCCACGGGAACGGGAGTTAGCGGGAAAAAACTTTTGTATGTATAAATTTAAACACGCGGACGAAGTCGCGGGCAAAAGCTAGTAAAAACCTATACAAATAAAGATTATTTTGACTTTGACTTTTGACTTTGACTACTTAGACTAGACTAGACAGTTACAGTGCGTCATTATGCCGCTGCTTTTTTCTGCCGCGCGGCGAAAAACTCGTAGAGCGCGCCTGGCCTTAGGTGATATCTATATGACCTGTCTCTTTACTTTACAGACTTCAGCAACGTGATATCGAAGTCTGACATCAAGACGCTGGCGGAGTGCGACGAGCAGGAGGTGGTGCGCGAGGTGCACGAGGTGTTCGCGGACTACCTGGCCGTGGACAGGCACCTGTTCTCCTTCAACATCACCGGGTGCATGCATGGTGAGGTTACATCATCATCATCTCTTTGACAGGCTCGGTGGCTCATTTGGTAGTGACCTCTGCCCTCTGAGCCAAGGTCGTGGGTTCGATTCCCGCACAGTACAAACATTTGTGTTCATAAACATATCTGTTTGTATTGGTCTGGCTGTTTTCTATGTATAATATGTATTTATTTACAAAAAAAATGTATCTAAGTAAGTTTATCAGTTGTCTAGTACCCATAGTACAAGCTTCGGCTTAGTTTAGGGCTAGGTGGCGCTGTGTGGCCCAGCGTGGCATGTCTTGGGTTATGTCTTGGGTTATCAGCCCTTCGCTGGCCACTGGGACGTAGGACTCTCCAATTAATGCTCTATCTCATTTTTAATGATTTAGCGAAAAAAAATCTATCTATACTTATAATAAATCTGTAGAGAAGTTAATTCTGTACATGGGGGTGATTAGTGATCGATACTGATGCCAAAAATGCAATCAGTAAAATTTTTGTCTGTCTGTCTGTAGGTTCGTTATAGAAAAAAGAACTACTGGACGGATTTTAACGAAACCTGGTACGATTATTCTTCATACTCCTGGGCAGGTTATAGTATACTTTTCATTACGCTACAATCAATAGGAGCAGAGCAGTGTTGGGAAAACGGGAGGAATTTTTATCTGTATGTTTGATCGCGCTTCACGCGAAAACTTCTGTATGGAATTAAATGCGGTTTTCACCAATGTATTGCTAGAGGTCCAACTTAAAATGTAGGATCCATTTTATGGATGTCCGTTATTTTTGAAACCCGATATCCACGCTTGCGACGCCGCCGGCACAGCTAGTATAAAATAAGTTTCATCCAAGCAACGTCTCGGTGAAGTCCGTTTTATGGCGGGATCTTAGACTTTTTAAGAGAGGTAGGGCATAGCGAATCTTTGCTCGAATTGAGCCGCCCGTCCGGGGAAGGACCTCCACCCTATAGAATACCGCAGTCAAATGACCTCTGGGTCGTGTTTCTGCCGGTGAGTAGGGTTTCCGGAGCTCGTGGGGGGTTAGGGTTGGGCCGGCATGGCGGTGGCAACTGATAAGTAACTGACCAGTTACTTGCCCGTTGTCACAGCGACTTGGGCTTCTCTTTCGCTTTCCATCAGGCGTAGGGAAGCCATTATGTCGAGCCACTATAAAAAAAAAAAAAACCACTATCTCATTTTTAATGTTTTAGCAAAAAATTTAAGTTTTTTCATTTTATATGCAATAAAGAATACTATTATATTTGTCAACATGTCGAGATAAAATTACGTATGAAACTAATTTATTACAGTGTAATATATCATAACATAATCACTCTCTGTATATGTGACAGATAAGGGAAGAAAAATGCAAGCGGCCAATTAAATTGATAAGATTCTACACAATTATATTTATTTAACAGGTAGAATAAACAACACAGGTCATATTGGAGACGAATTTTCATCTTCATTTTGTTGACGTCAGAGCAATATGAATGGGAATCAGTTGTTTATGTTCAGATAACATGTTCAGTGATAATGTTTGTTGATTGTAGATTTTAGATGTGTATTTGTTGTGGTTTATTGCTGTTTTGTGTGTCCGGAAGCTCGGAGGTATTATGAGGATTTTGAGTTGAAATCGGTGTCGTAAAAACGCTATGCGGTAAATAAATAAACAGTTTATAACTACATAGTATAAAACAAAGTCGCTTTTGATTTTTATCTGTCCCTTCCCTATGTATGCTTAGATCTTTAAAACTATGATGCAACGGATTTTGGTGCGGTTTTTTTGGATTTCAAAATAATTACATTATATTTATAGTTCATTCGCGTTAAGAAAATAGTGACTGACAGGTCACTGGCCTGTCAGTGACCTGTCAGTCACTATTTTCTTAACGCGAATGAACTATAGTCCGTATTTTAGATCATAAAAATGTATTGGGCACGTATTTTTCCTTTTTTCATTGTAATAAAAAATAGCAAAGATACAAGGCATCAAAAGTTAGGAGTGGGAGTCTTTGACGTCACTCACTCCCGTAAAAATGCCACTCGGCGTGACGTCACGCGTAATTTTAAAGGGTTTTTGTTTGTCATTTTTGGTCTAATTTACAAATGAAAAATTACGTGTCTTTTATTTTTGAATAAGCTAAAAGACGGACTAATTAAATTTTTTACGGCAACAGGCCTATTACAATCACACAATTATTAATATGGTGATATTTAACGTACACATCATTTTGTTGACGTCAGAGCAATATGGACTGCGATGGGCTGTTGACCTCATCACGTCATGTACGTATTGCAGGGCGCACATGGAACCAGAACCACCTGCAGCGCTGCGCGCAGGGCCTGCTGGCGCTGCTGCTGTCGCTGCGGCGGCGGCCGCTGCTGCGCTACGAGGGCGGCTCGGAGGCCTGCCAGCGGCTGGCCGAGCGGCTGCGGGAGCTGGCACGCCGGGAGACGGCGCTGGTCGACGCCCCCCAAGGAGACAGCGTCGTGCTGCTACTGGACAGGCGGGATGATCCTGTGACGCCGCTGCTGAGTCAGGTACTGTCAGACGAAGTCCTTGAATTGGGATGATGACTAAAAAATAATTTAATGTCCATCAGATAGATTAATGAAAAATATTGGATACGTATTTTTTATTTTGCCTCTTGTTCAAAAACTTACGAAGATACATTGATTTTAAATGTCACATGACGTCACGTTAGAGTACAAAATATACTCTAACGTGACGTAGTTAGCCCCCACTCCGTAACTTTAATGCGCTATATCTAAGTATTTTCTTGTTATTTCGACAAAACAAAAAATACGGGTCTTATATTTTTTTATTATCTAAGAGACGGACTAATTATTTTCTTCATTTTCATACCTTGTCATCATCCGTATTGGCTTCTGAGAGGGCGGTTCTGGTCCGCGCCTTCAGGAGAAACCTCTCACCAAACTCCTTACTAGTCATTTGGGTTCCCGAAGCGTGTGCGTGGAATCCGGACGGACTCCCTCGTCAGACGAGCGCTCGTAGCAGACCACTCAGGTTTAGTAGGTGTTCTCCGCTTTTTAGTTTCTAACTCCGTACCCAGGTTGGTCGTAGTAAGGAGAATATGTACAGGTGGGGGTAATCTGACGGGTCAGACCTTGCCTGCGAGTGTGGTGTCTCTCCCCAGAGTATGTCTCACCTGGTCTGCTGTCCCACAAGTGGAGAGATCTGCTCGCTCACCGAGCTAATGTCCGTGACAACTGTTTGGTTTCGATTTGCCATCGAAATCTTCGCTCAAATTCAGCTGCACGTCCGGGGAAGGACCTCCACCCTATAGAATACCGCAGCCAAACTAATGACCTCTGGGTCGTGTTTCTGCTGGTGAGTAGGGTCTCCGGAGCTCGTGGGGGGTTAGGGTTAGGCCGGCATGGCGGTGGCAACTGACAGGTAACTAACCAGTTATTTGCCAGTTGTCACAGAGACTTGGGCTTCTCTTTCGCTTTCCATCAGGCGTAGGGAAGCCATTATGTCGAGCTATTATAAAAAAAAGGACGTTTGCCCTAAGTGGCGAACAACTGGAGAGGCCTATGTCCAGCAGTAGGCTGATGATGATGATGAATCCTACAGGCTGATGATGATGATGATTTGTTCACTTCAACGCACGTGTGTTCCAGTGGACGTACCAGGCGATGGTGCACGAGCTGCTGGGCATCAGCAACAACCGCGTGAGCCTGGCGCACGTGGCCGGCGCGCCCGAGGATCTCCGGGAACTGGTGCTGGCCGCTGAACAGGACGAGTTCTACGCCAAGGTGGGTTCTCGAAGAGGTTCTTGTTAGCAATGTGGGTTCTGATAAAGATGAGTTCTTCAAAGGGGTTTCTTACCTAGTGGGGTTCTTATTAAGGTGAGCTCTTAAAATGGGTGTTCTTGCCTAACGGAGTTCTCATTAAGGTGAGTTCTTAAAATGGGGGTTCTTAGCTAGTGGGGTTTATTAAGGTAAGTTCTTAAAATGGATCCCCATCCTTCCTAACGAGGTTCTTATCAAGGTGGCTATATATCTTGGGGGTTCTTTTATCAAGATAAGTAATTGTTAATGTGGGTTCTCATCAAGGAAGGTTCTTAGCAAAATAGTATGTCGGCGAGTTGGCGCTTCGAACGTGCGAAACGTCACCTGTCAACAGTAGCTGTCATCGGTCAACGTCATCTGTTTACGTCTATGGTCGATGTGACCTGTAATTCGTTTACGTCTATGGTAGATGTCTATGGACAGTGCGGAACGTCAAGCTGTGACATTGGCATCTGTCATCGCTTGGGAGTGGTCTGTGCTTGGTTCAGAAAAAATGGCATTCTAACGTTGGCCGCCATACTGATCGGACGCAAGCGCAGAACTCTCCGCGTTCCATATTGCATCCATTTGCATCGCGTTAGTGTTACCTTATTCTTTGTTAATTACTACCGAATTCGATTAACGAACATTATTGCGATCGATCTGCGAGTTTATTTCGGACAAGCAACACCTACACTACCCAACATGGCGGATGACGACGAATCGAGTTTTCCGCCGATCCCGCTCGCCCCTCCGTCATCAGAATTGGGATCTGCTCGCCATCTCCCACTTGGAAATAACGACGACATGTGGCGCAACCTGTTGGAGCAACAAAATCGAAACTTTTTGGCGATCATCGAGGCTATGAAGGTACCGCAACGAAATAGTATTCATTTACCCGAATTTGAGCCACATAAGCATTGCGATCCGCGCGCATGGTTAAATACTGCTGACCTATGTATGGCGGAAAAATCGTTAGAAGGCGCAGCGCTTGTTATCGCACTGAGTAAGGCGCTGAAGGGTCAGGCATCTACATGGTTTTCGCAAATAACGTTTCCTGGCATTACATGGGCCAATTTTAAATCACTATTCAATGCGAGATATGACTGTCGTGATACTGCTGCTGCATTTCTCATCAATTTGAACAATAATCGACCGAAAGAAGGAGAGTCGTTATCGTGCTATGCTGCTGCTATGTATACGTCGCTTATGTCGCGATGGAAGGATATGTCTACCGAAGAGAAAGTGGTGTCCAGTATCCTGGCTCACCTAGCACAATTTGAACCACGTGTGCAACGCTTATCTTTTACCACCGAGGTGTCATCAAGAGCGAAGCTTCAGCAAGAACTGTCTGCTGTATCGTTCCTGAAGAGGAAGCCGACTGAACGTGATGGACCTGATGCGAAGCAGTTCAAGCCTTCAACCACATCCAGTCTAGGAAAATGCTTCAGCTGTGGAAAACCCGGACACAAGGCATCCCAGTGCAAGTCGAGCCGCTTCCTACCGCGTCGAGGGATTCGCGACCTCCACTACCTCCAGCGAAGCCAGGCGTCATCTGCTTCAACTGCCGTGGCGTGGGGCACTTCGCGAAGAACTGCACGAAGCCGATCGACAGGGGAACCGGTGGTGCAGCCCAGACATCTGCTGAGAAGAGGGTCGACGTGTGTGACGTCACCGCTCCGCGTGGTACACTGAGACGCTCAGGTGAGGAGTTTCCATTTTATTACGATTCAGGTGCTAAGTGTTCTTTGATGGAAGAGACTTTGTAATAGGTTTAGGTATAGGTTTAGGTATAGGTTTAGGTATAGGTTTAGGTTTAGGTATAGGTTTAGGTATAGGTTTGGCTACAATTGTTAGTAGGTACTGTACAGATTTTACCTACCTTTACTGTAGATGACATGTACGTAGAGGTTCTTTTTCACATTTTACCGGACCGATACCTATGTCAGGACATTATAATAGGGCGGGTGATCCTTGGTCAGGATCAGCTGTTATAATATGACGTTCAGTAAATTATAATTTGCCGAAGTGAATGTTGTTAATTCCTACCTAAGTCTTTTGTGGTAGTGATTTAGTTCAGATAGCTATGTTTTTCCCCCAGTTTTAGATCCCAAGTTAATTCTATTTTAGACAAATTACTTTACTTTTGGTATTCCTGATTGTGATCAGCGCGATGGCGTTCAGTCTACACCCGTGCACATTAGGCCTGCTCCTGAGGCTTTCATTGAGTGGTCATGCAGGCTCTGGGTGACCTTACTAACACATACGTGCTGGTTTATATGAACGATGTGTTAGTGGTGGCCTCAACAATTTATTGGACTTGCGTCTTATTTTTGGTAATTAATTGTACCCAAGTTTTACCACATTATGGCACCCTTGTACGCTTTGACATCGTCTTCCACGACCAAACTTGTCTGGACGGCTGAACATGAAGCCATAAGACAGCAGGTTATCTGTTTCAAGTTAAGGGTCGTTGCTTATTATAGTAAGCGCACTACGACGGCCGAGTACAAGTATCATTCTTATGAGCTTGAGATACTAGCCGTTGTAAATGCGGTTAAGCATTTTCGACACTTTCTACACGGTCGTAAGTTTGTAGTGGTTACTGATTGTAATGCGTTACAATCATCGCGCAAAAAGCTTGACCTTACACCACGAGTACATAGATGGTGGGCGTTTTTGCAATCTTTTGACTTTGACATCGTACATAGATCAGGTGAGCGTATGCGTCATGTAGATTACTTTTCACGTAATCCCTTGCCCCCCTTCTATTCCAAAATCAATTGAGAAAATTGAGCCTAAGCGTGTTGATGTCACCGAGCTAACCAATAATTGGTTACTGGCGGAACAACAGCTTGATAGTGACCTTTCTAAGTTAATTTCTGATGTTAGTGAGAACCGACTTCCTGATGATATTGCTAAAACTTATGACATTCGTTCTGGAATCTTACAACGCAACGGTAGGCCTCGTTGCTTGCTTATTTTGCCTAGGTCGCTTAGATGGTCTATTATTAATAACACACATGAGTCTTTTATTCATTTGGGCTGGGATAAAACTCTAGAAAAGCTATCCATTCACTGTTAGCTTGAAAATATGCCCAAGTAGGTATGTCTGTAAATTCGTTGACAACTGTGTCACTTGTAAAGTTTCCAAAACCCACACGGGGAAAGTTCAAGCCGAGCTTCACCCAAAACCTAACCATGGCATACTTTGCACGTAGATATTCGAGCTGTAAAATTAGCTATTTCCCTGTTATTGCGGACCAAGGACGCTGCTTTGTTAGCCGCGAATTTCGTGAGTTCTGTGATACGTCTAACATACAGTTACATCTGATTGCTACGGGTAGTAGTAGGGCCAACGGACAGGTCGAACGCGTTATGAGCACCTTAAAAAAAATATGCTCACTGCTGTCGAGTCAGGCGATAGGTCTTGGTAAGAAGCCCTTCTCGAAGACACGTTATGACTCTGGTAAGGCTAGGCTTATTTAATTTTCGGTAGGTGACTTTGTTTTGTTACAAAATGAGGAACGTAACCAGACGAAATTAGATCCGAAATAGAAAGGACCGTTTAGGGTCATTGAGTTGTTAGATGGTGATCGTTATTTGTTTAAAGCATTAGATTCTAATGATGGTAGACTGAGGAGGATGTCTGAAGGTCAGTTGGTTGTAGAAAAATTGGTTGATCAGAGTGATGATCATGTAGCTGAAGTTTCTGGCACATCGCGTGATTAAGTTCGGTAACACTCGATGGAGGTGTTACTGGAGCGCTCGAAGGAGGTGCTCGAGGGGACAATACTCGAGGGAGGTATTGTTCGCCTATGTGCTCGAAGGAGGCACGGTTACCACATTGCTCGAGGGAGGCAATTGTGGCTGTGAGTGCTCGACGGAGGCACGGTTACCACATTGCTCGAAGGAGGCAATGGTGGATGTTAGTGCTCGAGGGAGGCACTGACGGCATAACGCTCGAGGGAGGCGTTTTGCTTGTGTTGGTATGTGTGTTGGTAGAAGTACGAAGAGAACATGATGCTCGAGGGAGGTGTTATGTGTCTTGATGTGTACGTTCTATGCAACGGTTAATCGTGATATGTGTTCAGTTGTGTATTGATGAGTGTTAATTGATTTGATTTCGAGTTCGAACTTCAGATATTCTCCAAAGTCGTTGTACATACTTTGTGATCGGGCTACATACATGGTATGTGATTAATGTACTTACATGGTTTGTAATCAGAGTACATAGTGTGTGATTAGAGGTACATGGTTTTTAATCAGAATACATAGTAGGTGATCAGTGTGGTACATGGCATATTATGATCGGTGTACATGGTGGGTATGAGATCATTCCCTTTAAGAGCGTGTCTATAAAGCTGTAATAGATGTGATGGTTATGTAACCACGTTTTACTTTTGTTGGTCAGAGATGACCGAGTGTTGGCAAAAGCTACTGGTAGTGTGTTTCTTTTTCAGACGCACACGAGGACGTGTGATGCGGCAGGATGGCCGTGTCGGCGAGTTGGCGCTTCGAACGTGCGAAACGTCACCTGTCAACAGTAGCTGTCATCGGTCAACGTCATCTGTTTACGTCTATGGTCGATGTGACCTGTAATTCGTTTACGTCTATGGTAGATGTCTATGGACAGTGCGGAACGTCAAGCTGTGACATTGGCATCTGTCATCGCTTGGGAGTGGTCTGTGCTTGGTTCAGAAAAAATGGCATTCTAACGTTGGCCGCCATACTGATCGGACGCAAGCGCAGAACTCTCCGCGTTCCATATTGCATCCATTTGCATCGCGTTAGTGTTACCTTATTCTTTGTTAATTACTACCGAATTCGATTAACGAACATTATTGCGATCGATCTGCGAGTTTATTTCGGACAAGCAACACCTACACTACCCAACATGGCGGATGACGACGAATCGAGTTTTCCGCCGATCCCGCTCGCCCCTCCGTCAAGTATATATTTTAGTTAGATGAATGGTTTATTAATGTGGACTATTATCAAGATAGATCTATAAGGCAAATTATGAAATTATGGAGTACGTCTCATTACTTCATACCTGGTTCGTATGATGAATCATTTATTAGAAACCTTTTATCTGGCTCGAAGGACCATAAAAGATCTTTTGGATGTTCGTAAAATAGATCCAACCACTCCGATTTTATATATCATAGAAAGAAAAACATTGTCTGTCACAGAATCTCTACTCGAACTTCGGCGAGATTGGGCAAACGATGAAATCATTGATGGACGAGTTCCAGAAGAAGGCCAAGAGCCACCAGAAGGTCGAGAGCATCGAGGATATGAAGAGCTTCGTAGAGACATACCCTCTATTCAAGGTATGCTATGCTTCTGTATAGTATGTTAAAGACACAGATTTAATGGTACAACAAAATGATAATATTCAACATCATCATCAGCCTATTGCAGTCCACTGCTGGACATAGGCCTCTTCAGTTGTTAGCCACTTAGGGCCAACATCTGGAGGATATACCCATAATCGCCACGCTGGGCAGGCGGGTTGGCGATCGCAGGGCGTAGCTTCTCGCTCCGGTGACGCTGCTGCCCGTCATCGGCCTGTGGTATTTAGCTACGCCTTCAATTGTGATGGTTATACCGCCACCAGTCGGTTGCCAGCGCCTCGTTCGTTATTCGGCTGGATGCACCACGGGCAGGTGAGGTTGGCTTGGAGCGAAAAGATGATGGGTCGCCCCCTTACATCCTATGATAATATTATTTATCATTTATTAAGTTTACAAATTTTCAAATGGAAATGCATTTTCTTGCAATTTTCAAGACATGAGACTGGAGAGGCCTATGTCCAGCAATGGACTACTATAGGCTGATGATGATGACAAGACATGATTTATTCAAAATTTTCCATAATGTTTCCAATGTTAGCTGGGTGGAGCGGAGCTTAACGGTGCATGAATAGGGATGTTTTGGGGGTCAAAATAATTACATTTTAATTAGTCCGTATTTTAAATCATAAAAATGAGCTAGTCACGTAGTTTTTCATTCAAATAAAAAATTGCAAACATACAAGGCATCAAAAGTGGGGGTCTTTGACGTCACTCCATCCCGCAAAAATGCCTCATCGAGTCACGCCACGCGTACTTTCAACGGGCAATAACTTTGTAATTTTTATTCCAATTTACAAACAAAAAATACGTGTCTTTTATTTTTGAATAAGCTTGAAAACGCTCCAACTTTCCGCGCATTAGCGGTTTCTCTTCACATCTCGTCGTCGTCCTATTATTATTTATTTATTGATATATATTTATTTATACATGTTTATATATGTACTTATTTTTACGTAAATATATATATATATAATATACATATATAGATATCTAAAATATTATTAGTATAAGTATAGTAAATAGCTATTATGTATGTAATTATGTATCTATGCTATGAATCAACATTTAAAACATTTTTTTTTATTCTTTATTAGTCCTTTTTTGTTTTGGGTCTTCCTAAAAGTCTCATATTTACTTATTTGTTTGTAGCACACTACCTTCTTACTGTTTCTGCTTAGCCCAATGGTTGACTGGTAGAGAATGCCTACGCGGCATTAAGTCCGCCTTTTGTACAAATTTTATGTGCAATAAAGATTAAATAAATAAATAAAACGGACTTATTACAATTTTTTTGCCATAATAGCCTATTGTGATAGTTATACCGCCACCGGTCGGTTGCCAGAGCCTCGTTTGTTATTCAGCAGGATGCACCATGGGCAGGTGAGGTTGGTTTCTAGTGAAAAGATAGGTCGCGGTCTTACATCAGCGTTCTGTTCCAGAAAATGTCTGGCACAGTGACGAAGCACGTGACAGTGGTGGGCGAGCTGTCGGCCATGGTGGCGAGACACAACCTGCTGCAGGTGTCCGAGCTGGAGCAGGAGATCGCCTGCCAGAGCGACCACGGCAAGCACTTACAGGTAACTAGCACGTATTCATATAGGCTTAGCTAGACAAGCACTTATAAATCGACAATATTGAATAAAGTATGTAAATTAAAAGGAACTAAATTACTGAAAGTATTATTATTATTAGTTATTTATATCCTAATTATTACTTATGTATGTATTATTATTTATATATATTGGCTAGCATCAATTCCGGTTTCGTTGATAGCTCACCTCACCCTTTATTTTTCATTAATCCTCTACCCTAAGGTTGTCTGGAAGAGATCGCTTATATAGCGATAAGGCCGCCTAAATTGTGCAACAAGTGTCTGTAATGCCTAGTTTTTAAGTAAAATGTATGGTGCGCAATAAAGTATATCTATCTATCTAAACTACCACCGGATTCGGAATGCAGCTTCTGTCGAGAAGAACCGGCAAGAAACTCGACAGTTACTCTTTTCAATGCCAATTTTCTTACAATATTTGTCATATCATTTATGTTATCTCATTAAAATTATATAAAACAAAGTAAAATTCAGAAGTTGTACAGTGCATAAAGGGTTCACTTGGAAGCAGCCGTCCAGGAAGTCCTCAACTTTGTAGTAGCCCCCTTTTATGACGATTGATATCATTTGGGACTTTAATTTATCTATAGGCAATTCGGCAAACTAGCTCGGTAGCTGTCGACTGGCTCGATGGCTCAATTGGTAGTTGATATGTATTTATTCACTACTTTGGAGTCTTGTAATATACCCTCGAAGGGCTCCTCGCACGCGCTTAAGCTTTTGAGCATCGTTCGTGGCCATCGTCGCCAATTGGGATGATGACTAAAAAATAATTTAATGTCCATCAGATAGATTAATGAAAAATATTGGATACGTATTTTTTATTTTGCCTCTTGTTCAAAAACTTACGAAGATACATTGATTTTAAATGTCACATGACGTCACGTTAGAGTACAAAATATACTCTAACGTGACGTAGTTAGCCCCCACTCCGTAACTTTAATGCGCTATATCTAAGTATTTTCTTGTTATTTCGACAAAACAAAAAATACGGGTCTTATATTTTTTTATTATCTAAGAGACGGACTAATTATTTTCTTCATTTTCATACCTTGTCATCATCCGTATTGATATATATTTATTCACTAAATATAATGAAATTACGTCTTCATATTATAGAGCTATTTATTAACAATGACACATAACAAAATCCGTCGCTATGGCAACGTTGAAGACACCACAGTAGTGACCTCTGTCTTCTGAGCCAAAGGTCGTGGGTTCGATTCCCGCACAGTATAAACATTTGTGTTCATGAACATGTCTTGGTCTGGGTGTTTACTATCTATAATAATGTATTTATTTACAAAGAAAAAGAATTATCTAAATAAGTTTATCGGTTGTCTAGTACCCATAGTACAAGCTTTGGCTTAGTTAGTGGGGCTAGATGGTGATGTGTGGCCCACCGTGGCATGTCTTGGGTTACTAGAAATGTCCAGTTTTTTTGTTGGTAATTAATTTATGTTTAATTAATATATTGGTAATTATAAATTAAAATTATGCATATTATCTAGTTAAGTTTATAATTTACTTATTTATATCCTTTTATGCAAATAGGGATGTTTTGGGGGTCAAAATAATTACATTATATTTAGTCCGTATTTAAATCATGAAAATGTATCGGACACGTATTTTTCCTTTTTTCATTCAAATAAAAAATAGCAAAGATACAAGGCATCAAAAGTTAGGAGTGGGAGTCTTTGACGTCACTCGCTCCCGTAAAAATGCCACACCGAGTGACGTCACGCGTAATTTCCACGGGCTATAACTTTGTAATTTTTACAAAAAATTAAATGTCTTTTATTTTTGAATAAGCTAAAAGACAGACTAATTTCAATTTTTAGCCATAATAGCCTGTCGTATTGTAGTGTATCTTCTGTGGCCGAAATTCGGTACTATAGTGGCAATTCTCCCCGGCAGCGGCTGAAGAGCCTCCTGGCCGACGAGTCCGTGCGCGTGGCGGACCTGGCGCGGCTGGTGGCGCTGTACGCGCTGCGCTACGAGAAGCACGCCGCCAACGCGCTGCCCGCACTGCTGCCCGCGCTGCAGCGACGCGCCTGCCCCGACGCGCTGCCCCGCGCGGTAAGCGTCTGTCAGCCGGTAAGCGTTACGTCAGCAGCACCCGCCAACGCGCTGCCCGCACTGCTGCCCGCGCTGCAGCGACGCGCCTGCCCCGACGCGCTGCCCCGCGCGGTAAGCGTCTGTCAGCCGGTAAGCGTTACGTCAGCAGCACCCGCCAACGCGCTGCCCGCACTGCTGCCCGCGCTGCAGCGACGCGCCTGCCCCGACGCGCTGCCCCGCGCGGTAAGCGTCTGTCAGCCGGTAAGCGTTACGTCAGCAGCACCCGCCAACGCGCTGCCCGCACTGCTGCCCGCGCTGCAGCGACGCGCCTGCCCCGACGCGCTGCCCCGCGCGGTAAGCGTCTGTCAGCCGGTAAGCGTTACGTCAGCAGCACCCGCCAACGCGCTGCCCGCACTGCTGCCCGCGCTGCAGCGACGCGCCTGCCCCGACGCGCTGCCCCGCGCGGTAAGCGTCTGTCAGCCGGTAAGCGTTACGTCAGCAGCACCCGCCAACGCGCTGCCCGCACTGCTGCCCGCGCTGCAGCGACGCGCCTGCCCCGACGCGCTGCCCCGCGCGGTAAGCGTCTGTCAGCCGGTAAGCGTTACGTCAGCAGCACCCGCCAACGCGCTGCCCGCACTGCTGCCCGCGCTGCAGCGACGCGCCTGCCCCGACGCGCTGCCCCGCGCGGTAAGCGTCTGTCAGCCGGTAAGCGTTACGTCAGCAGCACCCGCCAACGCGCTGCCCGCACTGCTGCCCGCGCTGCAGCGACGCGCCTGCCCCGACGCGCTGCCCCGCGCGGTAAGCGTCTGTCAGCCGGTAAGCGTTACGTCAGCAGCACCCGCCAACGCGCTGCCCGCACTGCTGCCCGCGCTGCAGCGACGCGCCTGCCCCGACGCGCTGCCCCGCGCGGTAAGCGTCTGTCAGCCGGTAAGCGTTACGTCAGCAGCACCCGCCAACGCGCTGCCCGCACTGCTGCCCGCGCTGCAGCGACGCGCCTGCCCCGACGCGCTGCCCCGCGCGGTAAGCGTCTGTCAGCCGGTAAGCGTTACGTCAGCAGCACCCGCCAACGCGCTGCCCGCACTGCTGCCCGCGCTGCAGCGACGCGCCTGCCCCGACGCGCTGCCCCGCGCGGTAAGCGTCTGTCAGCCGGTAAGCGTTACGTCAGCAGCACCCGCCAACGCGCTGCCCGCACTGCTGCCCGCGCTGCAGCGACGCGCCTGCCCCGACGCGCTGCCCCGCGCGGTAAGCGTCTGTCAGCCGGTAAGCGTTACGTCAGCAGCACCCGCCAACGCGCTGCCCGCACTGCTGCCCGCGCTGCAGCGACGCGCCTGCCCCGACGCGCTGCCCCGCGCGGTAAGCGTCTGTCAGCCGGTAAGCGTTACGTCAGCAGCACCCGCCAACGCGCTGCCCGCACTGCTGCCCGCGCTGCAGCGACGCGCCTGCCCCGACGCGCTGCCCCGCGCGGTAAGCGTCTGTCAGCCGGTAAGCGTTACGTCAGCAGCACCCGCCAACGCGCTGCCCGCACTGCTGCCCGCGCTGCAGCGACGCGCCTGCCCCGACGCGCTGCCCCGCGCGGTAAGCGTCTGTCAGCCGGTAAGCGTTACGTCAGCAGCACCCGCCAACGCGCTGCCCGCACTGCTGCCCGCGCTGCAGCGACGCGCCTGCCCCGACGCGCTGCCCCGCGCGGTAAGCGTCTGTCAGCCGGTAAGCGTTACGTCAGCAGCACCCGCCAACGCGCTGCCCGCACTGCTGCCCGCGCTGCAGCGACGCGCCTGCCCCGACGCGCTGCCCCGCGCGGTAAGCGTCTGTCAGCCGGTAAGCGTTACGTCAGCAGCACCCGCCAACGCGCTGCCCGCACTGCTGCCCGCGCTGCAGCGACGCGCCTGCCCCGACGCGCTGCCCCGCGCGGTAAGCGTCTGTCAGCCGGTAAGCGTTACGTCAGCAGCACCCGCCAACGCGCTGCCCGCACTGCTGCCCGCGCTGCAGCGACGCGCCTGCCCCGACGCGCTGCCCCGCGCGGTAAGCGTACATTGGCCTCTGCATTTGCCACGCTGGGCAGGCGGATTGGCGATCGCAGGGCGTAGCTACTCGCTCCGGTGACGCTGCTGCCCGTCATCGGCCTGTGGTATGTATCTACGCCTTCAATTGTGATGGTTATACCGCCACCAGTCGGTTGCCAGCGCCTCGTTTGTTGTTCGGCAGGATGCACCACGGGCAGGTGAGAGTGGCTTGGCGAAAGGATCCCTTATTTATTTCCCTATTCCAATTTATTTCCAGATTCTGTCAGTGTTGGAGTACGCGGGTGCCCACGCCAGGCAGAGCGATCTGTTCGGGCTGCAAGACGCGGCTAAAATTACCAAGAGACTGTTCAAGGTAAAATATATTATGGCACCATAAAAAAGTTGCTATTTTTTTATATTAACTCGATATAATGGCTTCCCTACGCCTGATGGAAAGCGAAAGAAAAACCAAAGTCGCTATGACAACGGACAAGTAACTGGTCGGTTACCTGTCAGTTGCCCTGCCATTTAGTCCGCATTTTAAATTATAAAAATATATTGGACACGTATTTTTCCTTTTTTCATTTAAACATCACCATGGCATCAGAATGTAGGAGTGGGGGTCGTGGACTTCACTCAGTGGCGATAAAACTCCCACTCTTTGACGTCACGCGTAATTTTAACGGGCTATATGTTTGTAATTTTTGGTCTAATTTACAAATGAAAAAATACGAGTCTTTTTTTTTGAACAATCTAAAGGTCAAACTAATTACATTTTTACGACAACAGGCCTATCACGTCCTGTAGTAGACTGACAAGGGCTGATGATGAAGCCTTAGTCAGCGCAGTTTTATTTGGACCCTGGTAAACGTTGCTGCCAGTTTAATTTAAGAGAGGTAGGCTATAGCGAATCTTCGCTCGTATTGAGCCGCCCGTCCGGGGAAGGACCTCCACCCTATAGAATACCGCAGCCATATGGCCTCCGGGTCGTGTTTCTGCCGGTGAGTAGGGTCTCCGGAGCTCGTGGGGGTTAGGGTTGGGCCGGCATGGCAGTGGCAACTGACAGGTAACTAACCAGCTGCTTGCCAGTTGTCACAGCGACTTGGGCTTCTCTTTGGCTTTCCATCAGGCGTAGGGAAGCCATTATGTCGAGCCACTATAAAAAAAGGCAATAAATAACCGATGGTAGGTTAACTTTTGAGCATTTGCAATTATTTATTTTAAACCCACTGTGAACCATTAGTAAGATATTTCTACTGCCTCCTCAGGGTCTGAACGGGGTGGAGAACATCTACACGCAGCACACGCCTCTCCTGAAGGACACGCTGGAGGAGCTGATCAAGGGCAAGCTGCGGGAACACCTGTACCCCACCCTCGGGGGAGAGGACCCCTCCGCCCGGCGGCCGCAGGAGATCATCGTGTTCATGGTCAGTGCAATAGGGTACTTCTTCTCAGTCGTGTACTCTTGACGGAGCAGTCGTGGTCACGCGTGTCTCCCGGTAACGTCTTAGGGCCCTAGTACACGGCGTATTTTAAACGCGCCGACGACGCGCGTTTCAGGAACGCACGTCTTCGGCGCCGTGGACGCTGCTTGTTGCGTTTACATTGATGAAACAAGCGCGCGCATGAAGCGCGTATACTCGCGTTCGAAGCGATACAAACGCGCGTACAAAGGAGCAGAGTAGGAGCAGGGGGTGGGTCAATCCAATAGATTCGCTTTCTTTTACATTTTTTTCTTTTTAAAAGAAGTACTAAAGCCAACGTAAGCAGTGTTGTCTCAACCGAGGCCATTGTGCAACTGAAGAAGAGGAGTCTCTGATCAAAACGCAAAAACTACGCGCATCTACTGCGCTTATGCGCGCAGATACAGCGCGTATAAGCGCAGTAGAGGCGCGTTTCACGATCGCCCCGTGTGCTTAAGTTACTAGGTTGCGTTCGAATTGCGTTTGAAGCGCGTATACGCGCGTCATCTGCGCGTTGTCGGCGCGTGTAAAATACGCCGTGTACTAGGGCCCTTACTACCGTTCTCCATCTGTCTCTGGTGGAAGCCTGTCTTGCACATTCATTGAGAGGCTCCTGGGTTAGAGTCTTTATTTGATCCGTCCAGCGTAGAGGAGATCGTCCTCTGGATCTGCAGCCGTCGACTCTGCCCTGCACCACTAGCCGCTCCACGGAATCACTTCCTCTTCGCGTGACATGCCCGAAGAACTGTAGTATACGGGATCGAACAAGCGTTGACAGTCGTTCCTTGATGTGGAGTTCCTTTAGAATAGACTCATTGGTGCGATGTTGGGTCCAAGATATCCTTAATAGGGTACTTGACTATGTTTAATTTTACATGTTATTTGATCATCATCAGACTATTTCAGTCCACTGCTGGACATAGGCCTCTTCAGTTGTTCGCCACTTGGGGCCAACGTCTGGAGGATATACCCATCATCGTCACGCTGGGCAGGCGGGTTGGCCAACACAGGGCGTAGCTTCTCGCTCCGGTGACGCTGCTGCCCGTCATCGGTCGGTGGTATTTAGCTACGTCTCCAATAGTGATGGTTATACCGCCACCAGTCGGTTGCCAGCGCCTCGTTTGTTATTCGGCAGGATGCACCACGGGCAGGTGAGGTTGGCTTGGAGCGAAATGATGATGGGTCGCTCCCTTACATCCCGTAAAGTCAAGGACCCCCCCAATCACTGATTTCAACTTGGCACACGATGCACCAAACACCCTGTATATGATTTATTTCTTTATAATGAAAGAATGCTGACAATTTCTTTTCTGAAAGATTGCAATGACGAAAACAATAAATCAACTGAGCCAAACTTATCGTTAAACGTCGTATTAACAGATCCCCCATGTATGTATGTCTCCTATCAATATTAATAGACGAAATGACCGATGCTTAAATAAATTTAGGGTTCCCTTTTCTAAGCTTAAAATAATATCATCAAGCCCTCACATTATGGCAATCAAAATCTATAATCATCTACCATTTCATATAAGAAGTATAGAAGAGGAAACTTTGTTTATTAAGCGATTTAAGCAATTCCTAATATGTAAATGTTATTACACTATCGAAGAATTTTTCAAGGATAAGACGTGATTATACTTTGTAAAAATGTTAAAATAATTTCATCTTGATAGTGTATAAATTGCGACGCCCTTGCAGGGTGCATGTGCTGTACGACTATAGTTCATTCGCGTTAAGAAAATAGTGACTGACAGGTCACTGACAGGCCACTAGCCAATTAAAACGCTAGAAATTATAATTATAATTAGAAATGAATAGTGACCTGTCAGTCACTATTTTCTTAACGCGAATGAACTATAGTTCTTATCATCTTGTATTTTACCACACAATTTGAATGTCCCCAGGTGGGGGGCACGACGTACGAGGAGTCCCTGTGCGTGCACCAGCTCAGCCAGGCCTACCCCGGCGTGCGGATCCTCTTGGGCGGCACCACCGTGCACAACTCCGCGTCCTTCCTGGAGGAGGTCCGCTGCGCCATGCACGGCGTGCACAGGACTCACACCAGGCATATCAAGAACGTTTAGACAAGGAAATAGTCACCCCATCATCATCATCAAATTAACATTCCACAAATTACGTCACACGAATTCCATGACATTTTGACCCCTCCCTCCCTTCTACCTTGTCACAGCTGGTCCCTTTCTTGGGACTCCTACCTTCCTTGTATGTCACACTTCACGGACCCCCCTCCCCCCTCTTTAAATGTGACGTAATTTATGGATGACCCCTTGATGACTTGTATGTCCAGTCAGTAGTGGACGATTGAAGCCGATGATGATGATATTTATTTGTAGTATAAATAAAATCATCGTCTTTTTGGGTTTTTTTTTTTGCATTCCGAATCTGTCGATCAGATTGTGATGAAAGTATGTAATTGCTGGGAAGGTTTGCAAGAGTTCTTGGCCAAATAACTTTATGTAAAAAAGATTTACTAAATCGTAATTTATCATCAAGATGACATCATCATCATCATATCGCGTGGCTTACTCCTGCTCGAGTCATCACACATTTATATCTAGTTGGTGAAGCCAATCTGACGGAGCGAATTCATAGAGGTCTCGCATTCCTCCGGGAAAAAAGAAGGGTCTACGATCTATGTCGTAGGCAGATTTGGTCTCCACAATCACAATAGGCTATTACGGCTAAAAATTGTAATCAGTCCGTCTTTTAGCTTATTCAAAAATAAAAGACACGTATTTTTCCTTTTTTCAGTCAAATAAACAATAGCAAAGATACAAGGCATCAAAAGTTAGGAGTGGGAGTCTTTGACGTCACTCGCTCCCGTAAGAATGCCTCACCGAGTGACGTCACGCGTAATTTCAACGGGCTATAACTTTGTAATTTTTAGTCTAATTTACAAATAAAAAAATACGTGTCTTTTATTTTTGAATAAGCTAAAAGACGGACTTATAAAATTTTTAGCCATAATAGCCTATTAAGAAGAAAATGAAAGGTTTTTATTTAGCTACGCATTCAATCGTGATGGTTATACCGCCACCAGTCGGTTGCCAGAGCCTCGTCTGTTATTCAGCAGCAAGCACCACGGGCAGGTGAGGGTGGCTTAGAGCGAAAAGATGATGGGCCACTCCTTTACATCCCATTCTATATATCGGTTAAAATCTTCCACATAAAAAAATACATTAGTATTTTAAATTATTTATCTTATATTAGGTATATAGGTAATAGTAATTTACTTATATTTATGTAATGTACTTTTGAATGTGAATGTAAACTTGTACAGTATAGAGGTTAATTTATTGAATAAGTCATGTTTTTAAGTGATAATAAGTTGAAATTGTGTATTATAAATATAATTTATTGTATCTAAATTGGTGTCGTTTTATTGCATTACTTACAAAAGTTATATAAACGCACACCTGTTTTCATAGAAATGAGGCTGCTACCAATATTATTGTTTTTTTTATTACTGTGGGTGGCAGACCAGGGACCAACTAGAAAGTACACCCTTTCGAACAAAAAAATACTTTTCAAATCGGTTCATGATTCCCGGAGATATGTGGAAACAAACATAAAGACAACAAAAAAAATCAATAGAAATAGAACTTTATCCCTCTTATTAAAGTCGGTTAAAAAATAAAGGATTCCTTTCTACAAAAGTTCAGTATATGGCTAAACAAAATTTATAATTCTATTAAATACACGGATGTAATTTTTTCAAATAAATAAATGCACCATTTGGCACGGGTACATCTACTTTGCCCCACTGGTGGGGCAAAGTAGATGTACGACATGAAGACTACGACATGTGTTTTAACACAGTGTTTTAATAACTGAGCTGTGGTTCCGCCACTTTGACGTCAAAGTGGCAGCGCCACTTACTACCTACAAAATTGTGATAATTTTTGAGTGTAGAATTTTTCTGTGAAAGTATGAATTAGTAGAAATTCTGTATTAAATCTTTTCAATATTATATTCGAAAAACCTGGCGTGGTCCCTCCATTTTGATATTCACGTGTATTCTGCCCCACTAGGGCCATCACCTTAGAGTATAGGTGGGTTTTCACTTAATACAAACACACACACACGCTTACACAAGTGCTTACGCTTCTTACCTACTTTGGGGTCGAAGTAATGTATGTGAGATGTAGCCAGTTGGCACCACATACGCAGCAGGTCCAATTACTGTTACGTGATTGGTTAATTTTGACAAGGAAATGACGTACCTATACATAACTTATCTGACCAATCACACGCTAGCTGAACCGCAGGCTACCTAACGCCATCTATCGGGCATTACATTTTGAAACACCCTCATTTGATAAAAAAAGATCGGACCGAACGCATCTTGACTTGATGCCAATATTCATTGAGACGCAGTACTATTTCAGTTTTAGTTTGCAATGGACATGTGTGGTCTTACAGAACAAAATAAACGTTATAATTAATTTTATAAAGTGATGATCAGATTTTATCCAGTGCTTGTATTTTTATAATTTCATGATTTTGTGGGATTTGTAAACACCGTTCAGCGTTAGTTCCATGTAAGTAGATATCTTATATGGTAGCTTCGACGATTTGTAAGTGTTTTTCATAAAAACCTATACAAATAAAGATTATTTTGACTTGACTTATCATAGGTAAGTGTTTCTATATTTTAATTACAAATAATACCTACATTTTGTTTACTTTATGCGCATCATGAAGAAACCGGCCACTAACAAGACTAAACTTGTTTTAATTCTGTAATCATCATCATCCACAGCCTACCGCAGCCCACTGCTGGACGTAGGCCTCTCCCAATAGTTGGTCACTTTGATCTATCTTGGGCCTCTCGCCCCGGCCACAGGCTCTGATGCAGAATGAGCATTTCGCAAATGCATTTTCCTAAGTGTCGATGGGCGGTGTGGACTGATTACCATAAAAAAGAGGACAATTAAAAGAAGGGGTAAGGTGCCAATTTTGAAGATATTATTGTGTGATATTTATTTATTTGTAGTCCACAGATGGACCGCAGCGCCCGCTTCAGCTACAGCAACCCCCGAGCGCGCGCGTGGTCCGGCGTGACGGTGTTCAGTGCGTACCTGCTGCTGCTCACGGTCGAGGTCTACATCGAGGTCTTCGAGAACCGCAGCCTCCTGCGCGTCTACGAGTGGCTCTGTCGCGTGGTTGATGTTTTCAAGGGCGGTTGACCGATAAAATCTACACTAATATTATGAAGAGGAAAGATTTGATTGCTTTTTAATTTGTTTGCATTGAATAGGCTCCGTAACTACTGGACCGATTTGAATAATTCTTTCACTGTTGGGGGGGGGGGGGGGGGGGCTGTTTAAAAAGTTCACTCTCGTAAATGTATGATAGGTTGGTTATACGTAGGTACTTAATGACGGATTTTTGGAATTTGGAATTATCTAGATGCTAGAACGCGTAGAAGCACTGACTGTAATTGCTTCTTTCGAAACGCGTCCTAGCAGCTAGAAAATGTGTTTACCTACAGGCTTTCAAGTCTTTTGACAAACATTTTGCGTTTAGTGGTAGTAAATGTTGCCTCTGACACAGTGGTCGCGGGTTTGATTCCCGGAAACTACAAACATTTATCGGCGACCATGAATATGTCTGTTTGTTTGTATGGGTCTCAGACTAAGTTCATGTGTTTGGCCCAGCGTCGCTTTGAGTTATTTAGGTATATGTTTATTGTTTTGATATGATCCACCCCGTTTTAACGGGTTGACAGTACAGATATATAATTCCAAGATACACGTGAGAGTTAAATTATGTAAAGCGGCCGTCTTACTTTTGACAAACTTACGCTTGCGCAATGGTGCTGAACGCTGCATCTGATACAGTGGTCGCAGGTTCGATTTCCGCACATAACTAATATTAGCATAACCACGTGTCTGTATAAGTAGGTTTAGGTGATTGCTACGTATATCTATTATGTATTTATTTAGAAAGTTCATAAGCTTCGGCTTAGTTTCGGACTAGATGATGCTGTGTGGCCTAGCGTGGCATGTCTTGGATTGTTTCTCATTGATCAATTGAAAATTACCACCTTGGGTGCAGCGCAGACGGCACACCTTTTGTGCGATAGAGTCTGCGTCTGAGACATTTAAAAAGAGCGTCTAGGTCTGCCGACAGAATATTCGAAGATGTGCGTCATGTGCGTTAAGTCTGTGAAATATCCGCGACAGATTTTTGCGCGTCGTGTGCGTTACTGCATATAATTGCAAAAAAAGTGCGTCACGGATAGTCTGTCGTCTGCGCTGTCCCTTAATGAAGTGTTTGAATCGTGTCTAGCGTTGTGAATCTGTGATATTGACTAGCTAAATTCAGTTCCAATGACCTAAAGATGTAAGTGAAATAAAACACATAAAATAGATTTGCATCTTATTTATTGATTTGTCCTCCCAAAACTTTGTTTTCGCTTAAGATCGGACTTACAAGGATTATCTTTTCTTTCGGCTACTTACATAACATTACAGTTTATAAAGAAATCACAATGTCGAGAGTGTTCGGGCCGCTGCTCTCGCGTACATTAGTCAGTCGATTACACCTACAGGCGACACGCGGAGCCAGAGCCGCGCGCCCACGCCCACGCCCACGCCCACGCCCACGCTCAAGCAGCCCGCTGCCTCGCACACCGACTTTACAAGCCACCGCGAAAGAAACTTAGCTCCTTCCGACAACTACCGCGAACTCTAAAAACAAATCTCAAAACTCAACTTTCAATATGAAAGACACTGTTTCACTGTTAAGTAATGTTCTCTCATCCATCCCATCAATCATTTTTATTTAATCATCTTTTGTAAAAATTTACAGGCGTCAGTTTTTTAAAAAAAATTTGAAACGAATCGATTCTATATACTAACTTACAATCACACGTAGAAACTTATTTGAGCTAAAAGTAAAAAAAAAGTGTTCATTTATAATTAATATTTATATGTATATGCAAGTTAGGCGCGAGGTCTGGGCGCGCCCCGCTCTCGGCGTCCGGCCTAAACGAAATCTCTATAGTAAACCTTACCTAGACTTCTACATAATTACAAATGCACAGTTTACATAATTTTACCATACACTTTTACATATGTATATATATAATTTAATGTTAGATCCGAGTAAATACACTATATGTATAAGGTTCGCGGGCCCCGGACCCCGGCGGCCTATATACAGACGTGCCTATGTACAAGCGGCGCTTGCGCGCTATCTAACGACGTACCGAGTGCCGAGTCCGAGACAAGCTATACAAAAATAACGAATAATCTTACAAAAAACGTATTTAACTTACGAACGTTCGGCGTCGTGGGGGCGGAGCCGCGGCCCTGCGGATTGTACAGAGCAGCGGTCGGGCGCCGCCCCTCGCGGACACTCGCGGACACCCGCGGACATTGCGGACACTTGCGAACTTCACGAACGTCCGCGGATGTCCGCGAGACGCGGATCGCCCGGGCGAGTACTATACACTGTACAAGTTAGTACCTAAGTGTTGCTAAATAATGGACGAAGTTTGCGGAAACCCTATAACCATCGCTCCTCAACCTGTATAAAGTAAAACTTCAACGGCGCAAATGAAATCCTTTCAACTTTAGTATGGAATCGCTACGCCCCCGGTTGAGAAACAATGCCCTATGCTAATTGTGGGGCCCGGAGACCGCGGCCCCGGCGTCAGAGTGCTGTTGGAAGACTGGATAAAATATTACAAGATTTTTTTCATTTATTCGAATAGAAACGTCGAAACGACAAACGTACTGAGGTAATTATCACTTGCGGCAGTGCTTCTAAATAGGAACGGACGCTCTCGTGACCTTGAGAATGTGATTCCTCTCTGAATGGCCGGTGAACTGCAATAAAAAAGGATCGCACGCATGTCGTCATATACGCATTTCATCATCATCATCATCATCATCAGCCTATCTTAGTCCACGGTTGGACATAGGCCTTTCCTTTGCACGCCTTTGGGCAAACATCTGGTGGCTTTATCCATAACATCATCAATGTCAAGTTTTTAATTTAAAAAAAAATCGTAAACAAGTCTAAATCTCAAAAACTTAGGCTAACAGAATGACCGAAGTATTGGTAGTTGCGTGTTAATCTAACTGCTGTTAAAAAGAGAAACACTATATTGAAAATGGCAACTACATGAGTTTCATGCCGGTTTCTTTTCCGTAGAATGCTGCTAACCGATAGTTTGTAGTTTTTTTTGACTGTGTTTTTTAAACCTATACAAATAAAGACTCTTTTGTTAGATTAGACTTTGCTTGTTGTTAGATTCTGGCCTGTGGTCCGACGATATGACCCACTTGCGTATCTGACGATACTCGTGTGTTCCATAAAAAATCGACGATGAATGAGGTGAGTGAATGAGTGAAGTGTGAGGGAGGGTCCCTCGGCCACGGGAGCGCGCGTTCGATGCTAAATAATAACTAGTGGCTCGTTGAGTGCCTAACACAAAGTTCTGATACCAGCCGTCTAATTTCACAACGCTAGTTTTAGTGATAATGATTTTATTGCTTCAATATTTCAGTAACTGTCATAACTATATTCTTAAGTAGAAGAATGTCACAAGTTACAAAATGACCAATTTTCATCGTAGTAAGATCAGTGACTGAGTGAAAAGTACCAGGAGCCAATGGACACGTGAGAAGTCGAAGACCGAATTTTTGACTTTAAGAAAATTAATGATATGACGTCATCTTTTTATTTTTTATATGCGTCACGTAAAAGCTATCTTCAACAAGTATATCAAATGTTGCATTGAAAAATTAAGTCTTTAAGACAATATGTTATTCGTTTATATACTAAACGCACACATTTCTAACTGAAATGATAGGTTACTTTTCACTAAATGTTACGTATTTCGAAATGTTGAAACGCAACGGAAATATTCACATTTGTACTGTACAGCGTTGTGTAGTTAGACATCTGTCCAATTCATAGAGAAACCCGAACCAATCAGTTTCAAGTTTCAAAATGAAGCCAAGAAGTATGACATGTCCCCATCGGATAGTACAAATGAGAAAAATCTTATAAGTCGATTATTTTATTTATTACATTCGTTGATTTACAATTGATTACAATAATTGGTATATTAGTCGTACGCTAATATGTATTTACAAACATTCATGCCAAGTCTAATAATCTCGCGAGTGCCTCCGATACTTCAAACACATCATACTCCTTTTACATTTACAATGATACACGAAGTTCTTAAACTTATTCTTGACATCAAAACTGTATCACCATTAAATCACTTTAGTTATTCTGAAATGTAAACGCCACAAATTTGATTGATATAGTGTTGTGCTCAAAATTAACTTCTAATTGCATCGTAATGAATGTCAAACAAAACATTAAGCTACTCACACACATGCTCTTTGCTAGCACTAAAGCATGCTTTTATTGAGCAAGTGCTCATTAGTAGCAAATGTTACCACATTGATAGTAATGAGCAAATGATAAACAGATAATAATATTTTTAAGCAAGATGAGCATGCTTTTTGAGCATGTTTGTCAAGTATCTTCAATATTGCACAAGCACAACACTATATTGCATGGGGATGATCAGTCTACGGAGTAATCATTTGGCATCGTCGAAATACAAACAAATTATGACAGTAGCAACTAAGCCAGCGTTTGTACAAAACGAAAACTTGTTAGCTTCGATTAAAACCCCATGTGTCCCGGTGCGCACGCGACTGGCGCTTCATATTCAGTACAAACGTTACACTATTACAAATGACTGAACCAAAGAAATCTTGTGCACAACCATTTTCATTTAAGGCATATAGGTGATAAGGTATATTGATTTAACATTCTTATACTTTAGCAACTTCAAGTTTATTTTATTTATTTATAAAAAATATCTACAGTTCGCAATGTACAACGCAAGCTCTGGCTTCGCGGGGGCGGTTAGTTGATAAACGCAACAAGTTTTCGTCTTGATTACTTTCTTAATTAAGAAACAAAGTTGAAATGTCGTCCGATCTCCCCACAACTGACGCCGCATCATATAACACACGTCTACGTGTCCGTAAGTCGTACACCGATCGTAACGTAACGTTCACACAATGGGGCACATGGCTTAACGGTTATATGACGCAGATTTGAACACTAGCCCTGTTTTGAACATAAGAATTGTCTACACTCCGTTCGCTCGACGAAATCGCGCCATTTTTACACTTTCACTTTCACATTTAAATGTCACCAAAGTCAATTGTGTTACGTAAAGTCAACTTTGAATTTGTCCATGTTTTTTTTTCGTATTATCCGGTGGATAGTTGCACGTTATCTGGTAGGTTATAAGTCTAGTATACACATTTTGAATTTCAGTTCCGATAAAAATTGATCAGCTAAGTTTGATTTTAGTGTTTTTCAATGAAGTCATGATTTGTCGTGTATTGGAATGATGCTTCTGCTAATCAAAAAACAATTGTATAGTATAAATTGCAAAATTATTCTTATGAAGTGAATTTTTATATTTTTTTATTGTTTCATGATTCGTTTTCAATAATCACTTATTTTATCACTTATTAGCTGATCAAATCCTATATAAAGTATTTATCAATAATAATATATGAACTCGATCGAATAATGATTCATTAGATTCAATATTATTTTCACCAATCAGCCTGATGTTTTCCGGCAGTCACCGATCGTGTCCAATCACGTCGAGACACTTTCTTCATCATCCACCAATCGCGTAAAGCATCTTAGCAGACGTATCCCTCAAGGGGCGTGGCCTGTCACTATGGGTGTGGCCTGCCAATGTGGGCGTGGTCTGTCAGCGTAAAGCGTTGTCTGCTAGCGTGCTGGGTTGGCCGCTGTCGCCTGCATGGTCTATGCCCACGGGGCGTGGCCTGTCACTATGGGTGTGGCCTGCCAATGTAGGCGTGGTCAGTCAGCATGAAGCGTTGTCTGCTAGCGTGCTATCGTCGCAGGGCGTGGCCTGTAATTAAAGGCGTGGCCTGTCATTGTAGGCATGGCCTGTCACTGCGGGCCCCGGCGTGGCTAGGGCGGTGCGTGGCGGGTGGTGCGTCAGTCCTCGTCGGACAGCGGCTCGTACTGCGCCGACATGAGCGGCGCGGGTTCCGGCGGCGGCGGCGGCAGAGGCCCTGCGCACTGACCGCTGCTGTTTCCTGCTGCAAAATAAACGGGTACACGTCACTGACAGTTTTTAAACACATATATAGAATAGGCTTTTTAAGAGAGGTAGGGCATAGCGAATCTTCGCTCAAATTGAGCTGCCCGTCTGGGGAAAGACCTCCACCCTATAGAATACCGCAGCCGTATGACCTCCGGGTCGTGTTTCTGCCGGTGAGTAGGGTCTCCGGAGCTGGTGGGGGGTTAGGGTTGGGCCGGCATGGCGGTGGCAACTGACAGGTAACTAACCAGTTACTTGCCAGTTGTCACAGCGACTTGGGCTTCTCTTTCGCTTTCCATCAGGCGTAGGGAAGCCATTATGTCGAGCTACTATAAAAAAAAGGCTTTTATTATTATTTTAACTTGCTACCGATAAACTACCTCATTAAAAGATTATTGGTGAAAAAACCAATAGTCTCGGAGTTATTACAAGTTGAAAATCACCAATAATTAAAGCTAAAAAGCTTCTCATAAAATGGCATTCGGACATAGTGACGTCACTAGTATATTATTTTGTAAGCTTAACGCTTATATTGCGTTTATGTAATTGGTTTCTTAACAAAATATATTATACTCATAATTAATGCCATTGAAAGGATTATATAATATTATTGCATGAATTTTACACTTTCAAAGTGGGATTTTCCTATTAATTTTGCAGGCCTATTGTCGTCCCGTTCTGCAACTAATTTTAGGTATGATTTCTCGGTCAAACTTTACTGATTCTTTCTGGTGACCGTAAAGTAACATGCAAGATCAAACATAGTGGAATACCCTACTATACACGTAAAGTACATACCGTCTGCGTTGTGTGTGTTGTGTGTGTTGTGCGCGGTGTGCGCGTGCGCGTGCGCCTGCGGCACGCTGAGCGCGGAGTAGGGGTACGCGTAGGCGGCGGGGTGCGCGGGGAACGCCAGCGGCTTGGCGTCCGCGTCGCTGCGCATCACCTCCACGATGCGGTTGGTCACGTAGTCGAACGCGGTGAGCACGCCGCCGCCCACGCCCGCGCCCACGCCCACCCCCACGCCCACGCCCACGCCCGCGCCCGCCGCCGGCCCGGCCGTGGAGCCGCCGGCGCCGCCCGCGCCCACGCCCACGCCCACGCCGCTGTAGCGACGGTTGGCGTTGTTCCTGTCAACGACGTGACTACGTTAGATTGGAGGCACAGTCTTATAGCGATGTCGTAATTAACGTCAATTTCTTAAAATGCAAAAAAGAGACATGTACAAAATGTACATGTATAGCTGATAGGGATGAATGAAGAAGAAAACATATTGTACCGCCCTAGGTAATGGGAACAGGGCCCCCACCACCAAAATCGAAAACGATTGTTCGTTGAACAGTTTCTTATATATGAATTCAATTAATTAAAATCGACTTTGACGAATTTTAGTTCGTATATTCGAACACGGGAGGGACAAATGGGCGGGATTTATGGTGCCAAAGTACGCGATCCGTTCAACGAACGATCGTTTTGGATTTTGGTGGTGGCAGGCGGATGATGATGATGATGGCGGCAATGCTGTGGCTGTGCGGCCAAATTGAGCATGTGTGAGGCTACCTGGTAGAGAATGCCTATGTGGCATTAAGTCCGCCTTTTATACACTTATTTACTGTGCAATAAATATTAAATCTATACCTATAATAAATTTGTAGAGGTCAATTCTGTACATGAAATATATTTTCGAAATAATTATCAGGCGGTGATTAGTGATCGATACTGATGTCAAAAATGCAATCAGTAAAATTTGTGTCTGTCTGTCTGTATGTTCGTTATAGAAACAATATTGGATGTCGCAATAACGGCGTGTCCGGTTGTACGGGCAAGCCATCGTACATTCGCGTTGTGCTGACACCGCGCCCCATATTGGGCCGCGCGTGATTACTATTTACTTTATAATATTTTTATTTACTAGTACGTCACAGACTGTCATAGCAGTCTTTCTTTTTGGCGTACTCACCACTACAACTACTTAACTACTACTCATGTACGGAGCTTCGTGGTCCACTAAGCGGAGCCCCTACACCGGTCTTTTCGTTTTGTGTATTACTATTTGTTTTTGTCTTAACTTTTTATGTATTTTTGTCTTCTTTTTTCTTTCTATGTATTTTGTCTATGCCTGTAATATGTATGTGTTTTGTCAGTGTGTTATTGTGATGTCCATTGTAATAAAGTTTTCTTATTTCGTTACTTTTGAAACCCGATATCCACCGGCACAGCTAGTGATAAACAAATAAACACCTGTCTCCGTCGCCGGGCCGCGCGTGGTGGTCGGGCGGCGACACGGGCTCCAGCAGGTAGTGCTTGTCGCGCCGCTTCCACTCGTCCGCCGCGTACGCCTCCGCCCCGCCCGCGAAGCGGCTGCTGCGGAAGAAAGTAATTCGTTGTTAATATATTAGCTAATAGGAATGGTTCCAAGGTCAAAATAATAATTAGTTACTTATAGATTAGGCCATTAGGCCCGGACTACGGCCGTGAGACGGTTCCTCAGTGGTGCACGAGGCCAGGCCTCAGGCCGCTACTCACTTGTGGTGCACGAGGCTGGTGGTGGGGCTGCAGAAGTCGCGCGTGATGATGATGGAGGCGAGGTCGCCGAGCTTGATGCTGGTGGTGTGCGGTCGCTGTGGCGAGGCCAGGCCTCAGGCCGCTACTCACTTGTGGTGCACGAGGCTGGTGGTGGGGCTGCAGAAGTCGCGCGTGATGATGTTGGAGGCGAGGTCGCCGAGCTTGATGCTGGTGGTGTGCGGTCGCTGTGGCGAGGCCAGGCCTCAGGCCGCTACTCACTTGTGGTGCACGAGGCTGGTGGTGGGGCTGCAGAAGTCGCGCGTGATGATGTTGGAGGCGAGGTCGCCGAGCTTGATGCTGGTGGTGTGCGGTCGCTGTGGCGAGGCCAGGCCTCAGGCCGCTACTCACTTGTGGTGCACGAGGCTGGTGGTGGGGCTGCAGAAGTCGCGCGTGATGATGTTGGAGGCGAGGTCGCCGAGCTTGATGCTGGTGGTGTGCGGTCGCTGTGGCGAGGCCAGGCCTCAGGCCGCTACTCACTTGTGGTGCACGAGGCTGGTGGTGGGGCTGCAGAAGTCGCGCGTGATGATGTTGGAGGCGAGGTCGCCGAGCTTGATGCTGGTGGTGTGCGGCAGCGGCTCGTCGGGCGGTCGGTCGCTGCGCTCGCTCGGTGTGGCGCCGCGCTCCGCCCGGTCCGCGCGCTCGCCGCGCTCCGGCGGCGGTTGGCCGTTGTCGCACTCTCGTAACGTCTGGAGACGATCAGAGAACAGACAACATCACATACATTGCTCCGATCCAAAAGTAAGTAGCTTAAACACTTGTGTTTATGAACAACAAAGGTACCACAAATATATACTAAAATACAAATATAAACACCCAGACACGGAACAAACACAAGTGTTCATCACACGAATATTTGTCCCGGGTGGGAATCGAAACCACGACTCTTGGTTCAGAAGGCAGGAGTCACTACCAATTGAGCCACCGAGCCGTATCAAACTATCCTTTTCACAGTGATAAAAGACATACGAGTTTCTAGGGTAGAATTGGACGTTATAAATTATTTCAATGTCAGAAATTCGCCCTTGGTATGAAAATTCGTTATGGTGCATGGTGTCATTGTAAATGCTATACTTCGCATAGTAGTTAGTATAGTTAGTTTCGTAGATAAGTATGTAAGGGAGCGGCCTATTATCATTTCGCTCAAAGCCAATCTCACCTGCCCGTGCTGCATCCTGCGAAAACAAACGGGGCGCTGGCAACCGACTGGTGGCGGTATAACCATCACAATTGAAGGCGTAGCTAAATACCACGGGCCGATGACGGGCAGCAGCGTCACCGGAGTGAGAAGCTACGCCCTGCGTTGGCCAACCCGCCTGCCCTGCGTGGCGATTATAGATATATCCTCCAGATGTTTGCCCTAAGTGGCGAACAACTGGAGAGGCCTATGTCCAGCAGTGGACTGCAATGATGATGATGATGACGATGATGATGATGATGATTATATTTCAGTTCACTCACCGAGAACCTCTGCTGCGTGTCCGTAGTCTGGCTAATCTGGTGCGTGATAATGGCGTCTATGAGCGAGGCGGCCGTCAGCGTGCCCTCTGCCCGCCGCGCGTCCGCCGGCGCAGCTGCTGCCGCCGCCGCCGCCGCTGCCGCTGCCCCTGCCGACGACGCGGCCACGCTCACTGCCACCGAGACGGGTACGCCTGTGCCTACCGAGCTGACTGACACTGCGGGCCGACTGTGGGCAAAGAAATTTTTATTAGGTTCATCATTGGAAACTGAAATATTAAGAGAGGGCATAGCGAATCTTCGCTCGAATTGAGCCGCCCGTCCGGGGAAGGACCTCCACCCTATAGAATACCGCAGTCAAATGACCTCTGGGTCGTGTTTCTGCCGGTGAGTAGGGATTCCAGAGTTTCCAGTTTTTACTATGGGAGCTAACGCGAAACCATAGGTCACTGACGGCGCCGCGGGTCAAAATAACCGCCCGCCTCCCTTACTCTTTATTCCGGAGGGGCAGTGCGGGGGTGCCTATCTAAGCCAGTAGCGCAAGCGCCACAACGTAGTATATGTAAAATTGTAAATAAATTATGGTTTGCACCAGGCAACGGAAGCGCATACGAAGGAAAGAATTTTGTGTCAAGTATTTCGAAAGGCTTCATGATAATAATTTGGTAAGCCATTGAAAGGTAAACCTGTAAAAATGGATTGCAGATTATGCCATTACTCTTTTCGAGGCACTAACCTGTCCTTCCGGTCGAGGAGATGCGGCGTGAGCGCTCGATGTTTGTGCGCGTAAGCCCTCCTGTCGCCTTCCTGCGGAGACGCCACCTGGGAACAAACACATCATATCATTAATAACAATAATGAATATTTATTCATAAAAGGTAACATCGCACATTTTATAGAACACTGTCGCCTGCGGTACAATTTATTGCTATGAAGTACGAGTTTATACAGACAAAATCATTTACTATTGCCTTCTTTACAATTACGTAATCAATTCGATCATTATATAGAAGCAAGCATACATACTTAGACTTGCAGAAGGCGTTTGATACTATCTCGTAGCCTATTCTAATAATCCTTCTTGAAAACCTTTGCTAAATAAGAATAAATTGAAGGTTGATTTATGAGTCACCTTATTTGTATAAGCCAAAAAGTTTATGTTGATCAACAACCTATCTGATATTTCTTACTGTAAGTGGTATGTCTCAGGGTAGTACCCTGAGACCTATCCTGTTTCTTGCATATATAAATGACCTTTGATTTTTTTTACATTAGTTCTTCCTCTATTAGGGTGCATCGTCGTATGCCTCTCCTGCGACAGGTGTCACATACCTGCGGCTGCTGCTGCTGCTGCTGCTGCGGCTGGTGGTGCGGCAGGTGGTGCCGCTCGTGCAGCAGCTGCTGCTGATGCGGCTGATGCTGCTGGTGCTGCTGGTGGCCGTCCATCGTCATGTGCCTCTCCTGCGCCATCGCCACCATGGCTCGTTCCCTGGAATTAAAACGAACACAAATTGTTATCGATTGTACCGAATTTCGGTCTCTCAATTACTTTTTCTGCAAGCAGTCTGTCTAATGTTCAACCACCGCCCATGAACATCAGGAGTCGAGGGCAGGACGACCCCGCTGTTATTTGTCTGTAAGTTATTTTGTCACTTACCCAACTTGAACATTCCACGTCTCAATTTATGAGGGGACTATCCAATGACGCAGAATATGAGGATGAAAACGAATCGATTTTTGAACTTATTATTTGTGGTTATATAGTTACAAGACACCTGTAGCGTCGTCACTTACCGCTCCCTGTTGTGTTGTATCGCGATCTGTCTGTCCCGCTCTAAATACTGCGCCTGCTGCGCTCTCCTGTCTCGCTCTAGCACCTGGTATTGCAGCTGTTGCTGGTGGTACTTCTGCGCCATCGCCATGTCTCGAAATCTGCAAATGGGATTATTGTTTTGTTAGTGGTTTGTGTTTTGTTTTATTATTTGTGGTCTAGTTTTAGGTGGGCCGTATACATTCAGATTTGCAGAAATAATACTCTACTTACTTATAAAAACTGGAGCGCTTTGTATGCAAGTAGAGCATTTTTGTATGTATGCGCCCCACCTAAGGCTGGCCACATACATTCGGAATTCCGAATTCAAATTTACGTTCGCAACAAAAATGCTCTACTTGCGTATGAAGCGCTCCAACATTTTATATGTAAGTAGAGCATTTTTGTTGAGAACGTGAATTTCAATCCGGAATTCCGTATCGAAATTCCGAATGTATATGTGGCCAGCCTAAGAGTTTGTGCAGCACTGGGGGCTTAAAATAGTGCCACTGAGTGACTATTTTGGCTCCAATATATAAACTTAACTCAAATAGGGTTGAAAATTTGTGAATGTGAAACTATGTAAGAGTGCGGATAAGGGCAAGAGTGCGGATGAGAGTAATAGTGCGGGTGTGGAGATAGAAGTACGGATAAGGGCAAGAGTGCGGATGAAGGTGTAACAGTGCAGATACGGTAAGAGTGTAGATGCAGATACGAGTGTGGACGTAGTCAAGAGTGTGGGTGCCGGTATGAGTGCGGATGACGGTAAGAGGGCCGATGAGGGCAACAGTGCGGATACGGGTGTAAGAGTGCGGATTAGGGTAATAGTGCGAATACAGATGTAAGAGTGCGGATTAGGGCAACAGTAAGGTATTATACCCATCAGACGAGGGCAACAGTGCGGCATTACTCACCGGATGTCGTGGTGATGCGGGTGGTTGAGCACGTGGTGCGGGTGCGCGTGCGGGTGCGGGTGCGCGTGGTGCTTCCCGTCCGGCTTGGGCTCCGCGCGCGGCACGGGCAGCGCCGACGCCGCCGACGCTACGTCTACAAGCGAATTGAAAGCTTCGTGACCTGCGTTAATACAAACGGACAACTTTTACACACATGCCGGCGGTGACGACTCCACAGGGCGACTGTTTAACGTCATTTCTACGTCACATAATAAAAAAAGCATTTAAAAACGTCATTTTTATGTCACAAAATAAAAAAAAATACATTTAAAAGACGACAGACTTTGACCTATCGTCTTTTCTACGTCACTAATTAAAAAAAATCATTTAAAAGACGAGAGAATTAGATCTAACGTTTTTCTACGTCACAAAAAAAAACATTTAAAAGACGAGAATTTGATCTAACGTCATTTCTAAGTAACAAATTAAGAAAAAAACATTTAACAGACGATAGAATTTGGTAACGAAGATCTGACTGTCGTTGAAAAAAAGTTGTACATTTATAAAAAAGAGTGATATCGCCAAAATAAAAATAAAATACAATTAAAACTGAAAGAGAAACGATTAATTAGTTAATAAATATTCGCTTAGTCATAAAAATCTTGAATCTTACATCTCATTTGATATTGCATGCGTATGGGGTAGGAACACAGTCAATAGCAAAATTGAATCATCATCAGCCTATTACAGTCCACTGCTGGACATAGGCCTCTCCAGTTGTTCGCCACTTAGGGCCAACATCTGAAGGATATACCCATAATCGCCACGGTGGGCAGGCGGGTTGGCATACAAAAAACCCAATTTTGACATGTATAATTAATGGAGCTTGACAATTTTTAAGGGACCTAAGAAAAAAAAACTATTTAAAGAAAATTTAAAGTTAAAATAATTAATTAATAGAGATGTTACATATTATATTCAGCATTATTATTATAAAATAATTTCACATGCCTAATGGTAAAATGGACGTTCTCATACCTACAATAAGACCTACTCTGTACTCTGTTTTCAGTGAAATAAATAAAGCATCAAGCATCATTACATATAGTTGTCATTAAACTCACCAGGGGGCGGATGCGGGTGCGGGTGCGTGTAGACGGCGTGTCCCGAGTGCCGCTGTATGACGGACACGGGCTCGCGGTCGCGCCGCGGCGAGTACTGCGGCGAGGCCGGCCGGGCGTCCCGCGCGTGCTCGCGCGCGTGCTCGCGAGCGTGCTCGCGCGCGTGCTCGCGGGGCGGCTCGCGTGCAGGCTCGCGCTCGCCCGCGCGCCGCCCGCCGCCGTGCATTTGTTGAGAGGTTATGAAGTCCGCCATTATTATTTGCCGCTGCTCGAGGCCGTAGGGGCTGCGCGAGTAGCTTGTGGCCGGCACGGAGCCCTGCTGGAGGAGATAAATGACGGTTAGATATAATACCGACTGGCTCGGTGGCTCAATTGGTAGTACGAGTAACCCCTGCTTTCTAAACCGTCGACTTTTGGCAGTACATTGGTGAAAATCGCATTCAATTCCATGCAGTAGTTTTCGCATGATGCGTGATCAAAAATTTCTCCCGCTTTCCCAAAAAAGTATACATATATATAACCTACTACATATATGTATATAAAAGTATATATAACCTGCCCAGGAGTATAAAAAATAATCGTACCAAGTTTCGTTAAAATCCGTCTAGTAGGTTTTGTTTCTATAACGAACATACAGACACACAAACATTTTACTGATTGCCATAGGGATGTTAGGGAGTCAAAATAATCACATTATATTTAGTCCGTATTTTAGATCATAAAAATGTATTGGACACGTATTTTTCCTTTTTTCATTTAAACAAAAAATAGCAAAGATACAAGGCATCAAAATGTAGGAGTGGGGGGTTTTAAAGGTCACGTGTAATTTTAACGGGCTATATCTTTGTCATTTTTGGTCTAATTTACAAATGAAAAAATACGTGTCTTTTTTTAACAATCCAAAAGACGAACTAATTTTTTTTTCGGCACCATGCCCATTACATTTTTTTTTTTTATAAGAAGAGCTTTCAGGATGACCTCACTCCACCTGATGGTAAGCGGTCGTGAGGTCCAAAAGTTAGGTCGACAGGCACAATAGAACAAACCCATTGCGCTTGTCGCCCTCACCCTGATGGCCCACTGAGATGCCGTTTCACGCCCCGCCTAAAGAACCCATTTTTAGCCAAAATAGCCTATTGACCTCTTTACAGTATAGATAGTTAGATAGTTACCGGCGAGAATGACGGCGAGTGCGGCCTTGGCTGCGGCGAGGCGTAGTAGGGCCCGCTGGGGCTGCGCCGCTTGTAGAAGGTCTCGAAGCCGCGCTTGTCGTGGTGCACGGGCGTGCCCGCCGTGATGGACCCGCCCTTCGGCTCCGGCGGGGTCCGGCGGGGCTCGAAACGGTTCTCCACTGGCGTGCCGAGTGTTATGGACCCTGGGAAATAGGAATACGTAAGGTTAAACTTACAAGAAACAGTAGAGAAGTTTCGGACTGTCGCGAAAGTATTCAGATAACCCACAGTTAGCGGTGAGACCTGAAAATGGTTCTTAATTTTTTTGTGCAAACTATCTACCTCTACGGACAAGACTCTAAGAAATCATTTGCTTACAGTCACACACAATGTTAAGTGATGGAGTGACCTAGAATGAAGGATATTTACTTATATAAATCTTATTCACCTGTCAACTAAGAATAAGCACTTTCCAAATGTTTCAGTTACTTATATGTATCTTTATATATGTCCCCGGAAAATAGCAAGAATCGTACGTTGATCAATTCCCTAGGTAGTTGATTAACTTCCGCAAAATAATAAACGGCAGTTAAAATGTATTAATTAACGTATGTATTTTAGTAAATTGATCATTTTACGGGGTCTTGCCGTAAAATCATCCGACGAAGGTGAGGTGAACGTTCATTGGTTCAATGACTAACTCGGTGTTATCGCGTCCACCAATCAGGGAACAGTGTATTAAGTGACGGGGAAAATTGAACCGTTAAATAGTCGATTGAGCAACGATTGGGAGTAGGGATATCTAATGCTGGCTGTACACAATATACACACAATAAATACAAAAATATAATCGCACTGTAACGATTAAAGTGTAGGTACGAATTTCAATTCAAAAGTAATTTGCAAAAAAAATTTAAGTTATTAAGAGTGTAGTTATATAAAAATTCGACACATATCAATACATACCTTTAGGATTGGTGGCGGGTTTGAGGGTAGGCCTGGTGGCGGGCGGCGCGGCAGGCTTCGGCTTGTTGTTGTACTGGGTCGGGGATTCTCTTTCCGGTTGAGCTCTGTACGCGGGCGCATACTCGTTCGCGTTTCGGTACGGCTGCAAGGTAATACAGGATGTAAATAATAGATAATTTTCAAAGTAACCTCAGTAACCTCAAGACAAGACTCCGGGCGTGGCAAGTATAGGGGCGTGACTAGTATATGGGCGTGGCTAGTATAGGGGCGTGGCTAGTATGTGCTGCTTGTGCGGCTCGTGCCTGGGCCGCTTGACGCTGAGGTCCAGCAGCGGCTCCGGGCGTGGCTAGTATAGGGGCGTGGCTAGTATGGGGCGTGGCTCACCGGCTTGTGCGGCTCGTGCCTGGGCCGCTTGACGCTGAGGTTCAGTAGCGTCTGGGCGTGGCTAGTATAAGGGCGTGACTAGTATATGGGCGTGGCTAGTATGGGGCGTGGCTCACCTGCTTGTGCTGCTGGTGCGGGTCGATGCCACAGTGGCTAGCATGTAAGGGCATGGCTAGTGTGTGGGGCGTCGCTAGCGTGTGAAGGGCGTGGCTCACTGGCTTGTGCTTGATGCTGAGGTTCAGTAGCGTCTGGGCGTGGCTAGTATTGGGGCTTGGCTAGTATTGGGGCGTGGCTAGTATAGGGGCGTGGCTAGTATGGGGCGTGGCTCACCGGCTTGTGCTGCTGGTGCGGCTCGTGCCTGGGCCGCTTCACGCTGAGGTTCAGTAGCGTCTGGGCGTGGCTAGTATTGGGGCGTGGCTAGTACAGGGGCGTGGCTAGTACAGGGGCGTGGCTCACCGGCTTGTGCTGCTGGTGCGGCTCGTGCCTGGGCCGCTTGACGCTGAGGTTCAGTAGCGTCTGGGCGTGGCTAGTATATGGGCGTGGCTAGTATGGGGCGTGGCTCACCGGCTTGTGCTGCTGGTGCGGCTCGTGCCTGGGCCGCTTGACGCCGAGGTTCAGTAGCGTGTGGGCGTGGCTAGTATTGGGGCGTGGCTAGTACAGGGGCGTGGCTCACCGGCTTGTGCTGCTGATGCGGCTCGTGCCTGGGCCGCTTGACGCTGAGGTTCAGTAGCGTCTGGGCGTGGCTAGTATATGGGCGTGGCTAGTATGGGGCGTGGCTCACCGGCTTGTGCTGCTGGTGCGGCTCGTGCCTGGGCCGCTTGACGCCGAGGTTCAGTAGCGTGTGGGCGTGGCTAGTATTGGGGCGTGGCTAGTACAGGGGCGTGGCTCACCGGCTTGTGCTGCTGGTGCGGCTCGTGCCTGGGCCGCTTGACGCTGAGGTTCAGTAGCGTCTGGGCGTGGCTAGTGTTGGGGCGTGGCTAATATTGGGGCGTGGCTAGTACAGGGGCGTGGCTCACCGGCTTGTGCTGCTGGTGCAGCTCGTGCCTGGACCGCTCGACGCTGAGGTTCAGTAGCGTCTGGGCGTGGCTAGTATGGGGCGTGGCTCACCGGCTTGTGCTGCTGGTGCGGCTCGTGCCTGGGCCGCTTGACGCTGAGGTCCAGCAGCGGCTCCGGCCGCGGCTCGATGTGCAGCACGACGACGCCGTCGCCGGCGCCGGGCGCGGCGGGCGTCACACTGGCGGCGGCGGGCGCGGCCAGCGGCGTGATGGTGGCGGGGCGGTGCGGCGAGCGGGGGGAGGTGCGCGCGTGCGAGCTGTTCACCACGCTGAGGGTCGCGAGCGTTTCCCGACCGCCCGTTGTTGATGTTACCTGGTGGGAAAGATGGTACGTTTAATATATGCAATAAAATATATCTATACTATACACGGCTACAACGCACAAGAAATCACTAGTTAGCCGACCACCAACAGATGGTTTACAAAAGGGTACTGAAGTGCTTCAAACAAGCAAAAATAGGGCCACCCCATTTCTATCGCGTAGGGGTCGTACAAAACGATTAAGGGAATATCAGGAAACGAGCAGCGGCGTATAAATAAAACCTGCCCTGATAAGTAAGACAAATCCTTAAGTCTTTGGGGGAAGCCTATGACCAGCAGTGGACGTTTTCAGGGTGATGACGATGTTTATGAGCTATTGATACGTATATGGGATGTAAGTTAGCGGCCTATCGTCCTTTCGTTCCAAGCCACCCTCACCTGCCCGTGGTGCATCCTGCTGAATAACAAACGAGGCGCTGGCAAACGACTGGTGGCGGTATAACCATCACAATTGAAAGTGAAGCTAAATACCACAGACCGATGACGGGCAGCAGCGTCACCGAAGCAAGAAGCTACGCCCTGCGATCGCCAACCCGCCTGCCCAGCGTGGCGATTATCGGTACCCTCCAGACGTCCCCCAGATTTTTGCCCTAAGTGGCGAACAACTGGAGAGGCCTATGTCCAGCAGTGGACTGCAATAGGCTGATGATGATGATAAGTCACCTTGAGCTGGTTCTGCTTGTTGTGGTGCGGCGGCGTGGGCTGCGTGTTCTTGGTGAGGCTGATCTCGATCATGTTGAGCACCACGTCGCGCACGGTGAGCGGCGCAGGCCCGTTGCGCAGGGCGCCGGTCGCGAGCGGCGCCGCCCCCGCCGTGCTGCACACCAGCGTGGCGGCGGCGGAGGCGGGCACCGTGGACACTGGGGGCAGGGACGTGGGCGGGAGGATCTGCTGGAAGATGGAAAAGTGCTAAATAAGTATATGTGCCGGATCATAGGGATTACTAGCGACCAGTGGCGGCTGTACCTCTTGCGCTCGTGCGCTGAACCACCAATTCAAAAGTTAAAGATTACAAAATATTCCTTCATCGTTATTTTTAAATTACCATTTTAATATTATTTTTTTAAACTACATAAACGTATAAAAAATATATTTCCGATTATGGTGAAACAGTTTTGAACGCTTTACTAAAGTATTAAGACTCATTTTCCTGTGAAGATAATTATTCTCGTGCGCTTCGCCGAGTGCACGAGGACTGCTAATACAACTTGTATGGGAAACGAGTCAACACGCCTGGCGCGTGAAACAAAAGATAGTTCATAGAAATGTACCGAGAAATGTGTCTGTTCTCGAGCGCCGCACGGGCGAACCGAACATTACCGAAAGCACCCGATGTTTGACGAATTGACCGCGCGCGGCCGATCAACCGGCAGCCATGATTGACATCTCATTGTGTGACGCGTTAATTATTGTTTGTATACATTATCGCACTTTTTTAAATTATACAAACAATACCCGATTTTAATAAGTAGGTGATTGAACATTTCGCTTCAGAAATATGTCGCATGGATTTAATGTATAAAAATAATACAAATAAACATATTTTATGCCAATTGTATTAAGTGTAAGGTAGGTTTTTGTCCTCGTGCACTCGCCGAAGCGCACGAGAATAATTATCTTCACAGGAAAATGAGTCCTAATAGTTTAGTAAAGCGTTCAAAACTGTTTCACCATAATCGGATATATATTTTTTATACGTTTATGTAGTTTAAAAAAATAATATTAAAATGGTAATTTAAAAATAAAGATGAAGGAATATTTTGTAATCTTTAACTTTTGAATTGGTGGTTCAGCGTACGAGCGCACTTAAGGGATAGTCGCCACTGTTTATGTCCTGCACAGACACTCCCTTGGCTCACCTTGGCGCTGGGCGCGTCGTTCTCCTCGTCCGCGGTCTCCGTAGCGGACGAGTCGTACTCGTCCTTGCGCGGGCGGCGCGGCGCGGCGGCGTCGGTCCGCGGTCCGGGCAGCGGCGGCGCGGGCGCGTTGTCGGACTCGCCGCTGCTGGCGCTGTCCGACGACGAGCGGCGGTCCGCGCCCGGCCCGCCGCCGGACCCGCCCCACCCCGCTATGCACTGCTCTAGCTGGTACTTTTTTCTGTGACAATCGTAAATAAGGATTATTATTACATGTCATTTTAAACTAAAAAAAAACACAAAAAAAATGCCTAACGCAACTTGTTTCCCTTCTGGGGCCTGTCCCCAAAATAGTGGCCTATATACCCTTTAGGGTAACTGGGGATAAAATGACCTCAGAGTCATTCTCCTTATCAGCATTCCTTGCGGGGGAGTTGAACCAGTTGTGAAAATAGGCGTACACTGAAGGGGCGCGGGTTTACTAGTATTTGGATTGAAAGGCGGTGGTAATGTTAATGTTGTATAATTTGATTGTTCACAATGTTAAATTAAAACTACTGTTAAATGTTGTGAGCGCACCCGGTCGCGATCGATCCGTGATTTGCACTAAGTTGGTAAAATTATAATCGATCGCAATCGGTTGCGCCCTAGTTAGATGTCACGTGTTCGGTTGCGGTACACCGAACATACACCTTGAGAGGCGTTGTCTCCCAAGCCACGCCCCCTTAGGATGAGCTTCAGCTGATTCAGAGCTACTAGGCAACACGTTCAGATCCTCCCACATTAGCCACGCCCATTTAGGCTGGGCGGGGTATCCGGCTGTATCTCAACTATTAAATGCACTAATTCATAATAATCTGAAACCATTTACACAATCCAATTACAAACACAAATTCAACCAGAGACTCTTAGAGAGCAAAAGTAATAATCGGCGGGAACTCGATGACAGCTGTGAGTGTCACCGTAACGTCAAACTTCAACTGTCAACGATAGTGCGGTGACTCTTGAACTTGACGAATAGTGCTGTGCGTAGTGGTTGATTATTCTTTTTTTTTTAAGAGGGGTATGCATTAGGCACCTTCATGCCGTCTCCGGGGAGAGGCGGCATGGTGTGTGGGACTCACACCTCCCAAAAGGGAGGGCATACCCACTAAACCCCCCTGTGTTGCCAGTGGGCAGCAAGTTGCAGGGACACAGTGGTTGATTATTCTCCTCTAACATAACATCTACCTGAAGGTTGTCTGGAAGAGATCGCTACAAGCGATAAGACCGCCTAAATTGTACTTTGTTTTGGTTTGTAATGTGTTTTTCTGTAATGTCTGTGTATTTGCGCAATAAAGAGTTTCTATTCTATTCTATAGCGGTAGTCAATACCTGTAGGTGAAGTAGAAGGCCTTCAGCGAGGCCTGCGTGCGGCCACTGGCGGCCGCCAGCCGGTCCCACGCGGTGCCGTGGTCGCGCAGCAGCGCGCGGAACCGCTGCACCTCGTCCTCCGTCGGCTCCGCGCCGCCGTCGCCGGCCGCCTCCAGCCTCCGCGTGATCCGCTTCAGACACGCCAAGCAGCACTTGCTGAGGTCCGGTGGTATTTCTGCACAATTTATTTATTTATTAATACAACCAACAATATTAACACCATCCATACTAATATAGATATATATATATATTAATATTTATATGTACATAAATAAATAATATGTCAATAAATATAATGCATGCATATGGGTTGGCGATCAATCCGATGATGGGTGACCAAAATTTGACACCGATTTCCTCCGTGCTTCGGAAGGCACGTTAAGCTGTTGGTCCCGGGTGCTATGTTTACCAACTCAGATAGCAGTCGTTACATCATATCAGAGATGATGATAACTCTGACGCCTAAACTGGGAACTGGGTATAGCTTACCCTAAGTGTTGCGGAGGTCTGATGGCAGTCGCTCTGTGTAAAATGCTTAGCCCTCGCCAAATCTCTCAGTTTGGGAAGCCGACCCTGAGACAATCAGGAAAAAGGCTAGGATGATGATATGGGTTGGCGATCAAATTTTGGTCCAGGGTATGATTTGTTCACCACTTCGGTCAGACATCTGAAGGCTTAACTCATAATCGCCACGCTGGGTTGGCGACGTTGATGCCCGTGGTATTTAGCTTCAATGTTGTTAGAGCCTCGTTTGTTATTTGAAAGGATACACCACGGGCAGGTGAGGGTGGCTCGGAGCGAAAAGACGATGGCAGGTGGTACTCAGGGAACTCTTTAGTTATAGGGTTCAGGTCGGGCGGCAGGGCGCTTGGCGCGCACGCAGCGGCAGCGGCAGTAACATTGGCAGTATACTCACGGAACTCCTCGGCCAGCGGGCGCTTCGGGTCGGGCGGCAGGGCGCTTGGCGCGCAGGCAGCGGCAGCGGCAGTAGCATTGGCAGTATACTCACGGAACTCCTCGGCCAGCGGGCGCTTTAGGTCGGGCGGCAGGGCGCTTGGCGCGCAGGCAGCGGCAGTGGCATTGGCAGTATACTCACGGAACTCCTCGGCCAGCGGGCGCTTCAGGTCGGGCGGCAGGGCGCTTGGCGCGCAGGCAGCGGCAGCGGCAGTAGCATTGGCAGTATACTCACGGAACTCCTCGGCCAGCGGGCGCTTTAGGTCGGGCGGCAGGGCGCTTGGCGCGCAGGCAGCGGCAGTGGCAGTGGCAGTATACTCACGGAACTCCTCGGCCAGCGGGCGCTTTAGGTCGGGCGGCAGGGCGCTTGGCGCGCAGGCAGCGGCAGTGGCAGTATACTCACGGAACTCCTCGGCCAGCGGGCGCTTCAGGTCGGGCGGCAGGTCGTGCCATCGCGGCGGCAGGTGCCGCAGCCGCTTGGCGCGCACGCGCGGCCCTGGACACGTTGGCACCGGGCAGCGCGTGTAGCGGGACCGCACGCAGCGGCAGTGGCAGGGCTCGCAGACGCGCGCTCCTGCCGCATCCTCCTGCACACAACGAATACATTAATAACACTCTCCAAAGATAGATCATCGTCAAAAGCCTATCTCAGTCCACTGCTGGACCACTGTCCGCCACTTAGGGCAAACCTCTGGAGGACATACCCGTAATCGCCACTATGCGCAGGCGGGCTGGCGGTCGCAGGGCGTAGCCTCTCATTCCGATGACGCTGCTGCCCTTATCGGTTTATAGTATTTAGCTACGCCTTCTATCGTGATGGTTTTACCGCCACCAATCGTGTTGCCAGAGCCTCGTTTGTTGTTCGGCAGGATGCACCACGGGCAGGTGAAGATGGCTTGAAGCGGATAGGTCGCTCCCTTACACGGTGGGGTGTAAGTTACACCCGAAATGTACTGTATGTATTTCTAATGTCTATAGGTAAATGTTTTTTTTTTATAGTAGCTCGACATAATGGCTTCCCTTCGCCTGATGGTAAGCGAAAGAAAAGCCCTAGTCGCTGTGCCAACTGGCAAGTAATTGGTTAGTTACCTGTCAGTTGCCACTGCCATGCCGGCCCAACGGTGGAGATCCTTCCCCGGGGCAGCTCAATTCGAGCGAAGATTCGCTATGCTATCTCTCAAATGTACAAACCTGTAGTCCGTAATGCGTCGCCCTGGCCCGGGACACGGTCCTGGTGGCGTTGGGCGCCCCGCAGACGGCGCAGGCGGCGGAGGGCGCCGCCGGGGCGGGGCTGGGCGCGGCCGGGGCGGGGCTGGGCGCCGCCGCGGCGGGCGCGGGCGAGGACGCCGCCACCGTCGCGGGCGCCGGCGAGCTGGACACGATTATGGACGGCGTGCTGACCCGCTCTGTTGCCACTGTTGAAGAGGTATTAGCTATTAATAAATAACCCAAGACATGCCACGCTGGGCCACACAGCGATATCTAGCCCCAAACCACCCCAAACTAAGCCGAAGCTCGTGCTATGGGTACTAGACAACTGATAAACTTACTTGGATACATTTTTTTTTGTAAATAAATACATAAATTATACATAGAAAACACCCAGACCAGTACAAACAGATATGTTCATGAACACAAATGTTTGTACTATGCGGGAAACGGACCCACGAGCCGTGCCACGGCTCAGAGGGCAGAGGTCACTACCAAATGAGCCATTAAGCCAGTCAAAAATCTTTATACAGTTCAGAATAGGGGAGTAAAGACCGGAGTTTAGTTTAAACGGGCCAGTTTCCGCAAGCACGCGTCTGAGCGCCCACTTTGCGTGTGGGTCGCAAACATATAAATAACTAGCTTTTGCCCGCGACTTCGTCCGCGTGTTAAAATTTATACATACAAAAGTTTTTTCCCGCTAACTCCCGTTCTCGTGGGAATTTCTCAAAATACAGCCATAACTAAACTTTATATTTACTAAGGTACCTGCATGCCAAATTTCAAGCGTCTAACTTAAGCGGTTTAGATTTTTCATACAAAAGGATTTTCCCGCTTGTACGAGCTACGTCGTACATGGTGCAGCCGTCGCGGTTGATTACGTACTGATTATGCTATATGATATTTAATGCAATAAGGTTAAAATGCTGATGATACAAAATGTACGGTTGTCGAGACCGTACATGCTGCGGGGGCGAGAAAGATTAAAGGATGAAAGTGATAACAAGATGATAAAACAATAAAAACTTAAAAATGTCATGCTTAAGAGTCTCTATGCTTATAAATGTTAAACAATGATATAACACATTAACATAACACACAATGTCACTACATCACACACATTCACATTCACTAAAACGTCTGCACACCACTGGTGATGTGGACTTGTCCACGACACTCATGTTGGGTTCACTGGTCATCTTTTTGATGGGCTTCTCCACTCTTGATCTAGGTTGTTCTACCAGCTCGCTTGTGAATTGAACTGGTCTCTCAATTTGAGGGGCTGGTAGCGAGCGCGCTGAACAGCGAAGTGTTATGCGTCTCCTTATCAATAATATTAGGGCTACTAATATCGCTCCCGCTAGGAGGAGGTATACCACCACGTATTGATGTATATCGTGGGAAGAGATCTGATCTGCTAGAACGGTGTTGACTTCATGAGCTTTCATTTCTTCAATTTGCTGACCAATATGACGTAGTTCTTTCTGATGACCTTCAGTATCTGATCCATTTATGTTTTCTAGTGTAGTGATAGGTAGTGATATATTTATGAGGTCATTGATTGGTGGAATCTCGATTTTCACTAAGTCAGGTCTTATGTTCAGATTCGTAACTTGCTGTCTATGTGTCAATATTGTAAAAGCTTCATCTCTCACAATACAGCCATCTCCAAGAGTAATAATACCGGCCTTGCTGAGTTTGAGTGCCGTTATTTGCTGCTCACATATTACTCTCAAAGTACATTGATCACAACAGAAAAATATGTATGTATTTATTTTGCTAAGTTCTACCCATTTGCTTTTACAAGGTAGGGTTTCATATTCACATCGCTGATTTACGAGATTTTTGATGCATAAATTGTCGTCTGATGTCATATGATAGATCGGTTTTTGTAAAGGACATAGAATCATTTCAGAGTGGTATGGTATACACCCATCCACTTCATTCTTTGATAAAGGTATGTAAGAATCCTTGTGGATATTGATCGCTATGTGATCTGCAATAAGTATGATTTCAAGCATCTTATCTTGCACTTGCTGTGGCACGGCGACGACCTTGTAAAGCTCAAAGTTGTCCCTGCTGACTAAGGGAATCTGGATTTCAAATATGAAGAATTGATTTGTCAGTCTTGCTTTTACTTTAAGTAAATGATAAATGCTAGGCAGATCTGTTTGAATGTTGTCTATCGGAAGTGCCAATTGTTTTGACAACTGTCCAGAAATGATGTTTAATTCTGCACGAAGTTGATCTGGTGTTAATAAATGTATATTGAATTTGCCATTCTGTATATTCGTAATCATGTCTACCAATGTTTCTTGTATGGTCTTTAAGTTGTTTAGGATGCTGTGAGTGATTACAGATGATAACATAAACTCATTGCATTCTTCTACCTTCTGAAATTCTTGAGCTAATCTGTTAGTTGCTTTTTCTATGCTTATTATATGCTGGTTGAATACTTTATGCTGTTTATTCATGTTTTGCTCAATTCTACTCAGTAGATTGTACTGAGCCTCCACGACCGATGTCTGATTTTTCCATAGAATAGCCAAATGTTTCTGATTTTGTCTAATTAAATTGATATCTTTTTCGTATTTTTGCGCGAAATCGTCATCTAATATCCCGAACAGGCTGTGAGCGAGATATCCGACACCGTTGATAAGCCCTCGCCGGCGGCGCGAGCGTGTGAGTCGCTGACCAAGCAGCATATTGTTGTAGTACTCGAGCTCCGTGGCGTCGTGACGTAATTGCAATATTATGATGTCACATTTAGATGATTATGGTCCTTCGAGCATTTTGACCAGCGCGCGGTGAGGTCGAAAAGCGGGGCCACGTGTTTCGGTAACCTGACCTGGTTTCGTAGTGCATGTGTTTCCTGTGACTTACCGTTCGTTCATCAGACTTTCCACGTGCAGCAAGTGACGCGTTGGATAAGTATCATCAAAAGCAGTAAGTGAATTCATTCCTACTTATCAGCATCATCATCATCATCAGCAGTCCTGACAGAGACAAGCAGTCGTCTCGTCAGCCGCATCAATTAGCCTTTGTGATTTGTGTCTCGTTTGTGGTAGCGAATCGGTCCGACCGGCCTCCCACCAGCGGGTCTCACCGCGAAGATTGAGAAGGCGCAATTATCACATTAGGGATATTTGAACACTAGGCACCTATCAGTGACTAGGGCGCAAGAACCCCCAGTCATTTTTATCAAGAATTTTATTTTCTATTGAGTTTTCTATTTTAATTATCAACAATGGAAAACATCGTATCAAATCAACATCAATTGATGGATGCAATGGACAAGCTTTTTATCAACTTTAAAAAAGATGGTCCAGAAAGAAAAACTGCATCTAACATCAAAAGACGCTTGGACACTCTAGATCAGTACTGGAGAGAGTTCCAAGAAACATTATGTACGGGCAGGAGCGATGATTCCTCCCGACCCGCCAAGGGTCAAAATGTCTGGGCAGGAGCGGTGGTTGTAAGGCACCGCGTCCCGCCAGTCAGAAATATATGCGGTTAGGAAGGGAACCTAACTCCCTAGTGATCCTAGAGTCCCTTTACCCCTAAGACACTAAGTCCCTAGAGCCCTAGCCCCGCCTAACCGTGTATATTTCTGACTGGCGGGACGCGGTGCCTTACAACCACCGCTCCTGCCCAGACATTTTGACCCTTGGCGGGTCGGGAGGAATCATCGCTCCTGCCCGTACATAATGGTCCTTCGACGAAACTTGAACCACGACCTAGGATATCAACCATTCCTGGGGGAAGCTAGATCCCATATAGTTTTAGGGATTCTAGATATTTATCAACTTTACTTTTTTACAAACAATCTATCAGCGGTGTATCTAAACAATAGCTCTACACTCGCATAAATATCATAACATACTTTATTATTATCAAGTTAATGTAAACATGCATCATGTTACGCAAGCAGAAACAATTAGCAACTACATTTTATTAAATTAAATTACTTTCAATCACTATACTGATTTAGCAACGTAGCATTTTTAACATCGGTAGTGTAGGGTACTAGGTGGGGAAATTAATTAGCATTAGGTTTATCATTTATCAATTAAGTTTGTCACCGCAGACAGCGGGACGTACTAACAAACAACATTATGGAGCAAGCAAGGCTCCTGGTCAACTATGACCTTTTATCATTTATCAAGTAATTTTAAGTTTGTCACCGCAGACAGCGGGACAAAATAGCAAACAACATTATGGGGCAATCAAGGCTCCTGGTCTATCATGACCTTTTATCAAGCAAGAGCAACAAGGCTCATTAGCATGTAATTTTAATTCTGTCACCGCAGACAGCGGGACAGAATATCAATCAAGAATCATAGAGCAACAAGGCTCATTAGCAAGTAGTTTAATTCTGTCGCCGTAAACAGCGGAACAGAATATCAAGAAAACATCTTGGAGCAAGCAAGGCTCCTGGTCTACCATGACCTTATCATTAGCATGACGTAGTTTTAATCTGTCACTGCAAATAGCGGAACAGACAAGCAAGAACATCATGGAGCAAACAAGGCTCCTGGTCTACAATGACCACAGCAAGTAGTTTTAATTATATCGCCGCCATCAGCAGGCAGACACATATTTGATCAATTAAGAGTACCAAGGCTCTCTGTCTACAATGACATTTACCATCTTGTGCTGCTACCATATACATCGGGGCAGATAAACCAACATATCAATTTGGAGCAAGCAATGGTCTAACTTGACCACATTTTATTAATCACTTTGTATCAATGACATCTTTTAACAACAATCAAGCTCTTGGTCTAACAAAGACCACATTAACAAGCAATCATCAATTTAAGCAATTCTTTTACTTTTATTCATTTTTTCGATACAAAGTGGAAGATTCTCTACAGAGAATGAATTTGTTCTTCCCAAAAAATACGGGACTAACATGAACCTAAATAATTTAGAAGATCAATATTATCAACACAAATCAGTTTACTATCATTTTAAAACTAAATATCAACAAAAGCTTTTTTACTAAACTTTTATTAACATAAAATAAATATCATCGGCAGGCTCATCACATCACAATCGCATGATCAAACCAGAAGAACAGAGAACTGACAGCAGCGGATCGGTTGCTGGCCTTCCACAAGCGGAACTCACCAGTACACTGAGAAGTCGCATATGCTGTTCAGTAAACACCTGCCTACCACTATCAGACCAAGACAACTAGACATCAACACCAACAGCACACTTCGATGGGATCTTCCAACGAGCAAGCAATATCAACTTCGCTACAGTCATAGCATGTATCATGTCCCAGCGATTGGACCGGTCACTGGCCTCCTACAAGCAGGTCTCACCAGTGTACTGAGGAGCCATTAGTTGAGAGTCAGCCCGGTTCTGACACCTGTAGCGAAGACATCAGCAACAAGCAATTACAACACAACCAGAGGACATCGAGTCAGCGCAACCTAAGGGTCGTCGCAACATCACGGCACGGAACGGGAACCAACCGCCCGCCACCACGACAGCGCGCCGGCTATCCCCTCTTCTCCTGCATCTTCTCCGATTGGGGAATATGTACGAGCTACGTCGTACATGGTGCAGCCGTCAGCAGCGACCTACATGCAGCGACCTGACCGATGGACCCAGCGAGTGCAGCGTCGGCACTCTACACCGACGACACACAAGCGAAGACCCTCGACAGTGTGCATACAATAAAACTTACTATAAATAGCATTGAATTATCATAATAAAATAGATTTCAACCGTCTGTGTTGGGTCTCATTTCCCCCCGCTGCGGCCAAGACACCTTTAGCCGTCACTATGATCAGTCGCGTGAGTCTGCGCGGCTGGCAGCGGGTCCGCACCACCTACCTACCGTCCCGTCTCTTCCCGCTCGCTACCCCGGGCATCCCGGGAGCGAGCTCTCTTCACCTATTATTTATATAAGTATATATTTACACGGTTAGGCGGGGCTAGGGCTCTAGGGACTTAGTGTCTTAGGGGTAAAGGGACTCTAGGATCACTAGGGAGTTAGGTTCCCTTCCTAACCGCATATATTTCTGACTGGCGGGACGCGGTGCCTTACAACCACCGCTCCTGCCCAGACATTTTGACCCTTGGCGGGTCGGGAGGAATCATCGCTCCTGCCCGTACACCGCTAATTCCCGTTCCCGTGGGAATTTCGGGAATTTCTTTCTTAGTGCACCCCTACGGTACCTAAGCTACATCCCTTCCAAATTTCAAGTGCCTACGTTTAGCCGTTTGGGCTGTGCGTTGATATGTCAGTCAGTCAGTCAGTCAGTCAGTTTCTCCTTTTATATATATAGATATGATTATATTTTACCATGTTTATCGCTTCTTTGTCTAACCATTCACACTACTCTCTTAACACAAACATACTCGTAATATCATGGATTTCATATTACTTAAACGCCCTACAAAATCGTGTCAACATGCCTATTAACAATTTCGTTAGCTAAAGTCTAGGATCGCACTCAAATCGCCTGCATTTTACATAGACACTTGCATAAATCATCAGATATATCCGTCTAAACGTGCTATTGTAAACACTACCGCATCCCGATGAAGTAATGCCAGTGAGGAAAGTCAGAGTTCATGTTTAAGTGTATTATAGTCACTACAGGGTTAATCCTGGTTCACTTTTTTATAGTAGCGTCTAGTACTTCTGATGAAAAGCGTGAGAGAAGCCGAAGGCGCTGCGGCATCAGACAAGTAACTTGTCAGTCACTTGTCAGTCGCCACCGCCGTGGCGGCTTAATAATCGTTTATTCTCAACGAGTCACACTCGATCGGGTCACACTGTGACTGGTTGAGAAAAATATTCACATTGAGTAACAGTGTGACTTCAAGGGGTTTTCGCCGAATCGCCAGTCAGTTCAAATAGCCTAAACGGAAGTATGTCCAAGAGTAAACCTTGAAAATGCTTTTCAGAATGTACGGTGTTTTCCCGCCAGGCAGACGAAATGACCGTATTGGAAGTATTTGGTGCCTCTGTCCAGTAAGTAACCTAAAAATGGTTCATCGAGTGTATGATAGTTTATAGCCATGCAGGAATCCTAATCAAGTCCCCTAGTTGAAAAAGGGATCGCCCTTGTTTTTTGATCGGGATTTGTATCTGTACCTATGTTTTCGAATAATATCCTCGTTTCCAGAAATGTTATTCAACTGCACACGCATCAGAGATCGGTTTCGGCGATAAGGGCGCCTACATTGCACTTATGTTTGTTATTACCTTTTACCTGTAAATGTTTTATTTTTGTGCAATAGAGAATATTTATCTATCTGCACACTTTGCTTTTTTCCGTTAAGTGTATCCTCACTGCCATTCCCTACACTGCGCCAAGCATAACTTTCCGCCAGCGCAGTGCAGTTTCAATAATTAACCGTCGGGGCTGCGATTGTGCAAACCGCGTTTAACTCAACTGTTGTGTTAGCCAACTTATCTGTTAGCTGTTAGCCCGCTCGGTTAGCCCGGCTCGCTGTTTGAGCGACGGTTCATAATTCAGCTGGATTGAGCATTTGGGTATTGTCAGAATAATTAGTCTGTGGGTCGGGAAATTAAGATGTGATTATGGATTGTGCTATTTAAGCGATGCACAAAAATGTGTCCAACTTTTGTTTTGTATATGTCACCATGAAATTGTAAATGCCGTTAGATTGTAATCCATCTTTCGAGATTGCAAACTTTCGAAACATTGTGAACCGTAACATTTGTTACGGTTCTATCAAAATCAAAATGTATCAAAATCTACCGAAAAATAATACTAGCAAATGCTAGCAAATTAACTATTTTTTGGTAGATTTTGATTGATTATAGCGATAAGACCACCTATATTGTACAAAAAAGTTTAAAATCTACGAAACACGCACAACCTTTTGAACGTTTCACTTAAATGCGACGATAACATTAGGTTTTCTATTGTCGTCTCATTTCTCGACCGCAAAGGTTTAAACCAAATTATGTTCCGAAATCACCTACTAAACAAGGCTAGTATAAACATTTCCCTTAATCTCTTACATCGATAACCACATTAACATCGAATTATCTCCCGAGGTTCGGTTGTATGTAAATGCAGTGTCTAGTAACAATCGAATTAGCGGCCAGACCCGGAACCGACGGCATAATCAGCGAGATTCGTTAAGACACAAAGGCTAGAAATGAGGCCATGTTTGTGTAATGGTTTGCGCTTCTTGCCTTTTGGAGTCCCGTAAAATTCAAATTCTTTATTTGTCAGTGGGTCAACTGTAGCAAAAATCATCATAACCCTATCGTAATCCTATCCGTAATGCTGGACATAAAGCCTCTCCAATAGCTCGCCAATGTGGTCAAAATCTGAAAGCTTTACCCACAATCGCCACGCTAGGCAGGCTGGTTGGCAATCGTGGACAGTCACATCACGCTCCAGTGACGCTTAGCAAAAATTATTATTTACTTTTATTAGTTGCTTATAACCTATTTAGCAATTCAAATGAGTAATTATTGACTCTACAATATCATTTTCATGTAGTGACAATAATGGCGCCCAACGCGGGGCAATCAATGATCGTTTTAAATGTCTATGTTTTAAATTTATTATGTACTTCACTACGTATAATTATGAAAATATCTTTAAAATACAGTATTTTTTGTGCCTGTTTTAATCTGATAAATCAAAAGAATGTTCGCCCAGGGCGCTGGTAATCTTAAAACCGGCACTGATCACAACAGCCGTACGGATTCAGCATCTGCTTAGAGATGCACTACAGATTAGCGCAGTTACGTGAGCGATCTCGTCAATAATCAAAGCGTGCTAGAATATTAAAGCCTCGTGCGCACAGTACGTCGCAGTGGATCGACGCCTGATGAATAGACATGATGGTCTATGTTAAAATGGCCTAATTAGTTATTGGTTCTGTACGACACCACCCTGCATAAGCTACACGAGAGAGTTCTCATATCTATCCAAAACTTGGTTCATGTGGTTTTTGGCTTTAGAATAGGACCAGCCCGTATCCCCATGGGTGTCGTAGAAGGCGACTAAGGATATCTGGCTACAAATAAAACCAACCAACCCGCCTGCTAAAGGTGGTGACAAAGCAAATTCATCAATTTGACAATTGTCATAAGGGGAGGCATATGTATTGACGTGGAAGTTTGCAGGCTGACGATCCCAAACTAAACGTAGTTCCTTTTCATGTAGAAACTTAGTTATTTAGACATTAGTGCATCTGTGCAGGAAACTCATCATCATCATCAGCCCACATCAGTCCACTGCTGGACATAGGCATCTCCCAATGCTCGCCACTTCGATCGGTCTCTGCGCAAATCGTCACTCCACCTGACCTGAGGGCGTCCTACACTATGTTTACCGAGACGCGGTCTCCACTCCAGAACTCGTTTACCCCCAACGGTTATCGGTCCTGCGGCTGATGTGGCCAGCCCACTGCCACTTCAGCTTACTCATCAAATGCAGGAAACTACCATCATTTAAATTAAATCAATTCATATTTTTATAACCGATCACTTGACCCCAACATCCACAGCTAGTTTGTAGCTAGTCCAATACAAAATATATGCATCAATTTCTTTTCATACTAATTTATCGCAAAAATATAATAAATTGTTGCATATATTTCTTATTCTAATCCTACCGATCCCACGGCATTTGACGTCAACACAAACTCAAAGCACACCGCAGCGCCTAAGCACTAGTGAACCCTCGCTCTCTGCAAGTGTAATGAAAAGCAAACAATAATCGCTAGTTAATCCGAGCCTTGATCTGTTATTCAGTCGGTCTGTCTGCTCGCTAATTAGCAAGGCCGTGCAAATGTTTGCCTTTGTAACTCAAGCACTAAACGACGCTGGAAATACCTGAATGTTCAATAGAACTATTACGGTATCAAACAGCGATGAGGAGCTTTTTAATCTTAATGGATTTAATATCATATCTTTTCGCTCAAAGCCACCCTCACCTGCCCTTGGCGCATCCTACTAAATAACAAACGAGGCTCGTGCAGCCGGCTGGTGACGGTATAAGCATCACAATGGGAGGGGTAGCCAAATATGCCGATGACGGGCAGCAGAGTCATCTGAGTGAGGAGAAATGCTTCATCATCTTTAGCCTCTCGCAGTCCAATGCTGCACATAAGGATGGTTAAAATTAATTAAATTCCAAAAGATGCCGAAATAAGTATATATTTGTACCGTAAACGGTAGCAAGGTATATGTCATTAAAACACGCCGTACCGACGAGCCATCCAGCGACAGGATATCATTGTAGCCGCAGTCGATTATACCCCCAATTACCGATGTTTGCACAAGAGCTAATTGGATCCGAGCCATGATTTACTGATGAGTCAATACTGGCGCCCAACGTGGGGCCGTAAATGAAGCTTTTCATTTTAAACTAACATTAATTCGCTACTTTATAATTATTATGGAATACCTTTGATATTAAATCCTTTTAGTCCCAGGGTTCCGATTGCGTATGATTTAATGATGAGTTAATGTTGGCGCCCAACGTGGGGCTGATAATGAAGCTTTTTCGTTTCAAAGTAACATTATCGCACGCAGTAATATAACGCATTATCTATAATATTATGTTATAAAAATTATTGAAAATTAATTTCATGCACTTCCATACAGATGGATTAAGTAAGCGAAAGAAGACAATGGGATAATGGTTACAGTCATCTAAATGTATCGGTATTATCAACTCAGTTTCTTACATTTATAATAGCACGCCATAATGGCTTCCCTACGTCTGTTAGAAAGCGAAAGAGAAGCTCAAGTCACTGTGACCAGCCAATCACCTGTCAGTTGCCACCGTCATGCCTTCAGTAAAAGATCCTTCTTCACGCCCCGTTTAAAGGATCCGATATCAAGATGGGAATGTTATCATTAAGCAATTACACCGAAAAGTCCTACACATTATACTCCAAATAAAACAGTCGCAATACATTTCGCCAGTAACAATTCAACAAAGTGTCATAAATATTAAAACGACGCAGGAGATCCCGTTTCTTCCATCCCGGCGATCCCCGGGGATTGTAAAGCAAATAACTCCATTCTATAGGTAATCACTCTACATCTCAATCGAGATGAATAGTCTGGAAAAACCGAGTTCCCTTGGGAGAGACAGGATGACGCTTAAATGTATGTAAACGATTGGAATTAATTGAATACAGTCGTCCATTCTATACCTACTTAAGAGAACTTTACTTTTTTTTTGAAACAGCCAAGCCAAAATGGAGTTGATACAGCTTCTTGTATGGAGTAGCCCGGGATCAATCAAGTGGTCAAATATTTGCGGCCTATGTCCAGCAGTGGACTGGGAAGAACTGATGATGATAATAAAGGTAAAATCAATGCTTTAAGCAATTCACTCCAAATCAATGCGTTTTCCTTGTAATAGACAGATTCTTGCCGGTGTCTTCTCGGTAGAATGCTGCGTTCCGGTCCGGTGGCAGGTTCGACGATTTGTAAGTGTTTTTTTTTAAAACCTATACAAATAAAGATTATTTTGACTTTGAAAAAAAAAAGACCCGGTGTCGATTATGACTTGGGGGAATCTACCAAAACACATCGGAACCAATTTATAGTATTTTGAAATTGAACCCAGACTACATGTATATTAGATTAATTTTGCCTATATTGTACAACAAATATGTTACTACATATGCCTAGGTTTGATATCGATTGTAAGGTTACAGAATCTCCTCAATACTCAAATGAATTTTCCTAGAATAGATTTAGTCCTACGACCGAATGTGATGATGATGATTAATACTCCATACGTTTCAATAACTTCATCATCATTATTATCATCAGCCCACATCGGTCCACTGCTCGACTTATTAAGTTTAAAAAAATCCCTGTCTTTACACACGTAGATGGTCACGAGAGTAGTTAACAAAACCGTTGGTATTGCGACCGTTTCATTTCGCATCCGCAACACAAATACTTTTAAGCGTCTGTCCCGTGCCGAGCAAACACGCCGCGCACACAGCGCCGCAGAGGTGCGACGGAGCGAGAGGGTTTAACGAGCGCAAACGCGTCGCAGATTACACTCCACACTGTTTGCGACCGGGAGTGCCGGTACAGAGGTGTACTGACTTTCAGCTATGTTATACTTAGTACCTATATATCATTTAGTCGCAGAATTTGCAACTTGGCAAAATATGCAATTTTCACCGTAACATGTAAAGTACCAGGTGCGCATGGATACGTAGAAAGTTGATGATATACAAAATTTTCAAAAATAATTTGTGTAGTCTTCCATTCCTCACGCTTCTAACGTTTCTGGTCCCGCTCAATCTTTCATTGATCTTGTTGCGATGTACCAGTAAATTGAACTTTTTTGACGACTTTCATGGACCTTTCCATAGCAGAGCAACCTTCCTATTTACGCCTGATGGAAAGCGAAAGAGAAGCCCAAGTCGCTGTGACAACGGGCAAGTAACTGGTCAGTCTCTTGTCAGTTGCCACCGCCATGCCGGCCTAACACTAACCCCCCACGAGCTCCGGAAACCCTACTCACCGGCAGAAACACGACCCAGAGGTTATTTGACTGCGGTATTCTATAGGTTGGAGGTCCTTCCCCGGACGGGCGGCTCAATTCGAGCGAAGATTCGCTATGCCCTACTTCTCTTAAAACTAGTCTAACTAAATCATACAAATACGCAGTACCAACCACACCGCCGCTAAAATCAGCGGTTAAAACATTACCGACTACAGGTGGCCCTAACGAAAAGAAAAACAAAGCATCGTACATCTAATTACAATATACAAAATCTGTCGGCTAAACTATAGAACTCTTTGCCCGATATCTTCAGATTTTCAAGGCAAGAATCTGTTTTGGTTAGGTGAGCGTGAGCGCGCTCCGTCGTAAAGCTCTAACGTCGATTAACATCAGGCTAGTTGTGGTCAAGCGCTACTAACCTACAAAAAAAAATCAGAGCTTTTCACGTCGCCGATTCAGAAACTGTCTAGTCATCCTATTTGTCAGTTACAAAACTGAAACAACGCAAGCTCGTCTAACTAATGCCATCTAAATACGCAGTACCAACGCCACCGCTGCGGTCAACCCAGCGGTTGAAACATTACCGACTAATGCCAGCTGTCACAGGCCGCTCGGTGGCGCTAACGAAAAAACAAACAAACCGTCGCACATCTAATTACAATAATGCACGGTTTAAGCTCCGTGGCTCATCGGGCATGCCGTGTGACGGATTACGGCGTCATCCCGGATCGCCGCTGCATCGGGAATGCCGGCATATTGACGGTAAAGTGAATAATTTTGAACGTTTCTTTTTTGTTTAGTTTTGTGTTCATTTATTAAATACTAGCTGTAGAACGTGGTCTTGCCTCGTGAATATCAATTATAATCTTGTAAATTATGCCTATGTGTGAATCTGATGTATGACCTATATTACTGTAAAGTTTCATCAATATCCGTTCAGTAGTTTTCGTGTGAAAGAGCAACAAACTTTATACATCCAAACAAACTGTCGCATTTGTCGAAATAATATAAGTAGGATTATGATAAAACGTTATATAAAACCAAATTAATGCTATAGCATTAATTTATTATAATAGTTTTTTTAGTTTACTACTTATTATAATAGTTTTAAAATAAACCACCTAAATTTTTTTAACAATTTATGCCTTGTAATTTTAATGAATTTTGAAACACATAATTTTTTATGTTTTTAAAGTAAAATTCCTTTTTTTATACTTTTATTTTTCATCTACGATCTCAAATATTCCATTAAACGTCTGACAAAGACTGGCACAAGCAGCTTTTGATTTTCTTATGGTAGTCTTCATTTTAGAATTTGCTATAAGTCCCAAGATGCTTAGGTACAGTCAGTTTGAAAAATAATATTCTAAAACTAGCTGTGCCGGCGGCGTCCTACGCGTGGATATCGGGTTTCAAAAATAACAGACTCCCATAAAATGCTGTCTAAATTTTAAGTTAGACCTGTAGCAATACATTGGCGAAAACCGCAACCAATTCCATGCAGTAGTTTTTGCATGATGCGCGTTCAAACATATAAGTAGAAAAGTATTCTATAACCTGCCCAGGAGTATAAAAAATAATTGTACCAAGTTTCGTTAAAATCCGTTGAGTAGTTATAACTTTATAAGTATAGAAGAAGATAACTTAACTAATATTATAAAGCTGAAGAGTTTGTTTGTTTGTTTGAACGCGCTAATCTCAGGAACTACTGGTCCGAATTAAAAAATTCTTTTTGTGTTGAATAGACCATTTATAGAGAAAGGCTTTAGGCTATATTACATCATGATGCAACTATTAGGAGCGAAGAAATAATGGAAAAATTAAAAAAAAACGGGGAAAAATAACTATTCCACGCGGACGAAGTCGCGAACACAGCTAGTATAATATAAATTGTCGGACATAAAAATAATAAAAAAAAAGTAATAGGTAAATAAAAAAAATCCTTCTTTATACTTTAAAAATGCGCAAAAGTAATGAAAACGCGGCAAATATGTATTTCAAAACAATTTTCTTTTGTAATTGGTATAACGTTTAACCGTTTGTTGGCAGTCCAATTATACGGCCGATCACGAATCCGCCTGCCCAGCGTGGCGATTATGAGTATACCCTCGAGATGTTTGCCCTAAGTGGCGAACAACTTGGAGAAGCCTATGTCCAACAGTGGACTGCTGTATATTGCAATTATCATTGATGTAAAGTGTACTGCACCAAATAAATTAGCTTTGTTTTTATAGTGGCTCGACATAGTGGCTTCCCTACGCCTGATGGAAAGCGAAAGAGAGGCCCAAGTCGCTGTGACAACTGGCAAGTAACTGGTCAGTTACCTGTCAGTTGCCACTGCCATGCCGGCCCAACCCTAACCCCCCACGAGCTCCGGACACCCTACTCACCAGCAGAAACACGACCCGAAGGTCATTTGGCTGCGGTATTTTATAGGGTGGAGGTCCTTCCCCGGACGGGCAGCTCAATTCGAGCGAAGATTCGCTATGCCCTACCTCTCTAAGCTTTCGGTCATTTTAAAAAATAAGGGCTTATTGTTTGGGATGTAAGGGAGCGGCCTATCATCTTTTCGCTCCAAGCCAACCTCACCTGCCCGTGGTGCATCCTGCCGAATAACAAACGAGGCGCTGGCAACCGACTGGTGGCGGTATAACCATCACAATTGAAGGCGTAGCTAAATACTAAAGACCGGTGACGGGCAGCAGCGTCACCGAAGCAAGAAGCTACGCCCTGCGATCGCCAACCCGCCTGCCCAGCGTGGCGATTATGGGTATATCCTCCAGATGTTTGCTCTAAGTGGCGAACAACTGGAGAGGCCTATGTCTAGCAGTGGACTGTAATAGGCTGATGATGATGATGATTGTTTTAAGTGGCTGATACTTAAAATGAATAATGAACGTAGTAAAACACCGTGTCGAGTGTACGCTAAGTGAATTAACCGTTTGTCCGCCGCTATTGTCCCGCGCGGGCCCGCGCTGAATAATTGAGCGGCGCGTCTCATTGTTGAATCTCTCTGTGCCGGCCGTGTCGCGTTTTGCATAATTGGTCAAAGGGCGCTTTTTAGCGTCGCTTGTAAGGACTTCACGACGGTGGGGCGGTTTGGACGTTTTAAAAAGATAATATGACAATGTTGGCGTGGTAGCCTAGTGGTACGATCGTCGCTTCACACACGTGAGGTGGTCGGTTCAAATCCGCGCGGGGCACGCACCTCTGAATTTGAAAAAATATATGTGCGGAATTATTATACCACTAGCTTAGAGGTGAAGGACAACATCGTGAGGAAACCTGCACATCCAGTTTAATTCTGAATGTGTAACCATGATCAAAATTTGTCTGGTTCCCCTTTCTGAGGGTTAAGAAGGTCAGATGGCAGTCGCTTCAATGTAATAACCAGACTCGCTAAATCTAGGATCATGGTCAAAGCGGACCTTGGACAAACCGGGACAACGCTAAGAGGAGAAATAGAATATGACAATGTTTATTGCGTAGGCACAGTGTAAGACAGCTACGACTTGGGAGCCTTCAAACGAGCGTAGAGGAGACCGGGTACAAAAGTAACGGCGGGTCGAAAGTAACAAGCGCTCTATAGATTTATCCAATGGGCGAAAGGTCGCTTTGCCGCCTTCAGGTGATAGTCTGGACAAAAGACTATATATGTGGACAGGATAAATCTAGAGAGCGCTTGTTACTTTCGACCCGCCGTTATTTTGTACCCGGTCTCCCCTACGCTCCTATTTAAAAGGCCGGCAGCGACCACAGATCTCGATTTGAGTTGCAGGTGTCAATGGGCAGTGTTAACTGCTTACCATCAGGCATCACATTTGCTCGTCTGTCGCCTGTCGCATAAAAAAGGAGCCCAAATCTCTGCGGTGACGGACAGGTGGGGTAACCAAATCAAACACTTGTCAGTTGCCACCGCATGGCAGCCCTGTATCATAGATCTGGCCATTTACCGTATGATAGATAGATAGATAATAAATTTATTTGCAAAGTCACACACATTTACAACGTATGGTGTTTAAGCTTGATGCTGGTGTTTGGCTTAACTTCAAACACCACGGAATGCCTGTTTATCGTGACTGGTCTTTAGTAGTTAAAGGGTTAAGTTGACTTCTCACGAAAGTAACGTTGCCAAATTTGTGGTTGACTGGTAGAGAATGCCACACGGCATTAAGCCGCCATTTGTACTTTCTTTATGCAATAAAGTTTAGATAGTCTGCTTGAGACACATAGACCCAAGCCAGTTTACAAAAGTCCTTTCTTGATTTGACGTGAAAGGTAACTTGGAACTCGTCCACTGAGGTCGTCAAGGAACTTGTAGTATGTAAACGTCTGTTGCAGAGTCTAATTTAAGAAATAACGTTATTAATGGTTTTTGAAGTCTATCAATTCGATTTCGAAATTTATAGGTAAATTTAATGCAACTAAACTTTTGCACGTAACGTATCAAATTAGATTTACCTGACTGTACCTAGATTTAAATAAGAAATCGTATGTAGGTAAGGCAAAAGTTTTTTAGAAACAAGGACACATTCGCAACTGAAGACCGAAACGATTCCACAGTTCTAAACTAATCCAGCTAATCCGTTTAGTTTTGGTTCTGATCACTCGTTCAACGCAACCAAACTTATCCCGAAGTTTCGGGCGCGCGTATAAAAGGGAGCGCTCCGCCGCGCGGCGAACAGTCGGGACTCCGCGCCCTCGGGAACATGTTGTCTCTGTACCGCGCGTGGCTGGGCCCCGGGCCGTGCGTGGCGCGCCCGGCGCCGCCCCCCGGCGCGCACCGCCCCGTCCCGCGCCGCGCGAGGCCCACCACCCCCCCACCGGACTCACCACCACCACCATCCCCAGGCTCGACCACATCCAGCGAGCTGGACGTGGAAAGAATCGAGGAACCGACCAGACCCTCCTCGAGCGCTGTCCTCGACATCGCCTCCTGCGACGGCCCCGTCCGCTTCAGCCGCGTCCTCAACGTGGCCTGGAGGGAAAGCACCCCCGAGCGGGGATGGCCCTGCCGCCACCGCAAGGCCCAGAAGGCCACCCTGCACTACTACCCCTGCAAGACCTGCGGCTGCAAGTTCCCCTCCTACTACTTCGTGCACAAGCATCGCAAGCGTTGCCACGCGGAGGAGCCAGATGAACCAGCGCCCTCCACCTCAAAAGCTGCAGCGTGAGACGTACAAGTGGTGGCAGGGGCGTGACTATACGGTGACACCAGAAAGACCACAGCTCAAAGGCCAGTAATAACCTGCCAATGTTCCCTGGTGTACCCTTCGAAGAATTTGCCACGGGCTTCAGATGTATAGTTGCGCCGCTAAGTGGTGGTTATAGGTTAAATTTACGGAAAACAGTGTGGTGGTTATATTAGTCTTAAATAAATAAATATCTAATCGAGTCTTGGTGGACTTTTAATCAGTTCCCGTTCGGAAAAAATTAGGACGTTTCAATATATGTTAGCGTCTGTTTAAAAGATTTTACCTGGTCAGGAATAAATCGTGATTTCTTGAATGTCTATGCAAGGAGTCATCAAGGAGACAGGGAAAACTATAATTGAAACATTTTCACTGGTTCTTGAATTAAGTATTGGCAAGCTGTCCTTTGCACTTAATAAACACATGTTTAGCTGATAAAGTGTCATCAAAAGAGGATTGAAAAATCATATCAAACAGTTCCGATGGCTCCTTTGGTAGTGACTTCTGACCTTTGAAACGAGGGACGTAAGTTGGATTCTCAACAAGGAATAAACATTAAAATGGTGAATTTTATTATATCAGTAGCTAATAAAACAAATAGTGGATTAAGGAAGCCTATAAAAACTTTTGCGAAAACTATGTTTACTTTTATTCGATGTAAATCAGTTTTGATTGAAAACTCATTGCAGTGCAAGCATGGTATTTACCTATTTTATTTATTTATTACTAGAAATAAATGAGATAAATGTTAAACTATTGTATTTTTTAGAACGTTTTCTTGAAAATTGTCTCTGCAAAGTGTCTCTTGTTATCTACGGAAGACCAGGGTCGAGGTTTCTACCAAGATGCCTCAGCTCATGCTGAGTGGAGCGACTCCGTTTAGTGTCAAAATTCAAATTCCTAAAATTCTATTTCAAAATAGTGAAATTTACACCTTCATGGGTACAGAGTAATTCTACTTTAAGTTTCGTCATTCATTTGTGAGCGAACATAATCATGTTTAAGATATAATGCGATACATATCCTAGTATTTTTATGTACATACATTTGAGTGTTGAAAATTGACAGTATTTCAAATTATTTACTAGCCCGGTTGGTTCACGTGGTAGTGACCCAGCCTTCCAAAGCAAGGATCGTGGTTTCGATTCCCACCCAGGACAAGCATGTCTAGATAATTTGTGTTTATTCTATCAAAGGATGACAGTTTTGTATTACTTTAGTTGATTCTTCTGATTTCCATAACATCTGTGATTTAAAAGCCACTTACTTTGGGATCAGGTCAATATTATGTGAGTGAAATTTGTAATATACGATTACACATTTAACATTACAATATTAATGTTAAATGTGTACCTTTGGCGTAATATTAGTTACATTTGGTTTTGATTCTAATTTGCATAATATTGTACGCGAATGCTTTAACTAATTACTTTGGGAAACATGTGTAAGTAATTATGTTTGATATTATAACAATGATATCATTTTGAAATATTGTCAATTGTTTTTTGTTCGTCATTATGGAGTTATAATTAGTTACGAAATAAATAAATGTTAAAATAAAAATTGTATTCGTTTTCTTCCCCTCCCAGCCCCGTTGTATGCAAATTTTGATAACATAGGCAATGTAATTTATTTCCATTTCAATAAATTCATAAACAAGGCATTTATAGCCTTCTTTTTTATCACAGATATAGAAGAATTTTTGATATATTTTCTGGCTCTTGATTTGAAATCTTGAATTGATTTGATCTCAGGTTTTTTTATGGTAGCTCGACATAAAGGCTTCTCTACGCCAGGTTGTTGATTTGAAAGGAAGATCCAATGAGTAATATGATTAACAACAGAACACGCGACATAACTTTGTGGTGGAAGCCCACGTTCACTAGAGGACGTCAATAAAATAAAAATAAAATAAAAATAAAAATCGTTTAATTCAGGCACATGCCCATATTAAATAATAATAAAAAAATTAAAAATTACAATCAATGTCAATCAATTAAATTAAAATAATAAATTAAATCCAATTATACAAAAAAAAAAGAAATAAAAATAAAATAAAATCCAATTAAATACATTAAAAGACATTAAAAAATTAAAAGGCATAATAAAATCAATAGGTCGATTGATAGAATTTAATTTTTCGTAGTAAATAACTTTTTTAAGTAAAAAGGAATGGATTCCATTAAACGACTGAAATTATTCATTCTTGATTTTGTTTTCACTGTTCATATGAAATTTTGTGTCGATTGTAATGACACGAGAATATTTTTATGCATTTTCCATATTTCCTTAATTAATATCGCTTTGGATAGAGAGTAGTACTGGTACCTTTTAAAGTAAGTACGCGTTAATTGTTCCATATACAAGGACGCATCGTACTTACTGTATTTATTGTTTTTTTGTATATTTTTTTATAGTACAGAGTCCAATATACATGTCACCGGAAAATAGCAAGAATCGTAAGTTGATCAATTTCCTAGGTAGTTGATTAACTTTCGGAAAATAACAAACGGTAGTTGAAATGTATTATTTTACGCAATGGATTTCAGTAAATTGATCAACGTACGGTATCTAGCAGGAATTTAATAATTTACGATTTTGACACAAGTAAAATCGTCCTCAAATGGGCCAATCGTTGCTCAATGTACTATTTAACGGTGCATAATTAACCGTTACTTAATACACTGTTCCCTGATTGGTTGACGGCATAACATCACGCGAGTCATTGAACCAATCAACGTTCACCTCGCCTTCGTCGGATTATGTAACGGCAAGACCCCGTAAATTGATCAATTTACTAAAATACATACGTTAAATAATACATTTCAACTGCCGTTTATTATTTTCCGGCAGTTGATCAACTACCTAGGAAATTGATCAACTTACGATTCTTGCTATTTTCCGGTGACATACACACCAGTGACACCAGACGGATGGTATTCTTGGGCATCGTAAATCAGTTAAAATCCAGCGGGTCATTTTAGGCGCACTACGACTTGACTTCCTCCTACGCTGTAGTCGGTCGCTCGTACCAATTACATACACTAGTTCTATTAAGTAACTGCACTGAAATGCTGTCGTCAGCAGCAGATAATAGTCAGCTTAAGAGAAAATCCAGTTCAGAAAGTATTTATTGACATTGCAATTAAAATACAATATGTATTAGGTATTTGGCTGATGATGATTAGGTATTACCAGATCTGTACATATACGTTTTTGTACATGGATCCATCGTATTCTCTTACTGGAAATAAACAATCATTCATTCATTCATTCATATTCCGGTGCACCACTGCAAATGCTATAACATACTCGCAATAACATAAAGCTCGTCGTATTATCCGTTTCGAACACAAATACGGATCCCCTCCGTATTTTGTAACCTATATTTTATTTCCGCATTTTGGCATTCATTAAAACACAACACATCATTTTCTAGTATTTCGATAGGACGTTTTATAAAAAAAAAACTTTTATAATCTATAATATAAAAATGAATCGCTAAATGTGTTGGTAAGCGCACAACTCAGTAACGCATGGACCAATTTGGCCAATTCTTTTTTTTAATGTTCGTTGAAGTTCAATGATGGTTTTTACGGCGAGAAAAAATTCAAATAATTGCATTGAAAAACCGCGAGTAACACCGCGGGACGCAGTTAGTTTATGATAAAACGTAAAGGGACTGACTTGTTTCCGCCGGTTTGGGCGTGGCCGGCTGCGCGGGCGCCGCTGCGGGCGGGGCCTGCGCGGCGGGCGGGGCCTGCGCCGCCGTGGCGGGCGCGGGCGTGGGCGTGGCGGGCGCGGGCGGCGGCGCCGGCGACGGCGCGGGCTGGCCGCCGGGCGACGGCGCGGGCGGCGTGGGGATGGCGGATATCGCCACCGCTGACAGGGAGGGGGCGGGCGACGCGGCCGAGAGGGGCGTCGTGCTTGTGGGAGGGGCCGTCGTCGTCGCCGGGAGGGGTGACGGCGCGCTGGGCGGTGATGAAGTCTGTGGAGAGGTCATGTTGTTAATATCTCTCTTTTCTACATCTCTATTTTTAATAGAGTTAACTCTATGCCTATTTAACTAGGTTTCTTTATGTCTTCTTTCTTTCATGTACCGAAGGCAGGGTGACGTTCTAAAAAATAATATTCATTTGTCTGCAGTTAGCAAAGGGTTGTCAGTTTTGTTTTCTTACTTTTTCTGTCTGGCAAGTACCAAAATTGCCAGTCTTTTTACCGCTACTACCTACCTACATTACGCAGTAATTTATTTGGGCAACTTTTGACATATTATGTGTTTTATATAGCTGTTTCTAGTATATTACATATTATGTAGTAAAAATCAAATTCAAAAATTCATCGACTTTTATTTTTAAATGCTACTCCTATGTCATTTGCTTATTTCGACTTGTGGTGCTTTTGTATTTGGCAGCTGACGTCTTACCTAAATAACACAACTAGGAAACATTTAAGGCTAGAGTTCATAGACTTTAACTATGTAAGCATTCTTCACCTTAGGCCACACCAGTAAGCATGCATATCATCACTTAACATCACGTGTGATTGTCGTCAAATGCTTTCTTAGAAATCATCATCATCCTAGCCTTTTTCCCGATTGTCTCAGGGTCGGCTTCCCAAACTGAGAGATTTGGCGAGGGCTAAGCTTTTACACAGAGCGACTGCCATCAGACCTCCGCAACACTTAGGGTAAGCTATACCCTACAAATGCTTTCTTAGAAATGATTTAAAAAAAATTAAGAAATTAGGTTGTAGGGGCCACTCACAGTGACTGCAGTGGTGGTCAGCAGCGCCTCGGTCGTGGTGGGGGGCGGCAGGGGCGGCAGCGGGGGCAGGGGCGTGTCCGGCGTGAGCTCCAGCGGGGGCGGCGTCCCCGACGCCTCGGAGGGCGCTCCGCCCGGCGCCGACGACGCGGGCGGCGGGGACGGGATCAGCGGCGGCGTTCGGATTAGATCCGTCCTGTTGGCAAATGGAGATAGGTTAATGACGTGTTACAGGGCTGTAGCTACCGCCGTATCTGCCGTATCAATAAAAATACACGTCGTAGTATCGACATATAAAGGACGTAACCGATTTATCAACTACAGATACTAAAGTCATACTAAAGTATCGACCACTAATCACCCCCTGATAGTTATTTTGAAAATATATTTCATGTACAGAATACGGATGATGACAAGGTATGAAAATGAAGAAAATAATTAGTCCGTCTCTTAGATAATAAAAAAATATAAGACCCGTATTTTTTGTTTTGTCGAAATAACAAGAAAATACTTAGATATAGCGCATTAAAGTTACGGAGTGGGGGCTAACTACGTCACGTTAGAGTATATTTTGTACTCTAACGTGACGTCATGTGACATTTAAAATCAATGTATCTTCGTAATTTTTTGAACAAGAGGCAAAATAAAAAATACGTATCCAATATTTTTCATTAATCTATCTGATGGACATTAAATTATTTTTTAGTCATCATCCCAATTGACTTTTCTACAGATTTATTATAAGTATAGATAAATAAAAAGTTTTTACGGTCATAACCCGTACACTATGATGATGATCAAGTATGATTATAAAAGTACAATATTAGGCTAGCTTTTTTATGACTGAAGGTCATCTGATGGTAAGTAAGTAGGTTATCACTTCAGCTTTTTGAAGTACCTTATTAATTCCCGATCAATGGTACCCTTTCCAAATGAAGATGGGATACAAAGAGTGACTAAATAACACTTCGGGTCCCTAGAGTCAACGCCGACCTCTCCACCACCGTTTGGGGGGAGCAGCCCTAATTAACTCTGCGAATCTCAGTAATTATGTTTACCCAATGTCATTGTATCGTGAGTTCTGGTTTATATACGTATACGCATTTTGGCGTTAATTATTGTCTGTATAATTTTGTTGGTTAACTGTCCTACACTTTACAAAGATTGATCTACCTGAAGGTGGTCTGGATGAGAGCGTTACTAGTGATAAAACCGCTGTAGGTACTGTTGTAAATTATACATTGTTTCATTTGTAATGTGAAATGTGAAAAGAATATTTATCTATACAAACTCTTTCTTTATTTTATGTATCTATAGACACTCTTTAGAGCACACCACAAGTAATTATGTACTTAGATCTAAACAGAGTATACAATTGTTGTACAATGTAGACGGTCTTATAGCTATGAGCAACCTCTTCCAGACTTCGAATGTTCCGCGCTTTACAGCCGTATTCACAAACGTTACTATGCGTCGCGCGAACGCACAGGTGCCCAAAATCCTATAGACTCAAGTCTCGTCACCATTGCGCCGACGAGGCCATCATCATCATCATCTTCAGCCTATTACAGTCCACTGCTGGACATAGGCCTCTCCAGTTGTTCGCCACTTAGGGCAAACATCTGGAGGATATACCCATAATCGCCACGCTGGGCAGGCGGGTTGGCGATCGCAGGTGACGCTGCTGCCCGTCATCGGTCTGTGGTATTTAGCTCCGCCTTCAATTGTGATGGTTATACCGCCACCAGTCGGTTGCCAGCGCCTCGTTTGTTATTCGGCAGGATGCAACAAGTGCAGGTGAGGTTGGCTTGGAGCGAAAAGATGATGGATCGCTCCCGATCTATCCGAGCAATTTATAAACAGGTAGAAGAACAACCGATTCCTCATCATTACCTCCTATACTTGTCCCACTAGAACACCCCATTTGTCGTAACAGGCTGTTTGATTCCTGCCATTCCTGCGGGACTCCGCGCCCCAGGGGAGGGGGCGTCTTCGCAAAGAAACCGCGAATAATCGGCGTTGTGCCGTGCGTGTGTTGACAATCACTCCCGTGATTATTTGCGTAGCCTTCCCGTGGGACGCCCAGTGTTGTCCATGAGCCCTCTGCTTTACTTGTATCAGAATAGTTATAGTGGAAACTATCTGTCGTATTAATATCCCACTGATTCAAAAGTGTTTTTTGGATGCATCCGGATGTTTAGAATAGAATAGAAACTCTTTATTGCACAAAAACACAGACATTACAGAAAACAAAACAAAGTACAATTTAGGCGGTCTTATCGCTTGTAGCGATCTCTTCCAGACAACCTTCAGGTAGAGGAAACCAGATTCAACATGTTTGTTGCACCTTCACGCGAAAACTGAACTGATTTTAATGAAATTTTCTAGTAATCAATGAGTAGCTAGAGTAATCATAGAGCCTTTTAAAAAACTAAGAAACCCAACCGTTTTTCAACGTAATTTCTAAATATAAAAAAAAACAAAAAAAGAACTTTTTGACCTGTAACATAGACCGTGGCACACATTACCTAAAGAAAAATAACATCCAAAGGAGGAATTTAATCAAGGAACACACCTAAATTGTCCAAAATGTACAATGTGTTACTAAAACTAATATCAAATTACGAGTCAGCATAACAGAAATAGACTCCGCAGTAAGGCTTAGTTGACACATCTATATTCACCAGACACTGACTCGGCTTTTGGAAACCGGCACCGAAGTTTCGGATAACGCAGCAAACAGAATAACTAGATAAGCGCTTTATTTAAAAAAAAATGGTTTCGAATCACGAACCGTACGCTTGCCGTGTCAATATTTGAAATGCAAAACGCAAAGCTACATTTTTCCCGCCAATCAGAATCTGCGCAGCTGATGTTGCAAATGCAAAGCTGTTCGGACAAAAACGTGAATTATTCTGTATACTAATCCTTCTGATAGTACTTTATACTATACGCAATGTTATTAATGGATAATCTAGTTTCTTTGACCTTCAGAATTCTTAGTATTTGAATACCACACGTTGGGCGCCAATATTCAATAATTTTGAATGTAGAATAAAAATTAACACTTACACTCAGTATCTCATTGTTATGATAAACGAAACATATCCCATAAACATAAACCTCACCCTTCCTATTTTGCTATCCTTTATTCTATTATAGAAGGAAGAGATCGCTCATAGCGATAAGACTGCCTAAATTGTACAACAATTGTTTACTTTGTCAAGTTCCAAGTCGTTTTATTGCAATAAAGGGTACCTATCATATCGGCAGACACACGTTGGGCGCCAACATTGCCTCATGACATCCAATGCCATCTGGTTGCTATGTTGAACAAATCATAATAATTTTTAATACTATACAAAAAACGCAAATCTTCATCGTCGGCCCCACGTTGGGCGCCAATATTGAAGCATCAATACAGTACATCGATACTCCGCCCCAACACTACCAACATCTCCCTACAAGGCTTGTTTAGATTTTTCCGCAAACAGCGGTCCATCTTTCTAATTGGCTTAATTAAAAGCCGGCAATCGAGAGAGCGGGGCGGGCCCGAGTTCCCGAATCACGCCTTTTTTAACCGACTTCGAAAAAAAGGAGGAGGTTCTCATTAACGAGAACGTTTCGATTTGTTAATTGGCAACCGCGGTTACTTGATGGCGGTGGTTACTATTACTACTTAGTAGATTTACTAGTTTTGTATTTGAGAGGTGGTAGCGTATATGTACCAGATAAACTTGATCCTAGAGCTAGGGAGTCATTTGATCACACCTAAGAAACGGTGGTAACGTATAAGTACAAAATATACTTGATCCTCGAATTACGGACTCACACCTAAGAACACGGACGTACACGGCGTTCAAAAATTGTTATAGACGGCGTCAAATGAAACAATAGCTTGTCAGAGACAAGCTGGTTTATTCGTTAACTAACAAGGGTATTAAAACACTAATGGCCAGGTTCACATGTGAATGGGCGTATGTGAGGGCCCACACAACATAATAGGCTATTATAGCTAAAATTGTAGTTAGTCCGTCTTTTAGCTTATTCAAAAATAAAAGACAAGTATTTTTCCTTTTTTCATTCAAATAAACAATAGCAAAGATACAAGGCATCAAAAGTTAGGAGTGGGAGTCTTTGACGTCACTCGCTCCCGTAAAAATGACCTCACCGAGTGACGTCACGCGTAATGTCAACTATGGGCTATAACTTTGTAATTTTTAGTCTCATTTACAAATTAAAAAATACGTGTCTTTTATTTTTGAATAAGCTAAAAGAGGGACTAATTATATTTTTAAGGCAACAAGCCTATTATGTAGCTGATTATTACATAGATATAGATCGATTAGTAAGGCGCTGTGAGAGATTCCTGAAGCCACACTGTTTTAACTACAGTCATCATTTGATACTTTATGAGACAATGGCAATCCTGAGTTTGACACAATGAATTGTATGTAACGTACCCATTGTTTTAAATTATTCTAAATCTACATCAACGTTCAACAATTAATCACAAAGTTTATGACTAATATGATGTATTTAATTAAACCGCCATTGCCACAGTAGTTATTTATAATTCAATATAAAATATTTGGCTTTGCGTAAAATATTGCACGTTCATAATATTAATCCATACGAAATCACTATAAATATTTACTACATATAATGTAAATTGATTTTTAGGCGCCCGCAAAGAGTTTCGTGTGTATTTATTTAATACCTACACTGAACGTAGAATCAGTTGGTTTATAAAATTTCAATTAATTGAAAACCGCATATTTTAAAAGGAAAATAAATAAATTGGTCCAAGTACTATTATCTTATCGAAATATCAATTGGTCGAAATACTAGCTTCTTACAATTTCCATTACTCAAAAAAATATCTTCTCAAAATACCAATCAATTCTTTTTAAAACGACTTCTTGAAAAGATAACTTACATAGAACACATACAACCAAGAATCATCCAATTTGGTGCAATCTTTTGATACTTATGGGCGTACAATATATTTCGACGTTTTATTTTTATTATATAGAAATGTAGGCATGTTTCAAAATCATGACACAATAACAATGTAGGTACTCGTAATTCCGTTTGGTTTGCTTAATGATGTAAATGATTTGCAATCTGTGAATACTGTCACGATTGATATTCTGAGCAAAAACGATCGCCATAATATCTCAACATTCACATTTCTTTTGCCGACTTTAACCACTCACGCATCAAAAACATCGCTTTACAAATCATTCGATCCCGTCAAATATTGCTAATCAAATCTCATTCGCAGTGCATACCTGGTATACCGGCGTCCATCTGTTAATTCGCGTACGGGATTAATTCGATTGTCGTGTTTGCCCTCCCCCCCCCCCAACCCCCACCGGCCCGCTAAGGGGTAATTATCGCACGAGCCCGCGTATTAATTGGCACAATTTTAATGAACTGCAAATACCGTTGGCGTGCTGACTGTGATTTTTTGGTGGGAGCAAAAAATTTAATTTCAAAATGAACTGTTGTTTTAACGTTTTTTAACGGTCGACGAAACGAGAGTGTTTGGAATCAACGTAGAATAGTTAATATTGCATTCGGTTAAAAAAATACAGTGTACTTATTCGTTATTTTGTGTAATTTTATATTTTGTCACGTTTTATTATCAGAATCAACTGCTAGTCTAACATTAAATATCTCATTTATTTAATTGAAATAATATTCATCTTAATTATAATCAGATCTGCACTACTTTGCCCCTCTGTACAACATGGAGTCTTCCGACCTGAAGGTTGTTTGGAAGAGATCGCTCAGCGATAAGACCGCCTAGTATTGCAATACAATATGTCTGTATAACTATTTTTTACCGTAAATGTTTTACATTATACTAATTGAGTAAAACTAAGAAGTCTTTGCTATCTAATATTAAACGTTTAATTTAATCGATCTAAATAGAAATCTTATTTATTTGATCAATTCAAACACAAATAAGTTCAGCAAAAAAATGGGTAGTTAATAAAAAATCGTTACATTTACAACAGATTCTCAACTTCCTTCAAAACAAATTTAATAAAGCGCAATTTTCTTTGAATAATTCAACAACAAAAAAAGGAACATCTTCCCAAATTAATTTTAAAGATTAAAGGGAAAAAATGATAACAACGATTTGATTAAATTCAAATGAACAATCCGCGGAAACGATGTAAGAGAGAGGTCCACGAGTGTTTGAACAGTTCAATGGAGTCTTGAGATGAGAGGCCGTGCCGGCGGCGGAAGTGGGTAACTCAAAATTTAAACAAATTGGGGACACACAAGAGGATGTCGACTACGTTTCACTAAATGGAACCAAAGAGGTTAATTATTGAAAAGTTTTACAGACAGCTGTACAATCTCTAGAGATCTATTGGGCAACTTACAAATGAAAAAAAAATGTGTCTTATAAATTACTTGTACTTATTATATTACTAACCCTTAGATTTATAAGCAGTGTTACTAACCCATGGATCTAAGTTATTTGAAATAAAGATTTGATTTGATTAATCGCGTTTTAACTTTACTTAAAATTTTACTTTTTATTTATCGTTTTTTAAAGTTATTATCGGTCAGTAAAATCAAAAATCCAATAATGATGGAGATACTTTATCTTTTTTACAAAGACTGCTTTCCGAAAATCCGGTTTAGGCGGTTTCATAAATCCGCCGTCAAAATGTGAATTTTAAACGATTAATCCCGTTGAAAAATTGAGTTTCCGGTCTCGAGAAGCTTATAACTGTGAGTGGGAGGCAAACACAGAGAGAGGCTTTGCTCAGCCGCCGGGCGCCATTTTTGCATTTAAACGCATACGTAGAAGATTGATTTTGAGCCATGCTGTGGCATTGTTATTAATTTTTATTGAGCCATTAAGTGGGTGATGCGGGCAGCCATTAGTAACGTGGCAGGCATGGTTTACAAGGAGATATCACTATGTAAACTTGGCAAGACAAATAAAATTGTACTATCGTTTTATACTCGATCTTGCCAACCAAACCAATCTATGTATGTGATGTTGTCTAAAAAAAACCCTAATATACAACGAGACTGATTTACTCTACCTGAAGGTTGTTGTTTTGTTTGTAATATGTTTGTCCTGTAATGTCTGTGTTATGTGCAATAAAGAGTATCTATCTATCGATTTTTACTTAGTTTTAGTTTATTTCATTGGTCCGAAATTCATTTGGTTAGTGCTTTTGTCTATTTTGTTTGTACTAAAAAATACTATTTATGTAACTAAACTAATACATTTAACGAGTCTCATTCACAAACGCGCAGAAAAGGTAGTTCATTACTGCGTTTATTTATTAATCTGTCATTCTGCAGATCAGGTTTATCACGAATGGCTCATAAATGAGTTTTCACGTCACACATCTCAGGAAAAGCGTTAGGGACACCGTAAGATGTTCAGAAACACACATCACATAGCTATACGGATCCCCAAAAATCGCTCGACAAGCCCCAACACCTATGATACCTTCTTCTTTGACTGGCTCGATGGCTCATTTGGTAGTGACCTCTACCTTCTGGCCAAGGGTCGTGGGTTCGATTCCCGCACAGTACAAACATTTGTGTTCATGAATATGTCTGTTTGTATTGGTCTGGGTGTTTTCTATGTATAATATGTATTTATTCACAAAAAAAGTATCTAAGTAAGTTTATCAGTAGTTTCTAGTACCCATAGTACAAGCTTCGGTTTAGTTTGGGGCTAGATGGCGATGTGTAGCCCAGCGTGGCATGTCTTGGGTTATTTTATTTATTTCTCAAACCTTCAAAAACCGCGACACGCCCGAACCTCATCCACTTAAGGCACATTACACACAGCCAGTACAAACAGGGCAAAAAAGTCCCGGCAAGGAGCCCCGGGGCTCCGCTGCCCGTGAATAATTCATGCCAGACCGGCGTGTTGACACTAGGTAATTAAAAAGCTTTCTACCGCTCTCGGTACGCCCGGATTTCACTATTGATACAGCGGGGAAAAATTAATATGATATTTTTTCCGCTATTGACATAGTGGGGGAGGCAGCGTGAGCTGGGCTTTTGGGGAGGGTTCCGGCGGTTTTAGACAGACAGTGCACAAAGCTCGAATCCTTTTATATCTTTCAATGGGTTGAAGTGATCACTTACTGCCAGGCAGGGGACCTTATAAGGCTCGTTTGTCCCTTTAGACATTAAAAAGAAGTTTGCAGAGTTTGTTTATGAGAGAGACATTGAAAGACGGACTGGCTTGTTATGTTTTTTTAGAAGGAGAAAGCAAACAATTTATGTATTTCATTATGCAAGTTAAATAGAATCCGAATAACCTATGTATAATATGTATTTATTTACAAAAAAAAAGAATCTAAGTATGTTTATCAGTTGTTTATTACCCATAGCACAAGCTTAGTTTGGGACTAAACGGCGCTGTGTGGCCCAGCGTGGCATGTCTTATTTATTTAATATTTATTGCACAAGGAAAGTACAAACGGCGGATTTAATGGAAACACGACCCAGAGGTCATTTGACCGCGGTATTCTATAGGGTGGAGGTCCTTCCCCGGAGGGGCGGCTCAATTCGAGCGAAAATTTTAATGTCAAAAAATACTATTACACACTGCTACTATTTCTACTCGGTATTTCCCCACGGAACCCTAATAATTAATATAATATTTCCCTCTACTGTTTGTCAGTTCCTGTAACGAGCTGGTGGAAAGCGCTGTTTGTTCAATTTCGATTGATGTGCTCAGATATAATATGTCTATTTGTGTAACGGTAGCTGTGATGTTACAAACACACAGATATACGATATAAAACATGTTTGCTAAATCACTTTAATTTGTACAATTAAGAAATGTGCTTTTAACGTAACAGAAAATTAAATGTTTGCAAATTTTCTAGTGTTTCATTTGTTTATGTATTTTGTATTTTTTTATTAAAACAGGGGCAGCGCCGCCATTCTTGGCGATGATGACGGCGATGAAATAGAAAAGATGGTGTGACTCTGAGAATCTGGTTCATCAGTCAGAGAATAGGCAAGCTCTGGATTTAGACTGCGGAAAAGTTTGGGGGGACATTTGCCCAGCGAGGCTGCAAAGGTTGATAAAGAAAGAAAGAAGAAGCACGTGAGCTACTCCCTGATGGAAAGTGAAAGAGACGCCCAAGTCGCTGCGATAACAGGCAGATAACCTTAGAAGTCTATCATACGCTTCATCAATCATGAACAGCCTTCATCATTCGAAGCCGCGGCCTCACATTGGACATATTTGCACCAATGCAACGTAACGTTTTGCACCAATGCAACGTAACGTTTTGCGCCAATGCAACGTAACGTTTTGTTTCATCTTTTCAGTACATCGTGACAAGCAATTCAAAATCGTTTATTGATTTTGAATTTTTATTGAATTAAATTTGAATTTGATGTGTTACAAAATGTGCTCTGCCATGCGTTGCGCCGCCTGCATCTTAGCATACGCTTAGCCAAAGTAAGCGTGACGTGTCATGACGTAATACGAGACGTGTCACCATGACGTGTTACAACGTAAGTAAGCTTGACGTGTCATGACGTAAGTAAGATTGACGTATCATAACGTAAGTAAGCGTGACGTGTCATGACACTATCGAAACAAATGCTTAGAGAAAAGAGTCACGGGAGACAAGGATCGTAAATACGCGCAATTTCCAAAAGAATGGTCCATATTGTACATTTTTCAGAGGAAACCTTGACACTAAAATTGAAAGCATCCGAATTAGGATCCCTAGATTGAAGACCTAGAACTTTAGCACATGAGTCTTTCTCCATCTCAGCGAAAGGTACATTCTAGCGCCGCTCACCATGAGAAACTGACGGTCTTGCATCATGAATTGATGCAAGGCGAGACATGTCATCATGACGTGTCATAACGTAAGTAAAGTAAGCTTAACGTATCATGACGTAAGTAAGCGTGACGTGTCATGAAGCAAGGCGAGACGTGTCATCACCTAAGTAAGCGTGACGTGTCATGACGTAAGACGAGACGTGTCATCATGACGTATTATAACGTAAGTAAGCTTAACGCTTTCTTTGTTCCCCGCGACATATAATCTTCCGATGTTCAAGGCGAGAGTGAATCGGTTTTTGCTGGGTGAGCGCGTTCCATCGTAGACTGCGATATCGCTTACCATCAGGCGAATCGCAGTCAAGCGCGAACTCATTTTGAATAAAAAAAAACGTATCATGACGTAAGTAGGCGTGACGTGTCATGATGACGTAAGATGAGACGTGTCATCATGACGTGTTATGACGTAAGATGAGACGTGTCATCATGACGTGTTATGACGTAAGTAAAGTAAGCTTGACGTATCATGACGTAAAGCGTGACGTACCTGGCAGGGGCAGGCGCGGCGGTGGGCAGTATGCAGGTGACGGTGACGACGCCCGGCGTGCCGGCCATGCTCGTCTCCTCCATGCTCGGCTCCTTGTCCGTCGCGCGCGCCGTCGCTCCTGGACAAAACAAAACAACCATTAATAATGACGAAAAAAGCAGTCATGCGTAAGACCTCAGGCCTCATAACCCAGTATTCTTGTCATTCATCATCATCATCAGCCTATTGCCATAAGCCTCTCCATTTGTTCGCCACTTGGGGTAAACATCGCGAGGAACATACCCATAATCGCCACGCTGGGCAGGTGGGTTGGCGCACGTCGGGCGTAGCTTCTCGCTCCGGTGACGCTGCTGCCCCTCATCGGTCTGTGGTATTTAGCTACGCCTTCAATTGTGATAGTTATACCGCCACCAGTCGGTTGCCAGCGCCTCGTTTGTCATTCGGCAGGATGCACCACGGGCAGGTGAGGTTGGCTTAGAGCGAAAAGATGACCCTCCCTTACATCTCTGTTGTCATTAATAAATAAATAAACAACCCAAGACATGCCACGCTGGGCCACACAGCGCCATCTAGCCCCAAACTAAGCCGATGCTTGTACTATAGGTACTAGACAATAGATTAACTTACTTAGATACAGTTTTTTTGTAAAAAAATACTTATTACACATAGAAAACACCCAGACCAATAGAAACAGACCTGTTTATAGACATGTCGGTTGCCAGAGCCCCGTTTGTTATTTGGCAGGATGCACCACGGGCAGGTGAGGTAGGTTTGGAGCGAAAGGATGCTCGCTGGGACCCTTACACCGTGTTGGTTAGCCCTTACACCGTGTAGCTTAGAGAGGTAGGGCATAGCGAATCTTCGCTCGAATTGAGCCGCCCGTTCGGGGAAGGACCTCCACCCTATAGAATACCGCAGTCAAATGACCTCTGAGTCGTGTTTCTGCCGGTGAGTAGGGTTTCCGGAGCTCGTGGGAGGGTTAGGGTTGGGCCGGCATGGCGGTGGCAACTGACAAGTAACTGACCAGTTACTTGCCCGTTGTCACAGCGACTTGGGCTTCTCTTTCGCTTTCCATCAGGCGTAGGGAAGACATTATGTCGAGCCACTATAAAAAAATAAAAAAAGTTAGTTAGTTAGTTACCTTGCGACCGCTGCAGACGCGTGGTGACGCCGGCGGGCAGGTCCGGCTCGGGCGCGGGTCGCGGCGGGTTCCGTCCCGAGCGGCGCTGGCGCGGCTTCCGAAGCAACTGTTTGTAGTTCTCAGCCTTTTTCGATAGGTAGTAAAATCTGTGGACAACGGGAATGAGATGGTAAAATCATCATCATCATCATCAACCTATTGCAGTCCACTGCTGGACATAGACCTCTCCAGTTGTTCGCCACCTAGGGCAAACTTCTGGAGGATATACCCATAATAGCCACGCTGGGGAGGCATGTTGGCGATCGCAGGGCGTAGCTTCTTGCTTGCTCTTGCTTGCTGACGCTGCTGCCCGTCATCGGCCTTTGGTATTTAGCTACGCCTTTTATCGTGATGGTTTTACCGCCACCAGTCGGTTTGCCAGAGCCCCGTTTGTTGTTCGGCAGGATGCACCACGGGCAGGTGAGGATGGCTTGGAGCGAAAAGGTATAGGATAGGTCGCTCCCTTACATCCCAATTCGACGCTATTGAGCAAATTTCAGCGGGTGGTCTGATTAGTATGAAGTTGTGGTGAGCGGACCAGGAGCAGTGTAGGCATTAATCGATTAATTTTTTAATCAATTAATTAATTTGATTAACTTTAATCAGATTACATTAATCATGATTAAAGTAATCATAATTAAAAAGTTAATCTTAATCATGATTATTGTCTTTAATCATTAATTATTAACCATTAATTGATTAACTTGATTATAAACCTAATACATTCATCTATGTAATTAATTCTACAGCAAAGAAATGATGTTAAATAAAGAGACAGATTTCTTAAAATATTTTTACTAATCATTCAAAGAACAAAAAATAAATTTCTAACATTTAAATACTGGAATTCTAATTAAAAATAAATAAAAAAAAATAAAATAAAATTTATTGGTTTCACATACATGTCTCACATTTCAATTACTGTTATAAACTACAATTATACATATATTATTATCATAGCACTTATCAGCTAGTAACAGTATCACTGGCCGCCACACTAGGATTCCCTGTGTCGTGGAGACCAGCCCTCCCTATAGAATATTGCTATAATATGTATAACATAGGCATTAAGTACATTATTTAATTTAATTTAATTATTTAATGTAATTTCCCTGTACATTATTAATTAAATATTTAGTATTACATTATTTAATAGAAATATAATAAAAGTTTAATTTAATTTAATTTGGTTATTTATTAATCATTCGCGTGATTAGTATGCGTGTTTATATAATACGAGTATGAATGTGTGTGTGTGAGAGAGTGTGTATGTGTGTGTTAGTTAATGTATGTGTGTGTGTTTGTAAATGTGTGTGTGTGATGTTGTTGTATAGTACCTGCATGCGTGGTTACATCTTGTGTTTTTAATTTAAGTATATATTTGTGATTATATTTGTGTTACCCTCACCGCTCCGATATAATCAACACAAGTGCTCAAACTACTTACTTTGGGATCGGAGCCATGTATTTCATGTTGTCTGATAATTATTTAGATATTATTTTGGTACACTAAAATTTTTCTATTCGTTGAATTTAGATTAGATTAGAATATGAAATTTTGAAGAATCTTTAACTAATCTTTACTATTTTTTTGTTTCTTCAATTTACATTTCATAACTACTCTTTTTTCAAACAAGTCGTCAGATAATAAATAAATAAGTTGAAATTATCATAACTGCTCTTTTTTTAGCATCAACTAATACCGCTTCACTGCCAGAGTCTTCTTGGTGGTGTGTGTTATCGGTTTCATTGTTGACTGTTAAAAGTTCTGGGATTTCTGATATTTCCTTCGTTATGACTGATTTAAAAATGTTTAAACACTTCTTTGGATCAGCGGCAGTTAGACATACTAGCAGCAAGCAGCAAGTGTTTCACAGAATTTTAGATTTGGAGTTGTCGTGATCAACTTTGATGCATACATATTTTGCGTATCAAGCTGTTAGTGTGTAGTGACAAAATCAAATAAATAAATAAGTAGTTAATCAAACAATCAAATTAACGTTTAATGATTATATTGATAATCTTAATCATTTTATATTTGATTATGATTACTTAATCTTAATCAATTTTTTTGATTATGATTTTTAATCATTAATTTTTAATCATTAATCAGATTAACTTTGGGCCAACACTGACCAGGAGCACCGGTCTGACGCAAATCCGAGAATTGCGCTTACCGCACTCCGAGTCTGCTCTACTAAATCGATCGAAGTGAAATTCTTAAATTAAAATCTGTTCGCCGGTTTCGCGGTTTTGGCAGATTTTTTTTATCCAGGGAAAATCTTGACCTTGACGCCTTGACGCATCCCCGCAACACGAGGGAGTGCCGAGGTATGTGGAACACACGCCGGCCTTAGGAACAGAAGGGCGGCACCCTGCCTCGGGATGGAAATGAGGCAGGGAATACCCACTAACAAACCTCGGTCCCTCCGTCAAGCGCCTAATGGGTGGCACACCACTAGCGCGGCCCGCTTTATCTGGACCCTACAGAGCCCACTTGAACACTTGTGTTTGTTCCGTGTCTGGGTGTTTATATTTGTATTTAAGTATTTATTTGTGGTACCTTCGTTGTTCTGATACCCATAACACAAGTGCTTAAGCTACTTACTTTGGGATCGGAGCAATGTATGTGATGTTGTCTGATATTTATTATTATTTATAGATGATGCGTTAGAGAACGCACATGAATGCAACGTCTCTTCGCAATGCCGAGTCGAGTCGACAGGGCCCTGCTCTACGTGGACGCGAGGCCGGGTACATTATCTCACCTAACGCAGTCCCGCACGCTCTTCCTGGGCAGGAAGGAGGCGATCTGGCCGAAGTTCTTGGGGTGCTGCAGGTACTTCTCGCGGAACACCTCGCGCTCGCTCTGCGACCACACGTTGCGCAGGCTCAGCTGCTTGTGTTCCGCCTCCATGTCCATACACCGCCCTGGAAGTAGTTATTTAGTTAGAGACAATAGGGGAGACGACCATGGTTGAATTTCCATGGTAATTGATGGTTGCCTGATGGGATGTAAGGGAGCGGCCTATCATCTTTTCGCTCCAAGCCAACCTCACTTGCCCGTGGTGCATCCTGCCGAATAACGAACGAGGCGCTGGCAACCGACTGGTGGCGGTATAACCATCACAATTGAAGGCGTAGCTAAATACTAAAGACCGGTGACGGGCAGCAGCGTCACCGGAGCAAGCAGCTACGCCCTGCGATCGCCAACCCGCCTGCCCAGCGTGGCGATTATGGGTATATCCTCCAGATGTTTGCTCTAAGTGGCGAACAACTGGAGAGGCCTATGCCCAGCAGTGGACTGTAATAGGCTGATGATGATGATGGTTGCCAGAAAGAAGCATTAAAATAACACTTATTTGATAAATCACCACTGAATTGTTTTGCAAATTAAGAGGCTCGCGATAGGCCTTCAAAGCTCCTTTTTTTTATAAAAGCTCGACATAATGGCTTCCCGATGGAAAGCAAAAGAAAATCCCAAGTCGCTGTGACAACTGGCAAGTAACTGGTCAGTTACCTGTCAGTTGCCACCGCCATGCGGGCCAGCTAAACCCCGCGGTGATCACCAGTACCACAGTTTTGGAGGAGTCGGGATGCACGGTGGTAACTCGACACGGCTCCTCCAATAGTGTGGTTCGCTGCCAATGACAGCGCGCCAACCGCGCGCAATTGCGCGCTGGGGGTGAGCCGTGATCACGGGACACACCCCCACTTCCATGCGGGCCCAACCCTAACTCCCCACGAGCTCCGGAAACCCACTCACCGGCAGAAACACGACCCGGAGGTCATTTGGCTGCGGTATTCTATAGGGTGGAGGTCCTTCCCCGGACGGGCACCTCAATTCGAGCGAAGATTCGCTATGCGCTACCTCTCCTAAGGATCTCTTCGTTATGTGGTATTCACGGTTGGTGTGTATGCAGACGGGCGGCTGTCGCTACTCACGGTTGGTGTCCACGTAGACGGGGCGTGTGTCGCTACTCACGGTTGGTGTCCACGTAGACGGGGCGCGTGTCGCTACTCACGGTCGATGTCTACGCAGACGGGCGGCTGTCGCTACTCACGGTTGGTGTCCACGTAGACGGGGCGCGTGTCGCTACTCACGGTCGATGTCTACGCAGACGGGCGGCTGTCGCTACTCACGGTCGATGTCTACGCAGACGGGCGGCTGTCGCTACTCACGGTTGGTGTCCACGTAGACGGGGCGCGTGTCGCTACTCACGGTCGATGTCTACGCAGACGGGCGGCTGTCGCTACTCACGGTCGATGTCTACGCAGACGGACGGCTGTCGCTACTCACGGTTGGTGTCCACGTAGACGGGGCGCGTGTCGCTACTCACGGTCGGTGTGTATGTAGACGGGCGGCTGTCGCTACTCACGGTTGGTGTCCACGTAGACGGGGCGTGTGTCGCTACTCACGGTTGGTGTCCACGTAGACGGGGCGCGTGTCGCTACTCACGGTTGGTGTCCACGTAGACGGGGCGCGTGTCGCTACTCACGGTTGGTGTCCACGCAGACGGGCGGCCGTCGCTACTCACGGTTGGTGTCCACGTAGACGGGGCGTGTGTCGCTACTCACGGTTGGTGTCCACGTAGACGGGGCGCGTGTCGCTACTCACGGTTGGTGTCCACGTAGACGGGGCGTGTGTCGCTACTCACGGTTGGTGTCCACGTAGACGGGGCGTGTGTCGCTACTCACGGTCGGTGTCCACGCAGACGGGCGGCCGTCGCTACTCACGGTTGGTGTCCACGTAGACGGGGCGTGTGTCGCTACTCACGGTTGGTGTCCACGTAGACGGGGCGTGTGTCGCTACTCACGGTTGGTGTCCACGTAGACGGGGCGTGTGTCGCTACTCACGGTTGGTGTCCACGTAGACGGGGCGTGTGTCGCTACTCACGGTTGGTGTCCACGTAGACGGGGCGTGTGTCGCTACTCACGGTTGGTGTCCACGTAGACGGGGCGGCTGTCGCTACTCACGGTCGGTGTCTACGCAGACGGGCGGCTGTCGCTACTCACGGTCGGTGTCTACGCAGACGGGCGGCTGTCGCTACTCACGGTTGGTGTCCACGTAGACGGGGCGTGTGTCGCTACTCACGGTTGGTGTCCACGTAGACGGGGCGTGTGTCGCTACTCACGGTTGGTGTCCACGTAGACGGGGCGTGTGTCGCTACTCACGGTTGGTGTCCACGTAGACGGGGCGTGTGTCGCTACTCACGGTTGGTGTCCACGTAGACGGGGCGTGTGTCGCTACTCACGGTTGGTGTCCACGTAGACGGGGCGGCTGTCGCTACTCACGGTCGGTGTCTACGCAGACGGGCGGCTGTCGCTACTCACGGTCGGTGTCTACGCAGACGGGCGGCTGTCGCTACTCACGGTTGGTGTCCACGTAGACGGGTCGCGTGTCCCGCGGGTCGCGCAGCAGCGGCGGCACGACGGTGAGCGAGCGCATCTTCTTGTCCTCGTGCTCCTGCTCGTGCAGCCCGTCCGCGATCTCCTCCAGCTCGGCCTCCGACTTGACCCGCGCGCCGAGGCGGTTGAACCGCTCGCGCTCCTCGCGCTGCTTCCGGAGCTCCGGGAACACCTGGAAACAATATTAATGCTTACCGTCAGGCATCACACTTGCTCGTCTGCAGCCTCTCACAAAAAAAAAGTAGAGACATTAAATAACCCAAGACATGCCACACAGCGCCACCTAGCCCCAAACTAAGCCGAAGCTTGTACTATGGGTACTAGACAACTGATAAACTTACTTAGATACATTTTTTTTGTAAATAAATACATATTATACATAGAAAACACCCAGACCAATACAAACAGACGTGTAAATGAACACAAATGTCTGTACTGTGCGGGAATCGAACCCACGACCCTTGGCTCAAAAGGCAGAGGTTACTACCAAATGAGCCATCGAGATAGTCTATAAATGTCATAATATTGACATGATAGGGAATATACATTAAAATATAAATGAATCCTTAATAATCGCCATAAGTATGAGAAGTCAGACCAGAAATTTCAAGAAAAGCTAGTAATGGTAGAAAAAAGACTTCCATTACAACATTTGGTTTGATTAAAGGTTTGACACCATGCTTCAAGCCGGGACATGTTCCAGCGTACCGGGATGTTTTAAGCTAGGCACTCCCGCACCTCCGAAATAAAGAAATAGAGGAAGCGAGACATGTTTTATTCTGGTTTAATGTTGAAAAACCTGCTGATTTTGTTCTTACACATTACCCTGACAGTTTTGACACGTTATTGTAATACAAATGAGTATTTACTCTGCACCAAAAGTTCGAACGCACCTTCTCAAAGAACTCCCGATTCCGCGCATCCTTCGCCTTCCTCTTCTGTCCCTGTTCTATCCTCTCGACTCTCCTGAGCCACTCCGCCGCTCTTCTGCTGTACGCCTCCGCTAATAAGTCTTCTCTCTGTAACAAATTGACATAAAACCATTAATTAGAATATCACTTGCACTTGACATAAAGTTTTAGGAGTATTGTTTTCCCGTTCTGTACAAAACTTGGATATTTAGCCTGTACTGTAAGCGTTTAAGTCGTGATCCTCTTAGAAGTAATGGCGCCGGTTTTCAGCGACTCCCATTGAATGAAGCCCAGAGACTGTTGCATCTAACTCATAATAAATAACCCAAGACATGCCATGCTGGGCCACACGGCGCCGCCTAGCCCCAAACTAAGCCGAAGCTTGTACTATGTGTACTAGACAACTGATAAACTTTAAAAAAAAAAAAAAAAAAATAACGTTTATTAACCATGAAAGTTGTTTTACAAAAAGGTTTTCACTGTCTCCCACACTAGGCAGCGCCTGTCTCGTGGGAGCCAGGTATACAGATATTTCACATTGTTCTGCTGGACAATAGAGTTTAACATGGATAAGAAAATAGAAGTTAATAAATAAAAATGAAAATAATTTTAAACAATTCTTCTTACACCTACGGTATTTTGTGTCATATTAGTGTGTGTCTGTGTGTGAGAGTGTGCATTTGTGAGTGTGTGTGAGAGTGTGCATGTGTGAGTGTGTGTGAGAGTGTGCATGTGTGAGTGTGAGTGAATGTGTGTTTGAACTGTAATTTCATTTCAGAATTTTCAAAAATGTCTCTGTTTGCTCATAATCCCAAGTCAGTAACAGGCTTTTGACTTTTCTTTTGGCCTGGTGAGGCCGACAGTTATGAATGTCACAGGTAGCCACCATTTTGTTGTAGATTCGGGGGAAGAGAAATTGTTTGAAGTGTTGAGCAAATGAAGTTCTAACGTCTGGAATGGGAAGTCTGAAAGTTCTTTTGCTCAGAAGTCTTTGGTAATTTGGGAGTTTGACAGCAACCGAATGCATAAATAGACAAGCACGCATTAGCCATAATCTACGGACACTCAGTACCTGGGCCTCTTTGTACACATCAGTAGTAGCATGACGTTTTGGCCTTCCCAAAGCCGTCTTCAAAACTGCTCTTTGTGCCCTTTCCAAGACTATCAACACTGATGAGGGTAAACCACCCCAAGCCAAAATACAATAATCGAGAATTGGTTGGCATAGAGTGAGATATACTAGCTTCAATAAATTTCCGTTTGATACTTCTCTAAGCGTTTTCATCACATATATTAGTTTACGTACCCTGAGTGATGTGGCCGTTATATGTGCCTTAAACGAGAGATTCTCGTCGATTATGATGCCCAGATATTTAAGGGAGTTGGTTCTAGAAATCGTACCACAACTACAGGATAGGTGTTCCCCCCCACCGTGGCCAACTGCTGAACATTGGTCCACATGCACTTTAAAGTTGTCGAAGAGGGATGGAGGTGGCTTGGATGCAGCAGTTTTATGGAAGCACAGAAAATGAGTTTTGGTAGTATTGAGCGTAAGGATGTTAAGATTCAGCCATTTGAATATCTTTTGCATTCCAGATACCGCTACACGATGTACGTCCTGCCAAGTCCGGCCATGAAATACACTTACTTAGATACTTTTTTTTTGTAAATAAATACATATTATACATAGAAAACACCCAGACCAATACAAACGGACATGTTCATGAACACAAATGTTTGCACTGTGCGGGAATCGAACCCACGACCCTTGGCTCAGAGGGCAGAGGTCACTACCAAATGAGCCACCGAGCCTTTTCAGCCTCTAGTTTGAGCGTCGTTTTGATGAGTACCGCAGCGACCCTTAAAAGTCTAGGTCTGCGACAGAACACGTCTATACACTATGCGGCCCGAAGCCTTCAATTCAACGCGTGAATGAGTCATATGTCCCTGGCCTCCAAATAGGCCTGTTTCCGTAAAAAATCTAATTAGTCCGTCTTTTAGATTGTTCAATAATAAAAGACACGTATTTTTTCATTTGTAATTTAGACCAAAAATGACAAATATGTATATAGCCCGTTAAAATTACGCGTGACGTCACAGAGTGGGATTTTTTGCGCCACAAAGTAACGTCAAATACCCACACTCCTAAATTTTGATGCCTTGTATCTTTGTTACTTTTTATTTAAATCAAAAAAAGGAAAAATACGTGTCTAATATATTTTTAAAATTTAAAATACGGACTAAATATAGTGTAATTATTTTGACCATGGAAACATCCCCATTGTCTGGACTAACAGCACCACATTACCTTTTCAGCCTCCAGTTTAAGCTTCCGTATGTGCTCCGCCAGCCGCTTCCTGAAGAGCCGGTGCCGCCTGATGTTCTCGTGGTAGACCTCCGTGTCCTGCGGCTGGTTGTACAGCGGGTACAGCACGGGCGGGCCCAGGTGCGACAGCAGCGCGTGCGCGGACGACGCCTGCGAAGCCAATATATGGAAGAACACCATTAACTCTACGCGTCTAATAACATCGGTCTTAGAAGATAGACTATAGATAGCGTCGGTCTAGATGTGATACCTCGTAACTAACAATAGACTATTGTGACTAAGAATTGTTATTAGTCCGTAATAGGCTATTATGGCTAAAAATTTTAATTAGTCCGTATTTTAGCTTATTAAAAAATAAAAGACACGTATTTTTCCTCTTTTCATTCGAATAAACAATAGCAAAGATAAAAGGCATCAAAAGTTAGGAGTGGGAGTCTTTGACGTCACTCGCACCCGTAAAAATGCCTCACCGAGTGACGTCACGCGTATTTTTCAACAGGCTATAACTTTGTAATTTTTAGTCAAATTTATAAATAATACGTGCCTTTTATTTTTAATAAGCTAAGACGGACTAATTACATTTTTATCCATAATAGCCTATTGTAAAAGACACGTAATTTTTTATTTGTAAATTAGAATAAAAATTACAAAGATAAAGCCCGTTGAAATTACACGTGACGTCACTCGGTGAGGAATTTCTACGGGAGCGATGTCGCAAAGACTCCCACTCGTAACTTTTGATGCCTAGTATCTTTGTTATTGTTTATTTGAATGAAAAAAGGAAAAATATGTGTCCTGTATTTTTGAATAAGCTAAAAGACGGACTAATTACAATTTTTAGTCATAATAGCCTATTTTTAGTAAAAATGGATTTTGATACAGAAAACTTCAAACAGCTTTTCCGGTGATAACCCGTAAATACCTTGTATTAAGAACGTTATATATAGGTGTCAAACAACGACTTAAACTTGTGACCAGCGGATAATTCAGTTAGCTTTAAAAGAAGTTTTTTGTCTCTCCTGTAAGGTTCGTCAGTTTGCATGTACGAGCCATCACATCTAGACCGACGATAGGTAGTTTTTTTTATTAGTAGATAGATACTCTTTATTGCACAACAAAATTTATATATGTTTTATAGTAGCTCGACATTATGGCTTCCCTACGCCTGATGGAAAGCGAAAGAGAAGCCCGAGTCGCCGTGACAACGGGCAAATAACTGGTCAGAATGGAACCATGACCAATGGTACCAAGAGTCTGCAAGGTCTGCAACAGACTCCAAAACTTGCGCGCAAAACGTACCGAGGAAGTTCTCATACTATCAAAATGAGAATGATGGAATCTTGAATTGGTACGGGATGTACGATCATGAAAAATAACAGCTCGTATTAGATTAAATAATTCTTTCGAATTTTTAGAAATTACATGAAAGGAACTGGTTTACGTCACATAATATTCTAAACAACGACATCTCGGGAATAGAATTATAGTTACCACCACCGTACCTACGTTTAGAACCTCCAGAAACTAACTGAAAAATTAACCACCCCGCGTTTTAGTACCGAAACGTGCCAACAGATGGCGCTGATCGGAATTATGGAGCGACGTAGCTGCATTTCGGAAAATGAGCATTTCTCGTTTTACAGACTTGTTTCCGCTTTAAATTATTAAATTCAAATGTGTAGGTCTCCCCGGGTGTAGGGAATGTATCACTGTACAGAGCGCTGAGTCACAAGTGGCAACTAGTAGGGATACGGGTATCGCCGAAGCATACGGCCGCGTCCCTGCCTGTCTTGACCAGCAGATGACAAGCGGCTGGCACCCCTGATCTAGGGAGGGCAAATACCCCAAGCTTCCCGCGAGCAATGATACCTTACAGGGTTGCCACCCGTCCGGGTTTACCCGGATTTGTCCTAGTTTAGAAAGCGTCTGTGGCAGTCCCGGTGGAGACTGCAGTTCGAGTCATTTTACATTTCTTCTTCTGACGGTACGGTTACTGATGCTAATATCCTTGACCACACAATCCATGGAGATTTCGTTTTAAGTTAATAAGAAGAACGTCAAAAATAATATTGATAAATGTTTATGCAGCCACATCAACATCACAGGCCTGTTTTGTCACATAAACTAATTTTTTTACAAAATGAGATAGTTATTTTGTTAACAGTGCAATGTATAAATATTTCTGTATTTAAATTATTAATTTTGCAGCACACTGCTTTCACATTTTGCCTTGAACATTGGAGGATCATATTATCTCTCTATAATATAAATTACTAGCTGTGCCCGCGGCTTCGCCCGCGTTGCCCCCCATTTTAGGGAAGTGGGGGGTTAGAAAGGGGGATAGCCTTAGCCTATGTTACTCTCCATCCCTTCAACTATATCCACTTAAAAAATCACGTCCGTTTTGCCGTGAAAGAAAGACAAACATACAGACAGATAGACACACTTTCCCATTTATAATATCAGTAAGGATGTCAACCTACACGGCATTAAGCCCACTCTTCGTAAATTATTTTACCGTGCAATAAAGATTATACATACATACATACATATCAGACAACATCACATACATTGCTCTAATCCCAAAGTAAGCTGCTTAAGCACTTGTGTTATGGGTATCAGAACAACGAAGGAACCACAAATAAATACTTAAATACAAATTATAAACACCCAGACACGGAACAAACACAAGATTAGTCCAACCAAACTCCTGCCGGCTCCGCCTACAAACTAATAAGCAGCTTACCTTCTTCCTGTTGTCCGCGTAGACGCACTGCGCGAGGCTGCGGTGCCGCGGCGGCGCCTCCTCGGGCTCCTGCGCCTGCGCCGGCTTGGACGCCGTCTGCTCCAGCTCCTCCTGCTTCTTCTTGAGCTTCGTCAGCGTCGCCTCGGACAGCGCCATGTCCCGGTCCACCTGGAAACGAGGGACAAAAAGATATTCATTCATCATCACCATCAGCTTATTGTATGTAAGGGATGTAAGGGGGCGACCTATCACTATTTCGCTCCAAGCCATCCTCACCTGCCCGTGGTGCATCCTGCCGAACAACAAACGAGGCTCTGGCAAACCGACTGATGGCGGTAAAACCATGACGATAGAAGGCGTAGCTAAAGACCAGAGGCCGATGACGGGCAGCAGCGTCACCGGAGCAAGAAGCTACGCCCTGCGATCGCCAACCCGCATGCCCAGAGTGGCGATTATGGGTATATCCTCCAGAAGTTTGCCCTAGGTGGCGAACAACTGGAGAGGCCTATGTCCAGCAGTGGATTGCAATAGGCTGATGATGGTGATGATCAGCTTATTGCAGTTCACTGCTGGACATAGGCCTCTCCAGTGGTTCACCACTAAGGGCAAACATCTGGAGTATATACTCGCTCCGGTGACGCTGCTGCCCGTCATCGGCCTGTGGTATTTAGCTACGCCATCATTTGTGATGGTCATACCGCCACCAGTCGGTTGCCATCGCCTCGTTTGTTATTCGGCAGGATGCTCCACGATTGCTAGTTAAAAGGGGACCATGAATTCTAATCACATAGGACATTTTATTCTGTAACGTATTTGATAACAATTAGATATATATTATATCGATATTCTTTATCTCTGCTAAGTAGTTTTAGTTAGAGAAAGGTAGTAGGTAGTAACCAAGTTCGACTAAAATATTCTGAATCAAGTGCTAAAAGATGTGAAAAACTAATGAGCTCAGGATGTGTAATTCATTCATAAAAGAAATTAAAATTAGTTTATTTGGTGCACACACATCACAGATTAAGGAACATACATAGTAAAATAAAATACTGTTCAGGACAAAACGCCTGTTGGAAATTAGAAGCAACAAATTAATCACAATATTTATTATTCTGCCACCTGCAACACATTTTTAAAAAACTTCTGTCAAAACCCATTATTGTAACAGCACGTATTGTAACAGCTCTCGAGATATTTAATTAAAAAAATTGTATTTAAATTGAGTTTGAATATCTATCAAATTCCAAGTGTTCACTACGAAACATAATTTGGCGACCGTGACAGGACAGTGCGCTAATAGTGCAATACTGTCGAATTAAAAGGTCTGCCACTTCGCGGTACAAAGTCCACCACGCATATCGACACCAAGTTTGGCCAATTCCACGGAGACCAGGAATTAGGAATACCTACTGCAGCGTGCGAGGCGAAATATACCAGCGGCGTGGAAATAGATCTTGGAGTTTAGCGACGAAGGCAAGGTTACCTACAGGACGACGCCGGGCAGTGACGCATCAAAAGCATCACCTCGCAGCATAATCCATCAGCTAAGTGCCTTGTTATTTCCTTTCTACTCCCTAAATATCAATCCTTTTCCTTATTTCCTATCTAAATCTCAAAGATTTGTTCAAAATAGCATTTTACCTGTGCAATACGTGCTCATAATTACCTACTTACAAAAAGCAGGTACCTACATATTATATTTTTTGTAATTTGTTGCAAATTTCTTGCACAATACAAGCTAAATTTCAATTATTAACCTAGAAAGCCAATAGATAAACTTTACTTTCCATCATTTTAAATATCTTTTAACATAAATATCGCCACAAATAAGTAAATATTGTCAAGTCAAATTCTTCATTACCGTATTTTTCTAGAACTAAACTTATTTTTTTTCCCTAAAACTAAGCGTCGTAGTATCTATATACTTCACGTTATACCTATTATAGTTATTTCCAAAGACTAAAACGAATTTGCCGACTATTTCAGCGATCCGGTAGTCGAGCCGTACGCTTCGTTGCAACGATCAACAACATCGTTTGCTGCGCGGCTACCAGCTACGCCCGGGTACCACCGCTGGACACCGTGAGCTAAAATATCATTATTTATAATTTATTGCCTTCTTTATTTGGAGTGCCTTGCATTTATTTTATTAATAAATAAATCCTTCCACGCTGGTCTGGGAGGGAATAAAAAACATAGTGTGTGCCAGCTGCTTATCTTCCCGTGCAGATCGTAAAAGCCGATCAAGGGATAGGGCAAATTTGGGAATCATTAAATAGGCGATGCGTCAGACATCACTATTTTGATTCTACTACCAACTTGTATGCCCACAGTTCTTGTATGAATATTAATATTTAATCTCAATAACTTTCGATAAGCGTATTTCAAATAAATATTCATATAAGCACTTCATTTTTTAAATTTCTGAGTCTAAGTCAGCTGTTATCATGCGTGCTGACCTAAAAGAATTATTAGTAAGGCGTAGTTCAATTAAAGGACAAATTAGTAAATTTAAAAACTATTTGGATAAATCAAGGCAACCCAAATTGACAACTGTCGAAATTACTGAATTATCTTTAAAATTAAGCAAGTTCGAGGGTTTGTCATGTAAATTTGACGAACTGCAAACTCAGATAGAATTGTTGAATTCTGATAATTTAGATTTGGAAATCGATGAGAGGGAATGCATTGAACAAGATTTTATTGTTTACACTGCTAAGGCCAAGGTCATTTTAGACGAACAAAATGAATTAAAGATTATAGAACAAGATAAAAAACGTCGCGATTCTTTATTTCAAGAAGCTCAATGCACTCCTGATCATGATACTGTTATTCACGTAAAATTACCTAAAATTGAAATTGCAAAATTCGATGGATCATTTTTCCGCTGGCTCGAGTTTCGCGACACTTTTTCAAACTTAATACACAATAATGAACGTTTATCTTCCATACAAAAATATCATTACTTGCTTTCATACCTGCAAGGTGACGCAGCTCGCGTTATATCAAACTTAGAAGTATCATCTTTTAACTACAATAATGCATGGCAATTGCTTTGCGATCGGTTTGATAATAAAAGATTACTTATTAATCATCACCTAAAGTCTCTATTTAATATTCAACAAAGTACTCGTGAAACCGACGCGACTTTGCGATTTTTGGTCGATCATGTCACCATGAACTTACGGGCACTGGCCAGTCTAGGGCAGCCTACAGATTATTGGGACACTTTGATTATATTTATGATATCGTCAAAACTTGACACACAAACTATTATGAAGTGGGAGGAACGGAGGAGTAGCTTAGGTGATATTCCTACCTTAGAGGAGTTTAAGAAATTTTTACTCGATCGCGCTTTTGTTCTTGAATCCACACGCCATAGTAAATCTGAATATAGTTCAAAGTCACATAATACAAACACTACTTGTGATAAAAAACAATCTTTAAAATCATTTGCGTCGACTTCATCAGTTGGTAATCGTCAATTCACTGGTACATTTAGATGTATCATTTGTAATCAAAACCATCGCATATATGATTGCCCAATTTTTAAATCTAAATCCATTAAAGAGAAGTATATAGATATATCAAAATACAAATTATGCGCCAACTGTTTACGACAAGGTCACCCCATTAGCGAATGCCGCATGGGCCCATGCAAGCAGTGCAATAGGCGTCATAATACTCTTTTGCATTCAGTTGAACCAGCTAAAGGCAACAATGCTCAAAAAGAGGAACAAAAAACTATAGTTAATTTTGCTAATGAAATGTCAAATCAATCTCTCTTATCCACTGCCCTAATTTATGTATCGAACCCAATAACTAAAAAAGGCATCACAGTACGCGCCTTATTGGATTCAGGCAGTCAATCATCATTTATTACAAAAACCCTGAAACAAAACTTAACTCTAAATTCAACTCCTATTTCATTCAATGTAATGGGCATAGGTGACCACTCAGCGATGAAAGTCGATGAGAATTGTATTTTACAATTACAGTCATTGCATAACAGTTACACTACACAATTAAATGTATTTGTTCTCGATAAGCTAACAGGGCACATTCCAAAGGCGCCCATAGACTTGTCTCGACTACATATACCAAAACACATTAAATTAGCCGATTCAACATTTTTTGAGCCTGGTCCTATTGATATTTTGATAGGAGCCGATCTTTTTTGGGACATTTTACAACCCGGACAATTGTCTTTGGGTAAATACATGCCCAAACTTCAAAATACTAAATTTGGCTGGCTGATTGGTGGACCAGTTTGTGAAAAATTTAACGAAATTTATTGTAATAAATCAACAATTCACAATGATACACACTTAGATAAATTACTTACAAAATTCTGGGAACTTGAAGAAATTCCACGACAACAGTTATTGAATGTTATTGAAAAGGCATTTAGAGAACGTTTTAAAACTAAATCAACCTAAAGACTAATTAAACTAAACTAAACTAATTAACAATACATTAATTCAATTTACAATACACAAAATCCAAACAATAAGCGTTTAACAGCTTTTACTACTGACGAACTAAATTAGTCTCTTAATATTTTGTATTTATTGGCACAACAACTTACTAAATAAAAACAACAACAAAGTTTTCCCAAAGAGTAAGATTTTACTAAATAAAAAATCCATTAAATTCAAAATCAAAAATGTTATCACTATCTCCATTTGTTGACTAATTGGGAATCACACATTTGGAGGCTGTTAGTGATTTGAATGCCGATGCCTTTATTACGACTTTGCGCAGATTTGTTTCGCGTCGTGGTCGGCCAGCGGAGATGATTCCGACAATTTCACAATTTTGTGGGAGCGGCTAAAGAAATCGGTGCGTTCATAGAACAAAATAATAACGCCTTGACTGAGTTTGCGGTTCAGGAAGGCACTAAATTCATATTCAGTCCTGCTTATGGGGCGCACTTCGGTGGTATCTGGGAGGCTGGCGTAAAATCAGCTAAATTCCACATTAAACGCGTCATTGGTAACTCGCACTTAACATATGAGGAAATCGGTACCTTATTCGCACAGGTTGAAGCTATATTGAACAGTCGTCCTTTGTGTCCTTTATCCACATCACCTGATGACTTCCTATACCTAACACCAGGGCACTTTCTGATAGGACGACCACTGAATGCGCTGCCTGCACCATCCCTTGAGCTCCATCCACAAAAGCGACTTCAACGATAACCAGCCTCGAACAAAAAAGGCAGCATTTTTGGAGAAGATGGCAAAAGGAGTATGTGTCCGAGCTACAGACGAGAACAAAATGGAAGCAAGACAAAACCAAAATCAATATAGGAGATAATATGGTACTTCTGAGTGATAACTCTCTTCCATCACTACGTTGGCGCATTGGGCGCATTGAGAAGCTGCATCCTGGGCCAGACGAGATATCCAGAGTCCGCAGACATCAGAACAACCACGGGAACCTATCGACGCCCATTACGACGACGACGACGAGTCACCGACGAAGATTTAAGAAGTTGAAGAACGGGAGTCTTCAACGGGGGGGAGTATGTTCAGGACAAAACGCCTGTTGGAAATTAGAAGCAACAAATTAATCACAATATTTATTATTCTGCCACCTGCAACACATTTTTAAAAAACTTCTGTCAAAACCCATTATTGTAACAGCACGTATTGTAACAGCTCTCGAGATATTTAATTAAAAAAATTGTATTTAAATTGAGTTTGAATATCTATCAAATTCCAAGTGTTCACTACGAAACAAATACAATAACTTATAAATTGGGAAAACATAAACAAAAAAAAATCATTAAAAATAAATCAATCGCAACAAAACGTTGAAATAATTATGTATGACACGGCAAAATATTTACCTTAGATATCTGCTGTAACAAGTCATCCTTCGTGGTTCGGAAGCTCTGGTCTTCAGCGGTGGGCTCCGAGGGGGGGTTGGGGGAGAGCTCCACCGTGTTATACGCGTTCACCGGCTGTGGACAAAATTAATGATACATATATTAAAACATAAATAATGAACCGCACAACAAATCTATTCTCAGCATGAAGGGCTGACTGGTAGAGAAAGCTCCCAGAATTAAGTTTAAATAAATAAATAAATGAATGAGAATGCAAATAGTCTTTATATTGTCGAGCAAATTACAACATAACTTTTATCAAAACTGCAGGATAGAATATACTGGACAAAAATCTTATCTCTGGAACAGATGGTTCACAGTATACCAAATCATAATTATGTACTTTCAAATGCTTAGTATTTTTAAATCAAGGTCATCTATCTGAGCTAATTTGGAAATTTGCTTTTCTTCTAAATTGACATGACCGGTAATTGAACTTGGAACTTTCGGATTGTTTAGGCTGATGCACTGAGGACACCTTGTTGGAAGATATCCCACGCTACATTCCCTATTAATATCGTGAATAGCCCTACGAAGGGGTAGGCCCAAGAAACGCTGGCTTGACGTCATCACCAAAGATATGCGTATGCGTGCCAATGGACTCGCCACCAGGGATGCCGACGATCGTCCAAAGTGGAGGAAAGCGGACCCCGGGCTCCGAGGCACGGCCTTTGAAAGCAACCGGGCCTAACGCTCTGATGAATATTATACTTGTATGAAGATTCCGAGACTCACCACTCTCGTATCGACCCTGAGCGGCTGGTGGATCGGCAGTGGCGTGGGGGGCGGCCGCTCGACCCCGAACCGGATCTTCTTGAAGGGGGGCGGGTCCGCCGGTGGGGGGTGGTGCTGCTGCGGCGCGGACACCGGCAGGTACCCCGAGCTGTTGAGCAGCGACACGCGCGTGCCCCCGCCCCGGTACTCGCCCACGCCGCCGCTGCGCACATAACTGCTGCCATCCCTGGAAATTAAAGAAAAAATCATCAGCAAAAAGTTCATCATCATCAACACTTTTTATTTCTTTACTGGCTGTGCTCGCGACTTCGTTCGCGTGGAATAGTTATTTTTCCCCGTTTTTTTTACATTTTCCATTATTTCTTCGCTCCTAATAGTTGCAGCGTGATGTTATATAGCCTAAAGCCTTCCTCTATAAATGGTCTATTCAACACAAAAATAATTTTTCAATTCGCACCAGTAGTTCCTGAGATTAGCGCGTTCAAACAAACAAACTCTTCAGCTTTATAATATTAGTTAAGATTAAGATAAAATGAGCGTTCAGGATGACCTCGCTCCACCTGATGGTAAAAATGTTAGACAGGCATATCAGGGAAAACCCATAGGATGCAAGCTTCTTACAACTTCTTAGGAATGTCTTTGAAGTTGGCTTATGAGTCCAGCAGTGGAACTTCTACAGCTATAATGAAGATCATGAAGTCGTGGGTTTATTTCAAACCACATAGATTAATCTCGAATATCATATTTCACTGGGAAAATGCGCCAGAATGTTCGCGTATGCACGATAAAATCCAGCAGTCCCGATAATGGATTCTATTATTGCGCTGATTTCCCCCATGTCACATTCAACCTGTGACAGTCAGTGTTCATCTAGTGAAAGCTGTACAAGGGAATTGCTTTGCTGCAAAAGAAAATGCAGCAGTTCACGTCTACAATGATTCAGGCACGACAACAAAAAACAGCTGATATATTTAATAATAATCGTAATACATTATAGCAGTATAATGAATGAGACATCCCCTATTGATGAAGTGAGAAAGGGATCCCACACCTTGATATTATAATGAATACATAATTATATTCATTTTTGCACACTAATTGTGCAATAATATGAAAAGGTTATTGCTAATCTCACACAATGTAACAGCTTTGCTGTCTAATCGAAAAGAAGAAGAATATCTTAACAGTTCCTAATAAAAAAGAAAAACGTATGTTGATTAAAAATATCAAAGTATGTACTTAATTACATAAAATGCCTGCATTAAAGATCGCATCGGAATATTCACAAATTAACAACGAAGCAAGTAACACAATTATCAAAAATCGGCAAATTAAAAAGCAATTCCATGCCGGAATGACATTTGGGCCTAAAGTGCCTATTTAATCGCACGGTACCGTATGCAAAACGAGACCCTTTTTATTTTAAGTCTCAAGCCTTCCTTAATACGCAGTCCTGCCGAATGAAGTTGAACGACCTCAGACCCGAACATCCAGACATTAGGATTTAATTATCTGTGTATCCAAGAGTTTCAAGGCCTGTACATTTTTGATACACACAAAAATGTAACAGTGCAATTATACAACCTTATTAGTTTGAATATGCTTTGAGCTTTACATTTCGTACTTAGCCGGCAGAAAAACAAGAAAAGATTGAATGCAGTGGGTATTGTGGATTAGAATTATGTATTAATTATTATCCATGAACATTATTATGAATGGAAATCTTGAGGAGCCTCCACGGTAATAAATCTCATTTTAACAATACGACCAAAAATTGTTTCAATAGGTAGTTATCTTTTTTCAAAAAGCATATTTCCTCCACCTGAAGGTTACCTGGAAGAGATCACTCTCAGCGCTCATAAAACCTACATTGTGCTACAGTACGTCTGTAATACCCTTTCCTGAAAAGGTTTTGGAATCCTTACTTACACGTTGCCGAGAGAAACGAAAAGTTTTTAATTGTTTCATTTGTTTCCTTCGCGCCCAGGGTGCAACGACTTCCCGCCACATTTCACAACTTATTTTATAAAGTGGGGAAGCCAATCAAAAACAACCGAATTATTCCACGAATGTCACGTGAGTGACCACGTTGCGCAAGTTTACAAACACCTGTTGGCGTATTATTGTCGATGTAAATTGTAGAACTTTATTGACTGAACATCGCAATACCCGCGATTCTGCTACTACATTTATCATACTACAGATACGAACAAGCGTTTTATTCTTTTGTGTATTCCGCCCCTTTAGTAGAATGCTTTGTATAGCCGTTCTTCTAAAAAATCGCTCATATCTTACTCTGCTCCTTACATTCTTCACCTTTTTTCTTTAAAAAGCTGGGAGGGTACGACCCGCACTTGTAATGAACATCTATCGAATAAAAATATTGCCGTTATATTTGTGTTATTTTCATGGACTTACGGACTTTCGAGGTTGTTGCAGAAAAAGGATTAATGATCAAATGAACTGCTCAGGAAATAAGCTTATAACTAAGGCTTGCTTCTTTATTAAAAGAAAATCAATATTACAATGTACCGGCCCTCAAAGGCAACGTTTGCCTTCCGAGAATATCTCCCGCATAAAACAATCACGATTACTACGATTTTTTTTTGGTATTTCGTTAGTTAATAACGAAGTAATAAAATAAACGAGAGAGGTAGAGCAATATGTACACAATATAAAGGCAATATAAATATCTTTCCAGCAAAATAAGAGTTTCTCGACTCTTCATTTATTTAACGTGAACAGAACTGGCTGTAATAAAAAATCGCTCATTATTTTTTACTGCAAATTTACACTAAATAACATTTAATAACTAGAATTAAGCTCGCATTATAAAACCACATTGTAGCGTTAACACTGCACAATACAAAGTCATTGAGGATCACAAGTTCTCCGGTAGAGCGATAAACCGTATGGAATGTTATGAAATATTTAGCCAACATACATATCTGCCAACAAAACGCGCGGAACGGCCACTCTGCGCCCGCGCACGCTATAGTATAGTGACTCAGTTGCTTTAATAGCTTTCCTCGTAGTTGTACTACAATTCGAATCATTGTTTTATGGTCTACATACGGGTCAATGTATGCCGCTTTTCTATTTGTCTGAAATCTGGAATATAATAAATAAATATGGAGCAGCAGTAACAACGTAATAACGCAGTACATTTAAGTGATGCCAAAGTAGCTAAAGTGGGTATGGAGAAGTGATTCAACATGTCTTTACGATTCTATCTATCGGATCCAGAATGTACTCATAATCATAGTATGTAGCACTATTCAAACAAGATAGATATGAGAGCATTGGAAAGAAAAGTAGGTAAATAACTGTGATAATATGTACTAAGTAGAGTCTTGGCCCGACTGAACGTTAAATGAGTTTGTTTTTATATTAGAGCATTCTTTGGAAAAAAGATCATGAAAAGAATTTGTCTGCAAAAGTATTTTTTGTACATTGCGAATCCAATATCCAGATAACTCGTATCCGCGTACGATCTGTGTGGGCGGGCAGAATCGCAATAAATATAAAGTGGATATAACTGCCTAATAAGAACGGAATTATATCGAAACGCTATTTGCCAAATAAGAATTTCTCCTCTAGATGTCGCTACGTTTGATTTATTTATTTGTCCCGGTTAAATCATTGTCACTCTAATTAACGGGTTTAATAACTTATTCGCATTTAATGCTACAATAAACTATAAAATGATTTCTAATTAACTAATAATGAATTAAAATAAATCACGCGACACAAAATTAAACACACTAGGATGTTAAAAATTCGTACACAAATCTGAAACGTTTATAAAACAAACAATACCAATACACACTCCCGCTTTTACACCAATCGTACATTTGAACACATCACACGAGATATTATTTTCCGAAATGTTTCTTGCTAGTCCACGCGGCGTGAAAGAAGTCAAGTTGACAGATGGGCCGGCGACGGCGGGGGGCGCGGGGAAGGCCAAGGTTGCCGGGAGGGGGGCAGCTAACTGTAGCTCCGGCGTTCACAACAATGTTTATTTTTTATTATTATTCCGGGCGCGGCCATTTTCGTGTCGGTGCGCGACGCACGTGGGCCGTGGCGCGCATTTATGGTGTGCCCTATTTTATTTTATCTGTGACGTGGACGGATATTTAAAAAGGTAAATTGAACGATAACAGACCGGATTTGCAAATTGGTGTTGTTATTTTTATGTAATTTGACAAGATACACAGCCAATTTAAATACTATGCAGGTTAAAAATATACCTATGATAAGATATGTTTCATTTTTGTTAATCTATATATATAAAAGGAGAAACTGACTGACTGACTGACTGACTGACATATCAACGCACAGCCCAAACGGCTAAACGTAGGCACTTGAAATTTGGAAGGGACGTAGCTTAGGTACCGTAGGGGTGCACTAAGAGAGGAATTCCCGAAATTCCCACGGGAACGGGAATTAGCGGGAAAATCCTTTTGTATGAAAAATCTAAACCGCTTAAGTTAGACGCTTGAAATTTGGCATGCAGGTACCTTAGTAAATATAAAGTTTAGTTATGGCTGTATTTTGAGAAATTCCCACGGGAACGGGAGTTAGCGGGAAAAAACTTTTGTATGTATAAATTTAAACACGCGGACGAAGTCGCGGGCAAAAGCTAGTCACATATATGAGGAAAAGAAATATTACACGCCTAAGAAAACTCAATTTACTGAAATTACTTTATATCTGTGAGAATGACAGAAAGACAGACCATTTGCATCAATATTATAATTTGGATATCAAATACGTTTCTGTTTTCGTAACTCAGAACTCGCCCTAACATTTCATTTTAACGCATCATGAACGTTTTGCTGGATAGGTATTAAAAGATTTATTTTGACAGTATCATCCAATGTGAAGACTTTCTTTTTTTACTGTTTTGTTGTGTGCACGATTTGTGCTTCGGCCACTGACGACGAGAAACATTTTTCTTTAACTCTACGAGATCCCAGACGTCAAACCATTAAAAAAATGGTCGACATAATTAAATTTTACGCCATTTTAATACAGAAAAATTTATTCATAATTTTATCCTGCGTCACAAGCGTTTAATTCACGAATTATCTTAAGTAATATACTAATAAATACCTATTATAATAGAAACACGTGTTATCGTAAACTGTACGTGGCAGTTTTATCGAGACCTTTGGCCGACACAACCCGTGCACAGCCATTACTACCAGGAAAATACTAACAGCGCAGCGTTCTAAATTATGCGTAACATGATAAAGTAGTTCTCTCATTAATATACTGTAATATGCAGTCGCCATTAAATTGTTTATCCGTTAAGCTAAATAAATAAGGCCATTGGCCGGTTACGTTATTTTATTAATATCGATTTTCATTTTATTTTAGATGCTAGCTAAGCGTTATTGCCGCTATTTCAGAACGAAACGTTAAAAAGGTATGGATGTTTTGACGTGGCCGAAATTTTGAAACTTTTGACGTTTATTTTTGACATTTTTTGGTCGCCCCATGGAAGTATTAAGTACATGGAAGTATCAAGTACTTCGTACATAATTAAGTACTAATTACTTCCATGGGTCGCCCTCGTTTTGCAATGTCATGTCACCCACGTGTCAAAACATTCATGCCGCTTTATAGGTTATATCTACACGCGTGATAGAGTCCAAAAAATAGTGTTATATATTAATCTAATACTTTCATATAATATAATAGTATATGAAAGTATTAGATTAATATATCAACAATCTAAGTTTTAAGTATTTAGAAAACGCCGGATACAGTTTAACACAACCAAGGTAAGACGATTGATTGCAAAAGTTATCTGAGGACCCGGCAATGACTCCACTAAGTAGAGCAAAACGACTTATTACCTTGTTAGATACTAAATAAAAATTATATAAATATTATTATAAAGTTCACCTTTTCTTTATATTACAAGAATACCTTTTCCTTTTACGCAATCCTTACAGTTTATTTATTTTACAGTCTAGTTCCTGAGCCGTCGGTGATAGGGTTTAACTACCTGGCTAACTAACGAACATCATAAAACTCGGCGAAACACTTCGATCAGATGGCCAGAACGATCGATAGCCAGAACTGTCACACGGGCAGCATATGGCGGTGGCAACTGACAAGTGATTGATTTGGTAACTTGTCAGTTGCAAGCAACTTGGGCTGGAAAGTGAAAGAGGTATGCGAGGGGAAGACATTACACCGTGCCACTATAATAAAAAATAATACGACTTGTCTTTCTTCAAACGTGGTCTAAAGAGAACTCTTTCCTCACGGTAGGCAGCGGCTAAGCTGTGCCCCTGGCATTGCAGAGTCTGAGCGGCGGTAACTGTTTAACATCAGATGGGCCGCTTGCTCGTCAGCCACCCACAGCAATAAAAAAATAAAAATCAGCCTGACAATAAGTCTCCAAAGCTTTTATTCCTCTAATTTGGGGCATAAGTCATATATTTTCCATAAACATACTTTCGTGTTTGCCCTGTACCCAATTCGGGTAAACATTGACAACGATTGATTTAGCCAAGTCTCTTGGCTTCGTAAAATATTTCCGATGACAATTTAATGTTTTGTTGTCACGCACGTCTTTAGTTAGATGTCATTGAACTAGAATAGATAGAGTAAATAAAACTTGATAAATTATACTATTGAAGGAAAGTAGAGCGTTTTGTTTTTATCTACACAAAGATAAATATGTATTATGTTTATTTAGAATTCGGTTATTTATCATTGAGACTATATTTATGAATCTAATAATGTTGGCACTTGTGTTTGCGCAGGCACTTGAGCATTTTCATACCTCCTGAGCTTTTTAGAGACTGCTGCTGAGGCCAAAATTCGGTCAGGACTTAGGAAAGACTATTAATAAATAGTTACTTATTATAATAATGATCTATTTTAACAACTTCTTAATTAAGTTAATGGAAACTTGCGGGACTATCTTGGAAGCATTATCGATCGTTATTTCAAATATTCTTTCCTTTCCATCCAGAGCTTTCGGAAAGTTTTCTATGTGAACTGTCAAATTTGAAAGCACGATCGAGAACGTATCCGCTCGGAGCTCTTCTGTCAGAACCAAGTGAACACAACCACTTGTAAAAGACTCCAATGCCAGTATTATTTTTACTCCATCCTGTTATTATCCGAATCAGTTGACGCTAGGACATAAAAGGGCAAATATTTTCATCCAAATATCAAAACACAATTATTCATTTCAAAAATATTGCACTTGAGAATCTGGAATGTCGAGTGCAATAATTTAGGGTTCTCCAAAACAAGGGTTTAATTACAATGCAGATATTTATTTTTATGAACTGATTTTGGCTCCGTATGTCTGTCTGAGTGCGTTACTTAAAGAAGGCTGCCAAAAAATCCGTTCTTCCTTTGGCATAATAATGAATCAATGCACAGAAATATTCTGTTATGCAGATACCAATAATATCAGCGACGTAAATAAATTCGGCGTAACTACATTTTAAAATTACTATTATGCAGTCATGAGTATTTTGTTTTGTACGGAATGAGTGCCCGGCCTATGGCGGAATATAGCTACGCTTTCAATAGGGATGTTTTGGGGGTCAAAATAATTACATTATACATATTTAGTCTGTATTTTAGATCATAAAAATATATTGGACACGTATTTTTTCTTTTTTCGTATAAACAAAAAATAACAAAGATACAAGGCATCAAAATTTAGGAGTGGGAATCTTTGACGTTACTCCGTGTGACAAAATGCCAAGTCTGCGGTCCGCCTGAGGTCAAGCGGTTACCGCAGCCTATGGACGCCTGCAACACAGGGGGTATCACACGCATATTGCCGACCCTTTAAAACCTCTTCACAACCCTTTTCAAGGACCTTATACTGTAGTCTCGGGAGAGAGCGTCGGCGGGGAGACAGGCTCGGTGGCTCATCTGGTAGTGACCTCTGCCCTCTGAGCCAAGAGTCGTGGGTTCGATTCCCGCACAGTACAAACATTTGTGTTCAAGAACATGTCTGTTTCTATTGGTCTGGGTGTTTTCTATGTATAATATGTATTTACTTTAAAAAAAAAATGTATCTAAGTAAGTTTATCAGTTGTCTAGTACCCACAGTACAAGCTTCGGCTTAGTTTGGTGCTAGGTGGCGCTGTGTGGCCCAGCGTGGCATGTCTTGGGTTATTTATTATTATTTATTTATCCTGTCCTCCCCTACGATTTTTAACCGACTTCAAAAAAGGAGGTTCTCGTCTGTTTGCTTTCTTTTTCGATTTTTTTTTTCAATTGTCCTTCGTCATATCTACTAACTGCAATTCATGTGTCAACGACATAAAACTGAAGAATTGGCTCGCCAGAAGTGAAACCGGCTGTCGCGTGCCAGCGCACCGCATGCATAAGAGTCTGCAGTACCCTGGCCTGTTGCCAAGCGGACCACCGGTTATGAGAGGCCGAAATTAAACTACACGACCGTTTGACAACGCATTTGTTGTGCGCAGGACAGCTACCGCTGTCGAAAGTTAACTGACTTTTTTTTATAGTAGCTCGAGATAACGGCTTCCCTACTCTTGAGGGGGCTGCGCAGACGACAGATTTTTTGTGCGACAGAGTCTGCGTCTGAGACATTTAGAAAGAGCGTCTAGGTCTGCTGACAGAATGATCGAACATGTGCGTCGTGTGCGTTGAGTCTATCTGCGACAGATTTTTGCGCGTCGTGTGCGTTACTGCATATAATTGCAAAAAGCGCGTCACGAATAGTCTGTCGTCTGCGCTGCCCCTAATGGAAAGCGAAAGAGAGGCCCAAGTCGCTGTGACAACAGGCACGTAACTGGTCAGTTACTTGTCAGTTGCCACCGCCATGCCGGCCCAACCCTAACACCCCACGAGCTCCGGATACCCTAATATCCGGCAGAAACGCGACCCGGAGGTCATTTGGTTGCGGTATACTATTGGGTGGAGGTCCTTCCCCGAACAGGCGGCTCAATTCTAACGAAGATTCGCTATGCTCTACCTCTCTTATGTGGTCGCTTAACTACAAGACCATGCGTGCTGTGATAACTGACTGGAAACCGAGGTTTCTCGCCCGTTGTCAGAGCGGCTTGGTCTTCCTTTTCAGCTTAAAGCGAGGTAGGGCATAGCGAATCTTCGCTCGAATTGAGCCGCCCGTCCGGGGAAGGACCTCCACTCTATAGAATATCGCAGCCAAATGACCTCTGGGTCGTGTTTCTGCCGGTGAGTATGTTGGGCCGGCATGGTGGCAGCAACTGACAGGTAACTGACCAGTTACTTGCCCGTTGTCACCAGGCGGAGGGAAGCCACTATACTGAGAAATTTATTTAAAAAACAAATACGTGGTCCACAGAGCAGTTATTAGCGGCGCTTGTTGTTAATTAACGTTAAATTTAATTAAACCGCCATAAACAATGATCGGCTACATCACTCGGCCGATGTCCCCGTTCGGGCACATTACGGTTTCACCGTAAAAAGTCGGTTATAAATTTTGATTTTAAGTGCTCGGTTTTTAGGGTTCCGTATTAAATTGTGTGATTTGTATTAGTTTCTTAAAATAATTAATTAAATTAGTTTCTGTAAATAATAGCCACCGCCTGTATATTCCTGAGGATGTCGTTAGAGTCCTTTTTGGAGAACTCATATACTATAAAACTTTGACATTCTTGAAATCCACAGTTTTGCCGTTCGTTCTAAGAAAGTTGAGGCGGAACAACCCAACGCAACGCACCGTGCGAGTCCTTAGGAGTTGTCCCATAAACCGATGCCTTTTCTCCGTATTCCGACTCTGCCGATGATAAAATGGGGCTAGAGGAATCAAATTTAATAATTCAGTTGTACATTTCTTTTTGCGTTGACTGGAGGAGATCGTTACGGGGGGAGGGGAGCGATGAGACTTTAATTGTACTTTGTAATGTGTTTTCCTGTAGTGTCTGTATTTTGTGCAATAAAGTGTACCTATTTCCTAAAATGTAACCTATAGTGCAACTTTTCAACACAATTCACACACGTCGTAAAGTCGCCTGTCTGTCGGTATTCTATCGGTTGCATTTTGGAGAATATGCGACGGAATTATTTAATTTGATTCCTCCTGCCCCTTTTTATCATCGGACGAGCAGGGATACGGCGAATAGGCACCGTTACATGGTGCAAGTTCCCAGGACGCGCACAACGCGTTTCGCTTCTACCTTCATAGTGCGAACGGCTAAACTATGGAACTCTTTGGCGGGCTCCTTGTTCCCCGAGAGATATAATCTTCCGATGTTCAAGGCGAGAGTGAACCGGTTTTGCTGGGTGAGCGCGTTCCATCGTAGACTACGATATCGCTTACCATCAGGCGAATCGCAGTCAAGCGCAAACTCTTTATGAATAAAAAAAAAACTTTTTCAAGGATCAAGGATCCTCATCTTCACAAGGAAATTTGTAAGAATAAAAGGCTTTGCCTTCAGAGCCGAGACGTTTGCATGAATCTATTCATCACAATCGACTTCGCAACTGATTACATTATGATTACTACGCAGTTATCAAATCATAACTCGAACAAAGGCAAACAATATTCAATCACAAGTCTAGAACTGTGTGTTTAGAAGTTAGGTCTCGACGATTTCGTCGAAGGCCTCACAGAAATCTGAAGCAGTTTAATTCAAGCACTGTTTATTATTGGAGTTGCCTGATCGATTTTGCAAAGTTTAGATAGATCGGAACTTTTGTTGCGTAAAGCGAATTCATATTGTTGGATTTGATTTTGATTACTTAGCGGCAAAATTTTGCGAGTGGGCTTTGTTATTGTTCATTGTTTTTTATAGCAGAAGACTTTTTTCTTATTCGAAATGGTTCCATTCGCCTGGCGGTAAGCGATATCGTAGTCTACGATGGAACGCGTTTATCCAGCAAATCCGGTTTACACTCGCCGTGAACATCTAAAGATTATAACCCTCGGGGAACAAGGAGCCCGGCAAAGTGTTCCATAGTTTAGCCGTTCACACAAAGTAGAGGCGAAACGAGTCTTTGGAACTTGCACCATATAACGGTGCCTATTCGCCGTATTCCTGCTCGTCCGGTGATAACATGGCTGGCAAACATGACGTGAATGATTTGATACAATATTACCAATACAACAATAACTCTGTGTTTTGTATTTACTGACATTTTTACTGTATCCCTTTTGAGTATCTCATATTTCGGGACTGTAGCAAGCGCCAAGAAATCGAAGCGAAACTTCAAAGTCAAATAATCTTTATTTATTTATACTACCATCGTCCCAACGCAGTATTCTACTGAACAGTCAAGAAACTCTTACATTCAATGTTTACTTTCATAAATATTACACTTTATTTTTCACCCGTCACTCAGATTAATCCCGCTGTCTGGCAGTTGTGAAATGCCCTAAAATAAATACATATTGAAGACGAAAAAAGCCGCTGGAAGGCTTTAATCCTGTACTGTCAAGGGCCAAAACCTTCCTTAACTTTTCTGGGAATGACCCCTCATCAAAATGTTCGGCGATGATAACAAAGTATCTGTTGAATTTCTTGCCGGAACTTCTCGATAGAAGCTGTATTGAGAATAATTTTTGATTTTTATGAGCTTGAATCTAGTATGTATATGAATAAAGATATTGTTTTTTTTTCAAGGTCTTTAAATTAGCAACATTAGTTCTTTGAAGGACCGCACTGCAAAGTTGTCAACAGTAGCGGTGAAATATCGAAGAAGGGCGTCCTGGCATCATGTATTCACACTTGTTGTGGGTCAGCTACTTTAAGCAGTAACATGTGGTGGGTAGGATGTAAGGGAGCGACTCATCATGTTTTCGCTCCAAGCCACCCTCACCTATCCGTGGTGCATCCTGCTGAATAACAAAGGGTAAAGCCTCCAGATGTTTGACCAAAGCGGCGAACAATTGGAGAGGCCTAAGGCCAGCTGTGAACTGTAATAGACTATCATGATGATGGGTAGAAAGCCCAGGCGCTGATAGTTCTAAAACCTGTCCTGGATGTCAATTATCGCGGTCGGCGAAGAATGATTGTTATTGAAGGATGAATGTATAAGATGGATACGATAATCCTGGAGAAATATTTATATGTATATTGGTTGGAATATTAAAGCAAATGGTCGGAATGCGCAGAGGGGAACGATTGCCTGTTTGGCAGTGCATGATATGCATTTGTATGTGGATGCTCCCTGTTGTTGTGTATGTGAGTGTGCCGACCTGGTGGATTGTTCCCGAATAATGAATAATAATTTTGTTGCCTTCTCGGCGGATTGTGCACGTACCCGCAATAGTAGTACCTAGTTAAGTTTCTCATTGTAAGTGACTGTATGGTTTTTTAATGAGAAAATAAATATTCTTTAAACCTATGATACGAAACTGCATGCGCTGCAATATTGCTAATGCAGGCTGCTACCATAGAAGTAATAAGTAAGTAGTCGCTACAGATATCAAGCCTGTCATAAACTTAGCAACTCTAAAATCACCGTCACTTTGAGAATAAAAAGCGAATGTCCCAATCGTTTCACGTAATCCGTCAAGGCTGGATGTACCCACCAGATCCGAACGTAACCATTGGTAACAATGCTATCTGCGTGGTTCCGCACCCATTGTCTCGCGGATGTAAATGCGACTCGTCTTCAGATTAGCCCGGCCAAATTAATGGGCAGCGGGTTTTGTAAGGCCGGTATTGTGTTCGTTACATTGATAAGCTTTGTTATTCGTACGTTTGGGAGAAAACTCCAAATTTTTAGATACAGGTCTCGGACTTCAGTGATGAGGGCAGGACATGGAAGAGACGACATCTGCACGTGATCACTTTTTTTTGTCTCTGTATCATACAAATTGTCAGAAGTGACCTTCAAGATGTGGTGGATCTGATCATGATTAAGAAAGTACCCCGTCCCTCGTCGGCGATTATGGGGAGTTCAGCCTGCTTAGGCAGGCAAGGCTTGTGGTGTTATGGCAGTCCTACTTCTAAGCTCCCATGGCACCACCTCATATAACGCTTGATGGAGGAATCCGGGTTTTGTGCGTATTCTATGCCCCACCACCATCTTGAGGTAGGGGAATCCCACTTACACGCATCTTAGGAGTGCTTGCCACACGTCATCGGGCAGGCAAGGTTGTGGCCGTATTCTTCGGCGCTACCTAAGTCCCTGCAAGTTGCTGCCCACGCGGCAGAGGGGGGTTTAGTGGGTATGCCCTCTCAGTTTGGGAGGTGTGAACCCACATTTTGTCGCTCCGAGCCGTCTCCCCCAGGAGGCGGCGTGACGGTGCCTAATGCATTTCAGTATTTGTCTGTCTGGGAGAAGTCCCACATAGAGGGAATGTGGGACTCCCCATCCCCATTGCCAAGTGTCATTCACCCAAATATGACAGGGACGTAATGACCCGTTAAAAAAAGCCTATGCAAAGAAAGACTGGTTTATACCTGAATGTGAGCGCAGCGGAGCCATACCCGGGCTGGTGCAGCCGCAGCGGCGGGTAGGGCTGCGCGTACGGCGCGGCGGGCGGCGCGCGCGGCTGCGGCGGCGCCACGACCGCGCCGGCCGCCGGCTTGCCGCCGTACGCCAGCCCGCCGCCGCCGCCGTGCCCGTGATCCGTCTGCCCGGGCCTGGTGACAAAAGAGAAAGAACGTTAATTGACTGTACACCTGGAACGGTTCGCAAAAGGTTTACGACCCCTGCAAAAAGTTCACGAATCCTGGCAAAAGGTTGAGGATCCCTGAAAAAGGTTCACGATCCCTGGCAAAAGGTCAGGGATCCCTGCCAAAGGTTTGTGATCTGTGGGACTCGCACCTCCCAGAATGGGATGGTATCATACCCATTAAATCTATCGCCAGTGGCAGTAACTTGTATAATACCCTTAATTTGGTTCACTGGCGCAACGCATCATGAGTGTCATATTAAGTCATCACAAGTATTCTATCTTATAGGCGACAGTTCCCATAGGATCGAACAGGAGACAGAAGGTTCCCTCGACCTTCATCTCTTCGATAATTACCAGACTAATATAAAATCCTGTTGTACTAATTTAACATTACTTATTTAATATACCCGGATATAGTTTAACGGCCACGAAACATTATAAATACCTAATTAATGCTTGCCAAATTTTGACATGTGCTCAGAGAGACAAAAAGCGAAAATATTTCAACAGACGCCATAATGAATCAGCAATGACTCAAAAAGTAACTGTGGATGATTATTTCGCCGCGTACAAAAATGTTTTGGCAACTTCTTCCTATAGACATAGGAGTTCTCAAACTTTTTCGAGTTTTTTCTGACAGGCGTATTGCTATCATCATCAGCCTATCGCAGTCCATTGCTAGACTTAAGCCTTTCCAGGGGTTTGCCAATTTGGGCAAACGCCTGGAGGCTTTACACATAATCGCCACAATCGAACTATTCCTATTTTTTTTGTATATGGACTCTATCACGCGTGTAGAGTTAACGCGGATAGAACTATTCCTGTGATGAAAAATTTTACATTTATCAGTGTTTCCTAAAGAAAATATTTTTCTTTTATAGTGGCTCGACATAATGGCTTCCCTACGCCTGATGGAAAGCGAAAGAGAAACCCAAGTCGCTGTGACAACGGGGAAGTAACTGGTCAGTTACCTGTCAGTTGCCACCGCCATGCCGGCCCAATCCTAATCCCCACGAGCTCCGAAAACCCTACTCACCGGTAGAAACACGACCCAGAGGTCATTTGACTGCGGTATTCTATAGGTCCTTCCCCGGACGGGCGGCTCAATTCGAGCGAAGATTCGCTATGCCCTACCTCTCTTAAAATAAAATGAAAGAGGCAAAAAAGCAACGGGTAATAAAGGTTTTATGGTGCAAGTCCCAAGGACTCTACTTTCTTAGTGCGAACGGAGAAATTATGGAACTCCTTGCCAACAAACGACAGCAACAGAAAAATTGGACGATTGTTTAAAATTTGCTGGTATCCGTGACTTTGTCTGCGCGTAATTATTTCACTAGATTTAGTTACCACTTTAAGCAACTTGACTTGAAAATATCTGTGGACATTTAATTTTAAAAGTTACCACTTTTAGCACTGAGTTTAAAAATCCGCTTGTACGTGTTGAAATGTTAGGAATCTTATTAAGTGGGTAATTTAATCATAAATTATGTTGTGGTATTTCCTAACAAGTAACTGGCAATACCTAAAAGTTCACGACCGTATAATTGTTTTATTTTATGTTAAAAAAAGATAAAATGTTTTACAATACCTATCTATATAGAGGTAGAACAAAAAACGTCCTTGTGATAGTCATCGGTAAAACAGAGGTTGTATTCAAAAATAGTCGTTACTATACTCATTTATGAATGATGTAAGAAAATATAAGATGTTCGTTCATTAAAAATAATATAAATATTATGTAAGTAAACAATAAAACAATCGCAAAATGCATGTGAAATGCATTTATCTTATACTAGCTGTGCCCGCGGCTTCGCCCGTGTTGCCCCCCATTTTAGGGAAGTGGGGGGTTAGAAAGGGGCAAAAAGTAGCCTATGTTACTCTCCATCCCTTCAACTATCTCCACTTAAAAAATCACGTTAACTCGTCGCTCCGTTTTGCCGTGAAAGAAAGACAAACATACAGACAGACAGACACACTTTCCCATTTATAATATTAAGTATGGATTTCAAAGCGAATCATTTTCATCATCATCAGTCTCCTAACATCCACTGCAATTGTCATTTCGGGGAATGTGCCTCAATCCCCACGCTTAGAAGGTGAATACTGCTGCCCGTTCCCTGATATTCCCTTATTTGTTCACCCACGAGATGAGAACAGTGAAATTATTAAAGCCATTACCTCTAAATTCGCCTCCATGACACCTAAATATAGATATACTAGCTTTTGCCCGCGACTTCGTCCGCGTGTTTAAATTTATACATACAAAAGTTTTTTCCCGCTAACTCCCGTTCCCGTGGGAATTTCTCAAAATACAGCCATAACTAAACTTTATATTTACTAAGGTACCTGCATGCCAAATTTCAAGCGTCTAACTTAAGCGGTTTAGATTTTTCATACAAAAGGATTTTCCCGCTAATTCCCGTTCCCGTGGGAATTTCGGGAATTCCTTTCTTAGTGCACCCCTACGGTACCTAAGCTACGTCCCTTCCAAATTTCAAGTGCCTACGTTTAGCCGTTTGGGCTGTGCGTTGATATGTCAGTCAGTCAGTCAGTCAGTCAGTTTCTCCTTTTATATATATATATATATAAATAGATGTATGTATAAGAGAGGTAGGGCATAGTGAATCTTCGCTCGAATTGAGCCGCCCGTCCGGGGAAGGACCTCCATCCTATAGAATACCGCAGTCAAATGACCTCTGGGTCGTGAGTGCCGGTGAGTAGAGTTTCCGGAGCTCGTGGGGGGTTAGGGTTGGGCCGGCATGGCGGTGGCAACTGACAGGTAACTGACCAGTTACTTGCCCGTTGTCACAGCGATTTGGGCTTCTCTTTCGCTTTACAACAGGCGTAGGGAGGTTGTTATGTCGAGCCACTATAGAAAAAAAAAGTATAGTAAATAATAAACAGAAATCAGTAAACGCGCGCCATTACAAAATAAGTCAACAGGTCTATTAATAAACATTTGACAAGGAACAAGTTAGAAAGCGCATTGCGATTAGCATACACACATGCAGGCTGTTGAAACTGCACCTTTCAGATGTGAGTCATGTGTGGATACCGTTATACTCGTGTGTACATAGGCTATGTTTTACAGTAATATACAATACATACATACATAACGTCACGCCTTTCTCCCAGAGGGGTAGGCAGAGACCACATCCTTCCATTTGCTACGATCCTGGCACACAACTTTTGCTTCGTCCACATTCATCAATCTCTTCATACATGCTCGTCGGTTTAGGGTACTCTGGGCTGATGTTATGACCTATAGTCGCGGTCGTGAGGTCCAAATGTTGGACAATCTGCCCTAAGATCAACTGAGATGCCGTTTCACGCCCCGCCTAAAGAACCCAGGATTGCAAGAGGAAGGAAACACATAAGCTGCCAGAGTATTCCATGGGCTTGATACCCTACAAGCTGCAATGAACCCTGATAAAAAATTACTCATTTAAAAAGTTTTCATTATAAACGTGGTTTTCGTGGCTTTCGACAAAAGAACCGGCCTTCTTTCACTCAAAAACCTTCTAAATCTCGATTTGGCAAAAAATCTGCCAACGTGCTCACAACCTTTGAATATTATAAACAAATGTTTATTCAACACGCAAAGCTAATCGTTGCATCGTATTTCGCCGACTACAGACCTAACTGTACAATAGGTTAAACAGTTGTTTATGCAAAACGACAGGAAACTGACGAGACACTACGGATTCCACGGACGAGGAAATATTGAGCAGAATTTGTAATAAATAATTAAAATATGCGATCACGTGTAGCAACCTAAGTGGCGGTATACTGGCCTTTATTAGCCGCAGAACTGACAAAAATTGGTATAAACGATTCCTAGAGTGGATATCATCATCATCAGCCCGTATCAGTCCACTGCTGGACATAAGCCTATCCTAATGTTCGCCACTTAGATCGATCCTGGGCTTCTCGCACCACCTCTTATCGGCAAAGATAGATGTAGGGGAGCATTTCTCGACTTGCAACCTTCAGTTTAGAATAACCTAAATGATTAGAGAAATGGACTTTGACCTCCCAGTAACAGTTCTGTCTCTAACGTTTATTATTGTTTAATTAAACATTGAAATTAACTTTCCTAATTGCATCAGACTGTTAAGTCATTATAATGGCGCGCGCTAAAATGTGGGGGAAAATTGTTAGAAGACTGCAATTTAGCGCAAAGGGGTCAAGTGCGGCTTTGAAGGTAACGCTGGTTCCGTATCTACCTAGGGTACCATTGTTCTGGTTACTAAGCCCATTCACCAAGCAAGTTAAGAATCAAGTTTTAAAATTATTATCTACTTTAAATTAAAGGTATATTTTTCAATGTATGGTGTGTAACTAAGGATATAAAATATGTATGTCTAGTCTATCTAACCGTTTCTTTCGCATACCTGCAAGCTCTATACTCTTCCTTAGGGCTCCTCTTTATGTCATATTTTGAGCCTTTTGACATAAAATTTAATACAGTTTACCAGACAGTCGGTGGCACCACCGTTACAAAAAAAAACATGTATTTTTTTCGTCCAGACCACGGAACTCTAAAAATGTAGCAACGCTAACAAGACGACTTTTTATTATTGATCGTGACAATTTCCATAAAATTACCATTTATTTAAATCATAAATCGAGTCTACCGGACCGAGTCCCGACAAGACTCGCCTCTAAGCAAATTAAAAAATACAGTGTTACCGTGAAATTTAGTTTATTAACCTCCTTTTTTATTTACTTCTTTGCGTAGGAGTATGTTTTACATAATTTGAGCTCATAAAACATTTTTTTTTTCAATCCAGTAAAAAATATTAATGCGCATACATTTCGTGTCGCTGTTTTATCAACGAAAAATTAAGAAAAAGACATTTATGTACGTACATAACAAATAAAATATCAGACAACATTACATACATTGCTCCGATATCAAAGTAAGTAGCTTACGCATTTGTGCTGTGGGTACCTATCGGAACAACGAAGGTACCACAAATATATATATGTACTTAAATACAAACATCCAAACACGGAACAAACACAAATGTTCATCAAACGAATGTTTGTCCCGAGTCCCGGGTGGGGATCGAACCCACAGCCCTTTGTTCAGACGGCATGGGTCACTACTAAATGAGCCATCCTGCCTGTTAAAATATATAAGTATCAAGGCTTTAAAATGCTCGTCACAAAAGAACGCTGATTCAAAAAGGTTTTAAATAAAATCTGTTTAGTCTGTGCTCGAAAAAAATCACTCCATCCTGCTATTGACAAGAATGACGGGTGATTCAGCCCACCGCATTGTTTCCACGCTACCGCGGGTGACTAACCTAACCTACCTACAGTGGTGAATTGACTCACCTTGCCTTTTGAAAAGGCATAATGAGTTTAGTAAGCTCATCGCGAATTAGGCAAACAAGTTTAAAGTCTACATCCTTTTCGCTTAAGGTCACATTGTCGCCGGCACTACGAAAAAAAAAAAAAAAAAAAAAACGAAATACGATTTGGCTAACGTCAAAGTCTGGCGGGAAACGTGACAGCCGTGGCTGTATCGTATTTCTTCTGCCTACGGTTTGAAAATTAAAAAAAAGAGGCTGTTCGGTTTGCATGCCGTATGTTGGCATTTAAACTGCATTTGTTTTTAAATTGTTTTACATAAATGGAACTTCTGCTAACCAGCTATTTATCTTGCTAAGTACAAGTCTATTTAGCTAGAAGAAATACTAGCAGAAACATTACAAAACAACAAAGTTATTAGACATAAGTTGCCTACCAAATTTTGGTTAATATGCTCCGGATTTAACTTATTTTCATTCAAATAACTTTTTTCACAACTACCACATTAACCAAACAAAGCAAAGGCATTCAACCTGTACGCCCTTGTCTGGAAATCAGCAAAGGCATCCGATCCCAAACAGCCATAGACAACACGTGTCATTGGATCAATGTGTCAATGCACTTGTTCCCAAACGATGCAACGCAGCGCCCTTGCAGCTCGCATGTAGGTATAGCTATGCACATACCGACGCGAAAGTAAAAGTAATATTAGAGAACTCGCGACGCGCGGGTGGGGGAGGAGGGGGGAGCCGCGGAACCGGGCGGCTAATGGCGGGCAATTTCCGAGCACGCAACAACAGAACTGTCGCATTGTGCTGTGGAAGAGAAGCATTTTCACTCGATTCCTTTGCCTTCGAAACTGTACATCGTGTTAGGTTTCCATAAAAAAAAAGTTCCGTTATAGGTACGTTTAGAAACCTGTCTAGATGGAATAGCAGTATTTTTTTGTTTGATTTGATTAATTTCCTTTCGTGTGTTTAATAGGAAACAGTAAAAGGTGACAATGACGTAAGAGAGCTCTATGTCTATAGATGTAGTTACAATAAATAATAATAGGTACGAGTATCTGTGAAATTGTCCTGAAGAACATATAACATGATGAATCTTAACTAATATTATAAAGCTGAAGAGTTTGTTTGTTTGAACGCGCTAATCTCAGGAACTACTGGTCCGAAATGATATTTATGTGTTGAATACCTAGAACATTTATCGAGGAAGGCTTTAGGCTATATAACATCACGCTGCAACTATTAGGAGCGAAGAGATAATGGAAAATGTAAAAAAAAAACGGGGAAAAAAATAACTATTCCACGCGGACGAAGTCGCGAGCACAGCTAGTGACACATATAAGTGATAATTACAGATACATCCCCTACTATCAGAATCCTTTCAATAGATAATCGATGAATGATGATCACATTAAAATCGCAGATAAAACTCGGATTTGTGCCATGTCCCGTCGTAAACTACTAGCAAATTAGCAATTGAACTTGTCTCTTCTTAGGACACCGATGCCTCAAAATTCGGTTGTTATTAAGCACTAAATTTCTCTGTATTCCTAAAAATTAAACACAGATGAAACCTCCACAGTTCTACCACGGAACCGTATTCATTAGAGGTTTGATTCTAAATTAGAAACAAATATACGCGTCTGTATCTAAAAACTGTAACCCAGTCTGGCTCGTTAACCCTTTGATCTAAGTTTACACGAAGCCGCCTGAAAGGGCGCAGCAAAATAAGCAGACAATAAAAGTTTACGTCGACTTGTGCGGGAGGTCGGGAGCCGAGAATTGGAAGACTCCCATTTTAACGGATCTAGCTGGATCGGATTAGGCGGCAAGTTGGGATCCGTTTTGAACTAAAACGGAACTTGAATAGTTCTTTGTTTTATTTCGTTTATTTATCGGTCTCTTATTGGGAATATTTGAACGCTTATATTCAATGGTAAGAAATAATATGGTGTTACTTTTTACGTCGTAACGAATGAAGGATCATATGGAATGGAGCTTTTGCCGGGGTGAATGCTCCATACAAACTTCCACCCCCCATTTTAGGCAAGTGGGAGTTAGAAAGGGGCAAAAAGTAGCCTATGTTACTCTCCATCCCTTCAACTGTCTTCACTTAAAAAATCACATCAATTCGTCGCTCCGTTTTGCCTTGAAAGAAAGACAAACATACAGACAGACAGACACACTTCCCCATTTATAATATTAGTATGGATGAGCCTCATACACTCAACAGAAACTTATTCACTCTCGCCTTGAAATTCTGAAGATCTTTATGTTTCGGGGTACCTTAACTCCGGTAAATACTTCCATAGTTTAGCCGTTTGCACTATATGAATTGAGAGGCAAAGGTTTTAAAACTCCCATGAAGAACTGTCCAAAAGCCATATGCTCTTTTCGATACCTTTTCAAGATACTCTGGAGTTCTGTCAGAGAAGGTAGGGACATCATACGACACCATTTATGGTGCAGGTTGCAAAAACTCCACATTCTGTGAGAATTACCAAGCTTTGCAACTCTTTGCCAGTTTTTGGAGGATGTTGTTGGGTGAGCGCGTTCCATCGCAGGCTCTAACGTCGAACACCAGGCAAGTTGATGTTACACAAAGAAATACCAGAAAATTTACGGTATCCTCCTCACAATATTCCTCCCCAAATCCTACTATCACCAAGATACCGCACAATCGACATCGTAATTCTAACCGGCAACGATCAACAGACGGAGCGTGTAACGGCGTATTTAATTTATTGCTTTATTTCCTAAAAACAGGAAGCGGATTTGTGAGTCAATCGTCTGTTTTCTGCCGCTCTTGTAACTGTAGTCTGTATGCATGAATAACACTGCGAACGTGAGAAATTGTGACGAAATTTTGCAGAATTTTCCTATAAAGACTGTAGCAGTTTTTTTATACATATTTAGGTCGTTGTTTTAGTCACAACATGATGGGCCCTGACCATTGATTGATCTGGATGAATTATAAGAAATCCTTTGTTGATATTCAACTAAAATATTTGCCTTTGATCTAAGATTATATCATATTTTCCATAATTGATCATATTAATTGTTCGTTAGAGGCGCTAGAAACCCTGTGTTTATGAGTCAATTTAATAACTCCCTTTTGCTTGATACAAAGACAAAAAGTAAGGCTAAGTATACAGATACTTAGCCTTACTTTTTGTCACAGGATAACGGATTAGAAACCTTAGTTTTCAGTCCCGCTACTACAAGATGCTTTTTCTCATCCTTTTCTCTCGTCCTTTATTATTAACGTTATGTTGTAATATCTGAAGTATCCGTTATTCAGATATTATAACATAGGTAGATATTCAAATGAAATCTCAGTTATATTTATAAATATTCTGAACTTTGCACCTATGTCGACCAGGAAACTATAACAGTGATGGTCACTTTCAGTTTCCTATAACTGGTCTCTTTGTGACAAAACTATTATTTCCGGAATGCAAAGAGAATGCAGTCAGCATACATGTTCGTATTAAATTCCGGCATATTCCTATCACTCTCATTCAATTAAAAATACGTTACTCTGCATATTCTGCATAATTGAATCGCAATTGGTGAAAACAACACGGAATAAAAGCAGGTGTTTGCGAAAAAAATATTCGACATTTCAATTGAAATGGCGAATTCTCAGTTCGCCCTCGTGAAATATTGGGGGAAAATGGACGATTTGTAATAATAAAGCGAATTCTTCTAGCGAACAATGGTTGCTAGAATTCACTGCAGGGTTAGTTGTTATCATAATGCCAAAACTAGTTTGGTTCAGTGGTATTGAACGCTGGCTCTGCTACACTGGTCGTGGGTTCGAACCCCGAGCAGCTCAAACATATTTATGTCTCAGCACAAGCTGTGAAATCCAGGGTAAACGATCACCAGGAAAAAATCTTACCTAAAGGCTTAAGAATTTCCGGACATGGCTCAATCTGAGCTAGATATCCCTGTTCCGTGCCGCTGGGTCAAAAGTTAGAATGACCCTAATGACGACCTCTGATAAGAGATGTCATTTCAAGAAGAAGAAGACAAGTTTAAATCTCATATCAGTTAAATTGGCTTCCTACGAACGCGTCTGACTCAGTTTGCGTAAATCCACAATTCGTTTAAGAAATTTCAGGAAACAGGACAATAAAATTACGTCGCATTCTTTTTAGTGATTTCACGAAAGACAACTATAGACTTCTAAACAAGCATGGCGATTACAATATCAATAATTTATCCAGAAAATGCAATAATTCATTTTAGCAACACAGAAGACTCAATTCAAGTTTCTCTTAAAATCTCTAAGAATGATGGATACAATCCTTGAGACTAGTATTTCAACGAAGGTTAAGAGACTCCAACTCAAAGACAGTCCATCAAAGTTCAAAACAACAATAACTAAACTGAACGCCCTAGAATAAATAGCACCACAGTTGCATTCGCTTCTCGGAACAGTACACTTGCAAGTCTCGCCGTGAACAAAAATAAATAGAATGAACACTTTCACATACCCACAGCGTTGTAGAACGTCCTAACGTTTGATGAGACTAGTCGATTTTCAACTTTAGCTGTTGGAAAGACGGTCGGTATTGTAATGGGAGCGGTTGTTGTCTGATGCGTCATGGTTGGGGGGGACGTCGGGTCATCGTGCTAAGCCGTCCATACGTACACGAGTACGTACAGTTGATCCAATCTGTACTGCAAGTTGTGGCTCGGTTGCCGGGCGCTCGAAGGTCACGTTACGAATGGCGTATAGTTATGTTATGAGAATGGCTTTCGCGATTTTGTCGCGCTAAAAGCGATTTTGGATGGTTTTGTTTTCGAACCGGTTTCTGGGCCCAGATGTGTTGGCGGCCTTTGGGATATTGTAGCCTTGTTTTGTTATTCAACTGGGAATATACTAGGTTGTCGGGATGTTATTTTCCTGTATACTAGCCACCCGCCTTCGCTTCGCTTCGCATAGTGAAATAGATATGCAGAGACGTTCCAATCCACACAATTCATAGTTCGTGATGAATTGGAAGCAAACATTTTTTTATGCTGTATTTTTTTAAGATGTAAAATGTCAAAATAGAATTGGTTTTATTAAATCAATTTCGTGTGGCCTGTGGAGTGGACCATGTCTGCACATCCACGTCCTTCAGATAAACATTTCATTGGATTATTATTGGCGTTTTTGTAAGAATCCCTTATCTTTTCCAGTAATAAATATAGCCTATGTTACTCAGAGTGTATGTGGCTTGACAAATGCCAATACAGAATAATCCTACAGGACAGCATGGCTTTGGCAACTGATAAGTCATTGATTTGGTTACTCGTGGGTATTCTGTGTAGGTGTCTGGTGAATAAATTCCGATGGAGTTACTCGTAATAAGATAAGCAAGATATGAAAAGGCATCTCAGATTCATGAAAGACAGTGGCAACAGACTGAAGACTGCTTTATAGTAGCACTTCATAATGGCTTCCCCACACCTGATGGCAACCGATAGAGAAGCCAAAGTTGCTGCGACAACGTGCAGGTAGCCGGCCAGTCACCTGTCAGTTGCCACCTACTTGCCGTCGCCACATATACTTGGCCTAACCGTTTATGGCAGCCAGGTCACGTTGTAAAGATAATATCTACACAAACATAGTGATTTATTCCGTGCTACATAGTATGATAGTAGAAGATATTGGTCTAAAAATAAATGTTAGCTAACACAAGATAAGTAGGAAACAATACGATAGCGAGTCATCGACTGTCTCGACAGGTTTTATGTATCGTATATGATACATGACAATAGCAATGTATCGCATATGATATATTATGACAAAAGTATTGTGTCAGGGCAGCGCTGATGAATGTTAAAGAAGGCTGTTCGCACGTTTCGTCCTACTTTTTTTACATGAAATAAATAAATGTTCCTTCAATCTTGCGTGGCGAGTATGGGTAAGGCCTTCGAGTGTTTGCCCAAAGTGGCAAACAACCAGAGAGGCATATGTCCAGCAGTGGACTGCCATAGGCTGTTAAAGATGATGATGAAATAAATGTCCCAACCGAAACTTATAGCAGTTTGGTTCAGTGGTAGTGAAAGCTGCGTCTGACACAGTGGTCGTGGGTTCGATCCCCAAAACGAACATTTTTAGGCATAAACTAAACTAAATATCTGTTTGTATTGTTGCGGGTATTATGTACCCGTAACAATGTTACAAGCAGATGTATTTATTTCCAAAAAAACAGTTGTCTAGTACATACATATAGCACAAGCTTCGACTTTTTCTGGCACTAGATGGCGCTGTGTGGCTCGGTGTGGTATATCTTGAGTAATTTACATATTATTATTAATCAGTATTTGTGTATCCTCTTACTGTGTCTCTCGTATCGTATAAGATACAAAGTGCACCAACACACAGATAACGGTACTCCAGTGACACATAGCTATTTCTGTATGCGCGGTGGGGTAAACAACACATGTTGATATGTCCACGTGTTAGATGATTGGCCGGTTGGCTCATTCGGCAGTGATATGATTTCGAACCTTGAGTCGCGAATTCGAGTATCTTTCGGGACAAAGTATAATAGTACGGTTTAATATAAATTAGGTTTCTTTTTTACTGTGTTTCTTTTTGAAAACGTGAGAGTTGCTCTCTCTGGGCTCTTAACAATGTAGGTATGTGATTCCGACATTTATATTACATACTTTAGTATAGCTTTAATACTTGTTTACAAAGATAGATATATTTTATTGCACACCACATCACGATATATAAATCCGTATTCAATTTAAAACTATACACCAACTTACGTATTTTCAATAGTAAGCCATATCCTTTAATGAAATACGAGTATAATAATAATATAGTCTTCTAAACTGCTACTGAACTCTAAAATTGGAACTGAAAAGACGCCGCTAGCTCCAATTACGCGTTACAAGAATCCCTTAAGAAAAACATATTTTCCACAAAGTTTGCCTAACAATTACCCAGAATATTCCCCGTTGGTTGTTTTGCTAAAATATTATCCTTATAGAGGTAGACTTACAAGTTTTGCATTGTGTTTTAATGAACATGGTAGTTACCTAGTTCTAGAGTGGATACCGATTCTCGGCATGTAGTGTAGGTGGCACGCCCTCAGGCTGGAGTGAAGTGACGATTAGCGCAAGATGGCTGGCAAGTTGACAGGCTCGGTGGCTCATTTGGTAGTGACTTCTGCCCTCTGAGCCAAGGGTCGTGGGTTCGATTCCCGCACAGTACAAACATTTGTGTTCACGAACATGTCTGTTTGTATTGGTCTGGGTGTTTTCTATGTATAATATGTATTTATTTACAAATTAAAAATGTATCAAAGTATGTTTATCAGTTGTCTAGTACCCATAGTACAAGCTTCGGCTTAGTTTGGGGCTAGGTGGCGCTGTGTGGCCCAGCGTGGCATGTCTTGGGTTATTATTTATTTATTATTTAAAAAGTGCCGTCCAACACTCCAGTGGCAACGTCCATTTTATAAATACCAAACCAAATATTAAAAAGAGTCTTAAAATAACCAAATCGCGTGAGAGTGTACAGTTAAAAATAGCCAGACTCTAATATTAGAGACAGAAGGGTGATAATCGCTTGGCGCCGGAGCTGCGCAGGAGTCAAGGGCGCAGCACATGTGTACTACCTGATATGCGTTGGATTGGGTGAATTGTTACGACAGATCTGGCTGACTAGGTGGCTCATTTAGGAGTGACCTCTGCCTACTGCGCCAAGGGTCGTGGGTTCGATCCCCGAACATAACAAACATTTGTATGCATGAACATGTCTGTTTGTATTGGTCTGTGTGTTCGTTATGTATAATATATATATTTACAAAAAAAAGTATCTGAGTAAGTTTAAATCTAGTACCCAAAGTACAAGTTTCGGCTTTGTTTGGAGCTAGATGGCGTTTTAAAGATATGTTTAAATTAGATTTGTATTGATAACATAAGCCTTCTGCAATGGCTATGGTAATTTGGGAGGATTTTCTCTCGTCACCACCACGCTTGGTAAGCGGGTTGGTGACCGCAGTAGGTTTTATTTGTGCCCAGGTAAACACCCGTTGCCCGTTTCCTGATATTCCCTTAATAGTCTTCTACGAAACCTACGGGATGAGATGGGGCGGTCCTATTTTTAATCTGGAATCCAGACGGTCAATACGATTGGAAAATACCTTATATGTAGGTATCTTATTTCCTTAACTTCACGCTGTATAAACGGATTTTTAATAATTGCAATCAAGATCCAGGAAACATTTCGAAAATATTTCGCAATATTAAAATCTCCAGTAAGCAGTAATTTTATAATCTTACATTTGCAGATTAAATTCAGGGCGACCGGAAAAAAATAAATGAAGTTTGGAAACATTGATCCGGTATACGAAATATACCGGGCAACGGTTTCTTGCATTTTTGGATCCGTAGGCAATAACCTTTTTATAGTTACTCCACCAGGAGTAACTATAAAAAGGTACCAACCATCATACCACATTTTTGCACCTAAATAACGTCACCGGAATAAAAATGATATCGTAGTCACTTCAACAGGTCAAAAGTAGGTAACATGAAAGTAACATTTTGAGCCTTGTAACATAAAAGTAACATCAGAAAATCAATATTAACATTTGGTTACAAAAGTAACATTCTGGCAACGCTTGTTGGCACATGGTTAGCACCAATGTCTACCAGTGGACCTCGAAATGCTGATTAAGTGATTACTATGATAAAAATTATAAAATATGTCTCTTCCACCTACAGAACCCAACGCCATGTGTGGTCGACAGTCACTTTGCATGTTGTCATGTCCAGTAGTGGACCTTCAAATGCTGATTACTATCATAAAAATTATAGAAACTGTCTATTCCACCTACAGAACCCAACGCCATGTATGGTCGACGCTCACTTATCATGTTATCATGTCTAGCTGTGACCTACAAATCCTGATTATTATGATAAAAAATGTCTATTCCACCTACAGAACCCAACGCCATGTGTGGTCGACACTCACTTGGCATGTTTTGACCACCAAAACATCATTGACAGGCTTTTAGCCGCAATGATACGCATATTCAAGATCACATCGGACCGATAAAAGCCACGTAACTAAATAAAATTCGCTTAAATGCAACACGAACTAACGGTGCATATAAAAATGTGGCGTTGAATATTCTGTACAGTATTTTTAACGTTTCAAAACAAAAACAAATAGATTGAAAGTAATAATTACGCGACCGAAAACAAGGATAGAAAAAAATAAAAACCGAACTCCTAAATTATTATTACTTAGTACAGGAGCTCGGTGGCGCCGCGGTCTTGTACGCTTAACAATGATCGCAACGTTGTGATACCATTGGGGCGGTCAATCCGATGATGGGTGACCAAAATTTGTCACCGATTTCCTCCGTGCTTCGGAAGGCACGTTAAGCTGTTGGTCCCGGCTATCTTTACCAACTCAGATAGCAGTCGTCATCATATCAGAGATGATGATAACTCCTAACTGGGAATGGATATAGCTTACCCTAAGTGTTGCGGAGGTCTGATGGCAGTCGCTCTGTGTAAAAAGCTTAGCCCTCGCCAAATCTCTCAGTTTGGAAAGCCGACCCTGAGACAATCGGGAAAAAGGCTAGGATGAGAATTATTACTTAGTACAAACACCTGGAGTATTTACCCATAATCGCCACGCTGGGCAGGCTGGTTGGAACTCTTAGAGATTAGTAGTATTATCAACTACTCGTATTTATCTCTTATCTTGATGACTACAATATCCGTCTCTAGTGAATTTCAATCGAACATGTCGACAAAACAAAGGACCCATCGTATAGTACAATGACGCATAACACAATTTCGCAATGAAGTAAGTATAATAAAGTGTTACGGGGAAGGAAATAAATACTGATAAGGCATATCTGTGCAAATACGTCTGAAACAACATTATGCGACGCAAATACTATTGCGAAAGTGTCATTCGTGTAGGTTAGATTAGAACTTTCTATAATAAGGATCCAGAACCAGGGGATTCAGCCTCATACCCTAGAGCCTGGGTGGTCGCGTACGGTACGCTTTAACAGAAACTTCTTGCCGCGCACACTCAGGCTTTGGAATGAGCTCCCCGCCGAGGCTCTCCCCCGAGACTACAGTATGGGGTACTTCAAAAAGGTTGTGAAGAGGTTTTTAAAGGTTAGTCAACGCGCGTGTGATACCCTTGGTGTCGCAGGTGTCCATAGGCTGCGGTCACCGCTTAGCATCTGGCGGGCCGCAGGCTTGTTTGTTATCCTAGTGGTATAAAAATAAAATAAGAATCATCACCATCATCAGCAGCCTCTTGCAGTCCACTGCTGGACTTCTACAACTGTTCGCCGCTTTGCTCGATCTAGGGCTTCTCGCGTCCAGCACTTGTCTGTGTATCCTTATTATCAGTCAGAGTCAAGCCAAGGTCATCGACATAGCTCATCTGTTTAGTCCAATAGGGACCGTGCACAAACTATAGGTGGCAGCACTACGTAGTGTAAACTAGGGTAAAACATTCAAATTTATGACACCAGTTGGCAACACCATCGATGTGCACGTTCCCAATAGACAGAGACCTAATTTGACGTAGTCAGTTGTAGGTATGCTACATCCAACTTCCCTGTCCTGGAGCCTACCGGGTAATCCTCCTCTTTCTGTCGCCATCGGCTTATCTATAGCATACATAGTGGTCCCCATCCATGGGCTACCCTAAATTACGAAGAAAGGGCTACAAATCTGGGTCTCTCACCAATCAGACCTTTAATGTTAGGTCTTCAAACCCCGCGGTTTGAACCGCTGCCTACCGCATGAAACTCAAAGCGCTTAACCACTACGCCACTGATGCTCATGATCTATTCAATTCCTTGTCTGAATTTCGCAAAAGTATTTCTTTTCATAACCGCAGACATTTAAAGTTACCACCAAGCTTCTTCCAGAATCTTCTAATTAGCAAAGTTGGTGAAACTCGCGCAAAGGGGATTTATATGACACACCTCAAGTTCTAGTTTCTGAGTTAAACTGCCGAGCAGATATCTTAAGTAATTACCGACTGTTAATTAGAACGCTAGGTTCAGTATTTGCGCAATGCAGAATGGCACGTTTCTGTCTTCAATTCTTCAAGGGTTTCCAATGGGATTGAATATCACTTCTATAGGAAGACATCACAGGTAAGGGGCGTCACAAGTGCGTTGCGGGCCTTTGAGAAAGCAGTGTTGCTTCTTGATGGTGCCCAAAACGGGAGGAATTCGGAATAGCTACTCTTGAAAGTTGATCCCAAAGAACGATTGTAAGTACGTGGCAAAGAAACATGATCATCATATGTAATGCCGTACACTGCTAAACATAGTCGTTACTGCTACTTACTTAAAAACCGTATATGCAAACAAAAAATATTCCAAACCTTTGTCTACATAAGTTTTGCAGCGTTTGCAAATCTTTAGGTGTATAATTTGCTGAAAAACTAAATTGTACCTATCTACTTTTTTAATACGTGTCACCAAGTATTATTTGGTACTGCAACTTGTAGTTTCCACGGACAGTATGTACATAGTACAGTGACATGAAGAGCATGATTTTGCCGAACCCGAAAAAAGTAGGTGTGCACGTATATCACCGATAACGCCTAAGCTTTAGCACTAATATTACGTTGACATTTCAACCACGTATTTACTTTTGTTACAACAATGACCGAAATATCACTGGTCGTATCTTATCAGCGCAATTCAGTGATCTGAACTGCAAAGAATGTTATCGCTAGCAGCCTTTGTTTGTTCGACAGATAAGCGAACGCAAATATTTGCATGGCCGACTCGGCAACAATAATATCAGTCGCATTTCGCGTCACTCACAATCCAGCTGAGAAAATACTGCGTATGATTCAGATAGGGTGATAGGTACTCGATGTACGGAGATACGCTGAATTGGACGACTAAGGGAATATCAGGAAACGGGCAGTGTTTGCCTGGGTACAAGTAAAACTTACTGCGTTTATCGGTCCGCCTGCCAAGCGTGGTGACTGGCAAATCCCCCAAATGATTGTGTTTGGGGGAGGCTTATGCCCAGCTGTGAATGTTTGCAGGCTGATGATGGTGATGGAGAGCTTACAAAGAGAAGAGAAATGGTGTAAGAGTCTTGAAGAGTTGGTTGTGGTTGGTGACGTGTAAGGAAAAAACTGCAACTTTTAAGCAACCAAACCGAAAAGATAGTCAAACCACGTCAAAGAAGCAATTGCTCTGAATAAATTTCATCAGGCAGTGAGGGAGACTTCGGGAATTGAGAGTTTATATTATAAAGGCTACGAAATCAACCAGTGATCACAATCCTCGGTAATGGGGGAACGATCGAAGTGACCTACCGACCTATTGGTTACGTTCAACTGAATTCAATCAGCCAGATAAAAAAACATTTTTTTTAAAAGAAGAGTCTTGATTTCTTGGTCTCATAAAGGTCACTGGTTTTTTTCGACATCAGCATATAGTACGTGTATAGATTAGGCAGAAACATTCCCTTGTACATATTCCTTTTTAAATTCTAGACAAATTGTTATAGTTAGTGTTAAAGCTTATCGTGTATGAGTAAACAAAATCATCCAGAAAAATCCGTTTGAACCTTTTACTGTTTCCCATGTCTCGTGAACATGGGAAAAACATCATTGTTAGTTTCATAAACACTACAGCAAGGTTACATGCAGAGTTTCGATGATGTAGGACACAAGATAACTCAGATTTCAGACAATAGGTCCGTAAACTCTGTAATTCTTCACTTAATGAGACACCAACGGTACAGACCTTAATTGCACACCTTCAGTCATTAAAACACAAGACCAGATGTGGTTAAAACGTGTTTCGTACGTGCGAAGTGAAAATTATCAGCCCCTAATTGTTCCAATAATAATTTAGCGCAAAAACTATACGAAATGGCGGCTGCCAATCAGTGAATTTCCAAGTAAGGAGAAACGAGGTTTTGTGCGGAATTCTCACGGAGTTGCCAAACAACTTTCGTGTGATATTTAGAGTTCCTTCCTCGGAAATATTGCTGAATATAGAGACTCCGCTTCGCCTGACAAGTGATAGAAAAGACTAAGAGGTATATGAGATAGAATAGTGGCTGATCAACTACATATTAGGAAATTCTAGCAACAATATACAACATGCATGCCATAATGCCCAAAATCGAGCAAGGTGGCGAACATTAGGAGAGGCCTATATATAGTCCAGCAGTGGGCTGACACAGGCTGATGATGATGATGATGCCATAACGATAATAAAATATGGAGAGACTACAATATGGTGTCCTTCAAAAAGGTTATGAAGATGGTTTTAAAGGGTGAGCCTGAGATACTCCTAGTGTTGCAGGAGTCCATAAGCTGTAACAGCTTAATATCAGGCGAGCCGTAGGTTTATTGCCAAATTAGTGGTATAAAAAAAGTATGTGCTTCGAAGAAATTTATCAGATAAGGGTACCTCAATGAGGCCTGGCTTGAATCATTCTCTAAATTGTACAGAACCCTCTTAACACAAGGTCGGTTTAATATGTAAGCCCAATAAAGCGTTACCGTGGACTTTCGGATTCGATCCACAACTCGACAAATAAGTTTAATGAGTTCCATTTCCGATGACCTGTGTATTGATGGTATATGTCGCTAGTGTTACATTCAGAGAGGCATCTTGATCAAGGAAATACAAGGGACATAATATGAATAGTTGATGATGAGTAGCAGTTTTCATACATCTATCATATTAGCTGAAAAAAGAGGTCAAGCTTGGAATGAAATTATAATAAGCTGTAAATTGGTATAAACCTTTGTTTTGTTATCCTAAATGTTGTCTCAAAAGTCACAAATGCTATCGTGTCCGCGTCTCCCGATATTGAAGGTCAAAGATGTATTTTTTGCGAATATCTCGCTTTTTACGGCTAAAATGAGATTCACACCTAATATGAAGTTGTACAGTATAAAATTCTCTACAACTTTTGCTTGAAAATTTTTAAAACACGTTATACTGTATTTATTGTTGTCATTTCTGATACAAACCTGAAAATTTTGTGAGTTTTTCATCGAATATTGTCGTTTTATCCTGAATAGGAAAGAAAATGATCTCCGCAATTGAAATTTCACATAAAAATACATTTTTCATCTCATCAATGCCATTCCGATACCCGCACTCCTCCGAACATTAATTTGAATCGCTCTGTGTATTCGCAATGTTTCCCTCCATCTCCTCTCTCGTAGAGCCCGAAAAAACATGGCTGCCAGGAGGGAGCAAGAATTATAACTTTGTTTTTCTTTCGACCCCAATAATCTCACATAAGTATATACCTACATTTGGGATCATAGCTGTATTTCCAACTGTTTGGTTAGGTAATAAATTCTTCCTTTTAGGTTGTACGAAATGACTGCTCCGAGCAATATACGAATGCGATGGAAAAGTAACTCCGTCTGTTTGTTATTTTTTTTACTAAATTTATATGAATTTTAGTATGGAAATAGTTTGAGACCCTGCGAGAGGCTTAGGATATCGAGGAAATCATGTCTTAAAGGGATGAAAAAAAGCTGGAATTAACTATGAAATTTAATATTTAAAAAACAAAAAATAAATGTGAATGTCAATTTGTTTGTTTGTTACGCTTTCATTTCTCCACTGCCCTATATTATAGGTTCTATGAGTATATAGATAGATCTATATGTAGCTGTAGGTCAGATCAAAATATCTAAGTAAGATCCTAGAAATAAAGTACATAATGGACTTTCAACCTGATTTCTTGTCACTACCGCAATTAAAACCGGTGTTAACTAATAAAGATTCTTGAAAAAACAGCATCTATATTCGTAACATTTATGTTCATTAGGTAAAATGATAAATAATTAATCCATCGCCAACTATTGAGGCTCAATAAATTCCTAGCGCCGTGTTAGACTTTGACATTCACGATATTGGTAGACAAATAAATCACCAAACATGCAATAAAATCGGCGTATGTGTGTGAGCGCTGATTAATGTCACAATAATATAAAAGATACGCTATATATGTGTGTAAAGATAGTGATCTTTATCGTTTATTGTGACATGAATAGGGAATAGGGTTGCCATTTGTGAAAGCAAAAACTGGGACATACGAAAGACGAAACTCAACTTACTACTGACTAAATAGTAAATACTACGAAATTTTAAAAGTAAAATTTCCAGTTGCTTTAATAAAATTAAGTGAAAAATTGGCCAGAAAACACTATAGGAGATAATAAACACGTATTTTTCCTTTTTTCATCTAAATAAACAATGGCAAAGATACAAGGCATCAAAAGTTGGGAGTGGGAGTCTTTAACGTCACTCGCTCCCGTAAAAATGCCTCACCGAGTGACGTCACGTGCAATATCAACGGGCTATAACTTTGTAATTTTAAGTCTGATTTACAAATAAAAAAATACGTGTCTTTTATTTTTGAATAAGCTAAAAGACGGACTAATTACAATTTTTAGCCATAATAGCCAATTAGAATAGAAATAGAATAGGAAAGCGTTTATTAGAATCACATACAGGTTACATGAACAATGGTGAAAGGAAAAACTAAACGGTGTCTACTCAGCATGATGAGCCGAGGCATCCTGGTAAGAAACCTCGAAGCTGGTCTTATAAATTTTATTAAATCCTGAATGGGACAAATCCTGATACTCCTAGAAGAATGGGGACCCCATAGTGGGGCGTGTAAAGTAGGTTTATGTTATACGTTCGACCCATTAAATGGGAATCGTTGAATACAACCAACCATCGCCATTATGGGGTGTAGACATGCAAAAACTTAGCCGGAAATGTATGGAATATTGTTTCGAATTTATGTCTGATGAAAAATACCAAAAAAAAAGATATTTTTTTAATAGGAACCTTCAAAAGGGTTGTAGTTTAACATTCAACTTTTATATCCGAACGGCAACCGACTGTTGGTATAACCTCCGAGGGTATAACCATCACAATTGAAGGCGTAGCTAAATACCACATGCCGATGACGGATAGCAGCGTTACTGGAGCGAGAAGCTACGCCCTGCGATTGCCAACCCGCCTGCACAGCGTGGCGATTATGGGTAAACCCTCCAGATGTTTGCCCAAAGTGGCGACCAACTGGAGGAAGCCCATGACTATGTCCAGCAGTGGACTGCGATAGACTGATTATGCGATATATTATTTTCATTCGAAACTTCATTTCATGCCGGACACTTTGCTTCCCGAGACATATCATCTTTAAGCGTTCAAATAAAGATAGAGAGATATATATATCCTTATTTTACTTATTGCTATGAGCGATCTCTTTTCTACAACCTTTGGGGGTAGGAAATAGCACAGATAGGGCGAGGGGATTCATCTACACTACTATTAAAAAGGAAAGATTTGATTGTTTGTTTCCATTAAATAGGCTCCGAAACCACTTGACCGGTTTCAATAATTTTTTCAATGTTAGAAAGCTACACTATCTCCGATGAACATAGTTATATTAAATTAATGCCCGTTCGAAGTCGGGGCGTGCTACTACGCTGCTAGTACGATATAAGTGTAGGTAGGTCAGGAAGTAATTACAAGATCCATTGATGCCATTCACCTACAGTAGTCTAAAAACTACAGTAACTGCTAGGAGGAGAGCCGTCCAATTGTGCCAGAGTTTACACTTACTTCAGCAGCCACTTTTGTTGCATTCTCCGCGGACTGCAGTCCGCCACAGTGCAGGGAACATCTATACTTATAATTAATCTGTAGAGAGGTCAATTCTGTACATGAAATATTTTTTCAAAATAACTATCAGGGGGTGATTAGTGATCGATACTGAAGCCAAAAATACAATCAGTAAAATTTTTGTCTGTCTGTCTGTATGTTCGTTATAGAAAAAAAAACTACTGGACGGATTTTGATGAAACTTGGTACGATTATTCTTCATACTCCTGGGCAGGTTATAGTATACTTGCTTCATCACGCTACTATCAATAGGAGCAGAGCAGTGACGGGAAGTGTTGGGAAAACGGGTGAAATTTTTAGCAATAAAGAGTGACTTCCTGCGACAGTCTTTCCGAACAGCTACGACTTGGTAATCTTTAAGAAACGAGCGTATTCATATTTAAAAGGCCGGCAGCGACCCTAAACTCGATTAGAATTGCGGGTGTCCATGGGCGGTGTCGACTGCTTACCACCACGCATCACACTTGCTCGTCTGCCGCCATAAAAAAAGTGAAGACAATTACAGTCTGTCTTGCGTTACAAAGAATACCTTTAGCTTAGGTATAACTCACTGTTGTTCATTATACTATGGCAAAAGTATGCGAAAAGAGAAATCGGGTCAGTACCGTTCGCAAGTTACCTGCAGTATAAAATACTTTGGCAGTTTTTGGACAGCTGAAATGTCTCGACAGATATCATTCATCTATTGTTGGGGTTGAGCAAAAACTTGAAGACGTTTTCTGAATAACTAGATTTTAATTTTTGCTAACTTTTTTATGAATTTCAGAGCTTATGACGAGAAATCTTCTTACCTAATGAAAGCCGACCGACTGGTCGCATCACGATTGAATGCGCAGCTAAATACCACAGGCCGATGACGAGCAGCGGCGTCACCGGAGCGACGCCCAGCGATCGCCAACCCAGCGTGGCGATTATGGGTAAAGCCTTCTCGTTATTATTCCAAAGTGGCGACCGAATGGAGAGGCCTATGTCCAGCAGTGGACTGAAATAGTCAGATGATGATAAATGAAAGACGAGAGAGGGTCATCATCATCATCATCATCAGCCTATTACAGTCCACTGCTGGACATAGGCCTCTCCAGTTGTTCACCACTTAGAGCAAACATCTGGAGCATATACCCATAATCGCCACGCTGGGCAGGCGGGTTGGCGATCGCAGGGCGTAGCTTCTGGCTCCGGTGACGCTGCTGCCCGTCACCGGTCTTTAGTATTTAGCTACGCCTTCAATTGTGATGGTTATACCGCCACCAGTCGGTTGCCAGCGCCTCGTTTGTTATTCGGCAGGATGCACCACGGACAGGTGCCTTGGTGTATCACCTTTTCGCTCCAAGCCAACCGGCTTGGAGCGAAAAGGTGATAGGCCGCTCCCTTACAACCCGGAGAGAGGGTCGGAGGAGTATTAACACATCCATCTGTAGTAAATATTGTCTTAATATAGACAAGAAGAACAATGTACCAACCCACGCACTTAGCAAATCTACTTAATTGGTCGGAAAGAGAATGCTAAATATATCCGTCAGATAATGGGGGCATGACGCTGTCAGAGGCTTGTTGTGAGGCGGGTGGCCTGGCAACAACAGTATTCACACTGAATCTTAGATTATAATTATCTGTCAATGAATATAAGCCACGTTTATGTCAAAACAACGTTCTGGCTGTCTATTTTTGCATGGAAAGTAAACGGAAAGTGTTTTGCTTTTGCCCAGGGTTGCCACCCGTCCAGGTTTTCCTGGATTTGTCCTAATTTAAAGGGCGTGCGGGGTCCGTCCGGTCGGGGCTTTTCAAAATTCAAAATTTCTTTATTGTTTCTAGGTAGACATTATTACAGGGGTTGAGTTTCTCCTTTTAAGTTTATGGAAACCTGTGTTAGGAGAAACCCGCTTCTACGTTAGTACATTATTTCATAGAACCAAAAACAATAATAATAACATTAGATTATTAAACATTTTTAAGAAATTAATTTTATTATGTATTTTGCTTGCTATTGCTTTTAAAAGTGTCCGGGTAAAATCCGGACACTTTTGAAATCGAAACTCAAATTCTTACCCTCTGGCTCAATGAATAGACAAAATGGATGCTTTGTATCCAGCCTATCTGATGGCTTATTCTTGTAAACAGATTGCCACGAAAGCAGAGAAAAAAAAGATCACTTCAGCCCATAGACACCGTAACTCCAAGGGAGACAGGTTTTAAGTCTCGGTTCTTGAAGATCCTTTTTTTTTACACAATTTAGGGAAACATCCCCACCACTTGGGGGACTGGCAGGGTATGTGGGACTCTCCTGCCTCAAGGTGTTGGTGAGGCTTCTTGAAGATCCCTTAGTCATATCTCTTATCCTAAGCTGATTCAAAAGCTGTTGTAACTAGCAAAAAATTAATTTAAGAGAGAAAGGGCATAGCGAATCTTCGCTCGAATTGAGCTGCCCGTCCGGGGAAGGACCTCCACCCTATACAATACCGCAGCCAAATGACCTCCGGGTCATGTTTCTGCTGGTGAGTAGGGTGTCCGGAGCTCGTGGGGGGTTAGGGTTGGACCGGCATGGCGGTGCCAACTGAGAGGTAACTAACCAGTTACTTGACAGTTGTCACAGCGACTAAGGCTTCTCTTACGATTTCCATCAGGCGAAAGGAAGTTATTATGTCGAGCTACTATAAAAAAAATAGGCCAAAGACGTACCGTGAAAACGCCTAAAGATGTACGCAAGCGAAGCCATGGACTTAAACTAAGTAGCATCATAATAATAAAACAGCAACGTGTATGTCTGTCCTTGTTCACGGTCAAGGGCAGACTATCGCGTTTTTATTATCGTTAATCCGCGTGCGTTCCCGCTGACCGCCCAAGGTCGAGCTAAGATGATGGGTGACCTAATACCAAAAGCCGAACCGCTAATGTACTTTGTGAATCAAATCAAGTGCTAGATAGGTTATATTGCTGCTAATATAAATTAATATAACTGAATATTCATAAACGTAAGTCCCACATGAAATCAATGGTTATGAAGGGCCAGCACCCGTATGACGTAAGACACGTATTTTTTCATTTGTAAATTAGACCAAAAATATATCCCATTAAAATTACGCGTGACGTCAGAGAGTGGTAGTTTTTTCGCCAATGAGTGACGTCAAAGAACCCCACTCCTACATTTTGATGCCTTGTATCTTTGTTATTTTTTGTTTAAATGAAAAAACGAAAAATACGTGTTCAATATATCTTTATAATCTAAAATACGGACTAAATACATATAATGTACTAATTTTGGCCCTGGAAACATCCCTATGATAGACATTGTACATACAGTCTTTAGCATTAGCGTTTACAGTGCCTATGTCCAGTCATATCAGCCCAGTCCAGGTATATCAGTTCTTCCAGGTACGACAATCCTATGTCCAATCCAGGAATATGTCGATTCTTCTCTATAGTAGCTACATTTGTGGTACCTTCTTTGTTCTGATACCCCGTAACACAAATGTTCAAACTACTTTGAGATCGGAGTAATGTACGTGATGTTGTTACATTATTATATAATAGACATTTGTTGTACCTACAATTGAAGCCGATATACCAGCGAACAATGATAACAGAGAAATATGAGAAATAGGTTTAACGCATAAACACATGATATGACTGCCAGATATAGTAAGAAATTCGAAACCGGAGATAACTGTAAGCAAACCTACATTTTTATCAACGTTTTATCGAATTTACGCGTCAATGGATTGGACAAAGTGTGTGTAGGTTTATATAGTTACGAGCTGTGCCCGCGACTTCGACCGCGTGGAATAGAGTTTCATCCTCTGGTTAGGTAACCAAAATTGCGAGAGAATCTGCCCTGATTGGTATTCAGAAGACCTACTCTTAACTAATCTTAATGTTAATTTTTTTATAGATAGGAGGGCAAACGGAAGGTCGTCTGATGGTAAGTAATGCCCAAAGACACCGCAACTAGGGAAGTCACAGGAGTTTCCTGCCACTGAGAATCTCGTACCTTTCCTGTTCGCTGCCAATGCATAGGACTTGTAGTTCTCTATGTAGACATGGTGTCCTTGTTCTTACTTCTCCATAAGTTTTAAAACCATCCTACTGGCGTGGTCTGGAGCAGATTCATCATTCGCACCGGCATACACTCGATACTTTAAACCGGTACTATCAGACTCAGCAACCCCATATGTATGGCGTTTGTTTTTAATAGACTGTCTAAAGAGCAACTGACCACGCCATAAGACCATAGATTCGTCAAAAGACAGTGTATAAACATTCCAGAAACGTCGAATCTTTCACATTGCAAAAATTACCATTTGATCTCCTTGGAATGAGACAGAAATAAGGAAATTGGATCATGGTCACACATTCAGTATTGTCTGAATGTTGAAATGGTTTCTGGAATAAGTTTTACCACTGAGACCAGCATAAAAATTTTAAGCGATTCGTGTACTTGGCTGAAAGTACGAATCTACTGGAGTATACTTACCGCATTAACCCATATTCTAGTGAGCATATTGCGGATACTATAATAGATAGATAAATATTCTTTATTGCACACCATACAATGAGGATTTTCTAAAAAAACTACCAGATGCCACCACATTAGCAGCAGGTCCAACTGTAACGTAATTAGTTCGTTTTGACATCATCATCATCATCAGCCCACATCAGTCCACTGCTGGACATAGGCCTCTCCCAATGCTCGCCACTTCGATCGGTCCCGGGCCTCACGCATCCAGCACTTGCCAGCCGTCCTGCGCAAATCGTCACTCCACCTGGCCTGAGGGCGTCCTACCCTACTCTTTACATGGTACATGGTAGGTTACATTTTGACATGGCACTGGCATTTACATAGCAACTGACCAATCACATGATAGCTGGACCGCAGGCCTACATAACGCTATCTATCGGATATTTCATTTTGAAACTACCTCATTGACTTAAAGGTAGGCATAATATAATAGAGGTTATTTTAAAAAGGGTTGTTGTTGTTTTTGAGGTATAATGTAGAATCCAATAAAGTTATTTCTTACTTTTACTATTAATGACAAGAAAAAAACCTTGTTCCAGATCAATGTAATCGAGCCCGATTTCATATTTTACTTTGAAGGATTTTGAGCTCAGGGTCGTGAAGTGTGCTATGCTCGTGATCTCTACAAGATTGATCCAGAAATGAGGAGATCCGTAGACGAGCCTAGGTCAAGGTCATAGGATTAGTGCTTAAAGTGGCAGTGTGCAGGGCACATGGTGAGAAGAACAGATGGCAGTTAGCTCTGAACAGTTCTAGACTTTTCGACAAGGGATTGCGGTGTGGGGCGCCCTCCAGCGACTGGACTGACGACATAATAAAGTTTGCAGGATAGGGCTGGATGTGGACAGTTTGCAACCTTTGTGGAAGTCTTTGGGAGAGGACTCTGCCCTGAGAGGATCTCCAGCTGAATATGATGGTTATGATGACTTTGAATAACGTACTACTGTTTTGCTTGTTTTCATTCTTCTACGTGACTTCAATGAAAATATATTCTTGTAGGAAATTGAATAATCATTAATGAGTCATGCAAGTTATGCCTACTGAGGAAGAAAATATTGTACCCACTAGTAATATTTAGTAGGCGCATTGTAGTGTCAAAGAACCATCTTCCTATTTACTCATCATCATTTGTGACATCATCATTAAGTTGTTGACTCTCGAAGTACACTGCTGGATTTAAACCTCTCCAATTGTTGGGTACCTTGCTCGATTTTGGGTTTCTAACTAAGTTCTCTGAGTCTTGACCTCCAACAATATCCACTTTGGCCTGTCCATTCTGGGCTCCTAGCTTCATACTAATACACTAGCTTTTGCCCGCGACTTCGTCCGCGTGTTTAAATTTATACATACAAAAGTTTTTTCCCGCTAACTCCCGTTCCCGTGGGAATTTCTCAAAATACAGCCATAACTAAACTTTATATTTACTAAGGTACCTGCATGCCAAATTTCAAGCGTCTAACTTAAGCGGTTTAGATTTTTCATACAAAAGGATTTTCCCGCTAATTCCCGTTCCCGTGGGAATTTCGGGAATTCCTTTCTTAGTGCACCCCTACGGTACCTAAGCTACGTCCCTTCCAAATTTCAAGTGCCTACGTTTAGCCGTTTGGGCTGTGCGTTGATATGTCAGTCAGTCAGTCAGTCAGTCAGTCAGTCAGTTTCTCCTTTTATATATATAAGATATATACTTATTAATGGATTTTTTTAAGTACCTAGTTCATGGAAAGGATTTCCTCTCAAGCTTTTGACTTAAAAGAAGTCCATAGAAACAACCCAATGATGATTCGTCATAGTTGAATGATGATAACAAGGCCGTCCTGACCATCATCGAAGTCATTTTAAGACTGAAGAAAAAACTTTTCGATCAGTCTTTGATTCCCTTACACTTCCTACAAACTGCCTAATATTTAGACACAAAGATGTATACTATCTACAAGACCATAATTAAATATGAATTGTTCAAAATAATACATATTTATTTACTGTAGTGTGTGTATAACATACGTATTCACACACTACACCAGAAAATTGTATCTAAGTAAGTTTATCAGTTGTCTAGTACCCATAGTACAAGCTATGGCTTTGTTTGGGGCTAGGTGGCGTCGTGTACCCCAGCGTGGCATCTCTTGGGTTATTTATTAATTAATTAAGGGCATAGAAGGTAGTTAAGGAAGACATACGACTGAACATAATTAATCTGCGTAGCTTCCTGAACCATCAGCCATTTCACGCATTGATGAATTATTAATTAGTGAATGTTGTGGTCCAAGGCAACTTTGAGCTAACTTAAACATGTTGGTATGTCACTATGGTACATATACTTTCATATAGATAGATATACTATACTGCACAATGCACACCATGTAGTTGATTTAAAACTGGGTATAATGTCATCTGTTGTACAAGCTAGGTGGTCATATCGCTATAAGCAATCTATTCCAGACAATCTTTGGATAATACCTAGTTAAAAGAATTTTTGAGGTCAGCTATCTACTTCGTATATAATAGGTAGAGATATATCTAGCTGTAGGTGCATGTCATAGGAAGCACTTAACGTGGAAGCCCCGTCCTGAGTGTGTGACTACAATCGAAATCCTCTCAGTAAAACTAACTAAGGAATCAAACCTACCTCTTTCGCAGATTTAACAAGATACCGGCTGCGTGTACCGCAGCAGGCCCAGGCGTGGACACGTCATCCCAACACGCCGGGCACGCTGTCACATGACTCAACTGGGTTTAGGCAATGATCCGATAGGTACCTTGTTACGACGTCTAGCAACACCTCTCCCGACGGCGTGGACCACACCATAATACACTAAATCACTACACTACTAGTCCACCTGCCCACAGAAACCACCATCGCACGTACAAGGACCTCAATACACGTTCCCGAATGATAACGCGGCCAAACAAAAAAAACCGGGGGTCCTAAGAAGGTCGAATCTGGTATTTTTTTCTGTAAAGCTGGCAACGTCGCGTCGGTCGCCGGACGGGCCGCGCGTTCGGCTCGCGCGCCGCTCATTGGCCGAATGCGTCGGCGGCCATCATGGCGCGTCGGCCGGCGCCCAATGACGCCGCGTCCCGCACGCCCCGCCCACATCCTCTCAGCTTGTTGAATGGGCTTCGCGGCAGTCGTGTGGAGGAAGCCCGACGGATAACACGTGCACAAGCTCACATTAACACCGAGTTGAATGTTTCCGCAAACGTACAATTCAAGCATACAGTGACAGCAGATGTTATAAGCGATCGCGACTATGGTAATCGTGGAAAATTTGAAAATATTGAATCTCACGTAAACAAGGAAGTGCGTAACACAGTAACCACAATTTGTAATTATTGTAAGAAATTAAATGACGAATCTGCAGCAGACTATGACAATACAAACAAAAATCGTGGAAATATAAATTAAAACAAAAATAGTGACATTAAAACAGATTGTGATCAATTTGGTGTCAGACATTCGAAGTCAAACTTAAAAAATATTGAATGCAAAAAATTACTTCAGATTTCATTTATGCTAATCGATACCAAAAATAGTCTTAACATTATAAAGCTTACAAATTATCACGAATTTTCGTAAAACCTCCAACTACCTGAAACAAAAAAAAATTATCAAATACTTTGTAAAATTTACATCTTGTCGAACACGTGTGAAGTGTGTACAATTTGTAAAAAAAATTAAGTCAAATTATAAATTTTAAGTAATGCAGATCCAAAAAGTGAGCTCAAAATTACTTGTGTTTGTCAGTGCAAGCCAGAAAAATAAATTTTTTACTTGGTGTAAAATTTTAGGGACTTAGAAAATTTTCAACATGTGGTGATCTGATCACACTATGAAATTTCACTTTCCAACATTTTGAGTGTAGTATCAATATGGACACATATTTTGAGTCCTCCAAATAAAAAGTTTAATGAGTTTTCAATAATTTTGCAGCTTTTAAAACATTTTTTGCCAACTTTAAATAAATTTGTAGGTTTGCAAATTACTAAGTCTGTGCACCCAGCTGACTTATTATTGAGAGAAAAAAGGGAATAAAAATGAATTTAGTGCGTAAAATAAATGAATTTTAAAAAATATTTTCAGATTTTTCATGGTATACGAGACGCGAAACCTTTTGATGATTTCAGTGACAAATTCAACGGTGGAGATGGTCGGATGGGTGGTTATGGAACTCGAATGCTTATTCATATAATACAGTGATGAAATAACACTATACTACACGTGTTAGATCAGCAATTTATCTACAATCTACATACATTTAATTACTTTGACACACACAAGTGTGCAGAATAAAATTCAACTAAGGGCTGGTTTTTCAATCACCGGATAAAGTTTAACAGACTTAAAAAAGGTAATACTGTTACTAAACTTATGATTTATCCTCAAATATCCGAGATTTCTAAACACAATAGTTTTAACAATAGAAATTGGTATTTAAAAGAATATCGGTCTTATGACCTTCATTGAAAAAGACATATTGCCAAGTGACGTCTTTCTTTTTAATGTTAAAGCTTATCCATCCATTAAAAAATCGGACTTTAGACACAACAATCGCAAACATATTTAAACATTTCTACGAATTCTATCGATAGTTTAGTGAATACAGGAAAATATACTAATAATGACTATACGCTAGATAATCTCAAAAGTGACGAACGAATGTATAAAGAAAACAATAGAACAGAAGGTTATCGCAACGAGTTTACGCATTATGTAATCAACATTGATGATAACATTATCAGTACAGAACATTCTAGGTTCACTGCAGTAGGTAATATAATCTCGTGCGTAGTAAATTGATATAAATATATCTGACTAGCTGTGCTCGCGACTTCGTCCGCGTGGAATAGTTATTTTTTCCCCGTTTTTTTTTCACATTTTCCATTATTTCTTCGCTCCTAATAGTTGCAGCGTGATGTTATATAGCCTAAAGCCTTCCTCGATAAATGGTCTATTCAACACAAAGAATTATTCAATTCGGACCAGTAGTTCCTGAGATTAGCGCGTTCAAACAAACAAACAAACTCTTCAGCTTTATAATATTAGTTAAGATACGTACGGTAGGAGAATGGAAAGGCCCGGAAAATGATTGTGACTTTTCAATCAATCTCATACTTAGACGACCCTAGCTGTATAAAAAGAGAACTGTGAAAAGGGAACTAGTGTGTCTCCGGAACTAGAACAAGATCATCCTATTCATTCCGTTGGCGTCGTAAGGTCCAAAAGTTAGGTCGACAGGCACAATAGAACAAACCCATTGCGCTTGTCGCCCTCACCCTGAAGGCCCACTGAGATGCCGTTTCACGCCCCGCCTAAAGAACCCAGGTTTGTAAGAGGAAGGAAACACATGAGCTGGAAGGGCATTCCATGACTTAATGGCACGGGGCAGGAACGGTGTCCTAGAAGACGACTAAGGGAATATCAGGAAACGAGCAGCAGCGTTTACCTATGTACAAATAAAACTTACTGCGATCACCAACCCGCCTGCCAAACATAGTGACTATGGCAAATCCAAATGACAATTATCATTGTCTGCCTATGTCCAGCAGTGGACCCCTGCAGGATGAAGGTGGTAACATAATGCCTATAAAGAAACGGTTTTCATAGGTAGACAAATAAATAACCCGAGACATGCCACGCTGGGCCACACATCGCCATCTAGCCCCAAACTAAACCGAAGCTTGTACTATGGGTACTAGACAACTGATAAACTTACTTAGACACATGCATGTACGTATGTAATTTAATTAAGTACATAGTTTTGAAGTTTCTTGTTTAGTCATTCGACAGTACGCAGTATGAGACATTGGCCAGACACGCCACACCATATTTAATACCTACATATTATAATTTTTCGTTATCTCCTAAAGTATGCAAATACGATACCGTAAGTAAACTGTTATTTTTAGCTACGTAAAATTGTCTAGAAGACGAATTTTTTGTAAGCGTTAGGCTACGTACAAATTTTATCATCATCAGCCTCGCCATCATATTGCAGTCCACTGCTGGACATAGGCCTCTCCAGTTGTTCGCCACCTAGGGCAAACTTCTGAAGGATATACCCATAATCGAACAAATTTTAATATGCCAATAAAATGTTAAGTTACTTAATGGCTATGCTTGGTAGGTCCCGTATGGCGAATGAAGTTGGATCGAAAGGTCGTTGGAGTTAGCTTGCCCAACATGGCGATTATGGGTTAAACCTCCAGATGTTTGACCTATGTCCAGCAGTGGACTGAGATAGAATGATGGCGATAATACTAATTTGAAATGTATCGCGTGCCATTGCTTCGCCATCCCCGTCCTACAAGCCTCTGTCGAAAGTCAGCAAAACTAGCGTAGAATCGACAGTTATAAAACCGCAAACAGATTCTTAAGCCGAGAAGTCAGTTTTACTGCCTATTGTCTACTTCTAACAATTCTAAGAACTCCAAAACAACCGTTAGGATTACTAAACACTTAGCTGGCTTAGGAAATTGTTGGTACGCAAATTGCATTTGGAATTTCAATGGTAGTCGTCATTAATTTAAATTAAACTTACGATTGTAAAGATTACTTGTATAGTACAGTTCTACTCATAGAAAAGAAGAGAATTCTTAAATTAAAATCTGTCACGCGTTTAAATTATCAACAGTTCCACTTTGATCGATCAAAATCTACCGAAAAATAATATATAATGACAGTTTTTTTTTTAAGTAAATTATTGGAATATTGTTCTCGTCTGGTAAAATTTGTTTACTGATCAAGCTTCAAGTAGTGGTAGCCGAAATAAAATAATTCACAGAGGTTTGTATAACCTGCGATTGGATACAGGTTGTTGATGTTCATTTTATGTGTTGTTTAAGTTTTTTAATTTATTTAAGTACAATGAAGGTAACCAAACCAGGATCGTGCAGTGAAGCGAGCGTACGCGGGACGGCCGAGTGGTACACGGCCGGCTGGCCGTTCCAGGTATCGCTGGGCGGATGAAGTCAAAAAGGACTTGCGGGAGCTCCGTGCGGATAGCTGGCAGGAGGTTGCGCAGGACAGACCCAGGTGGAGGCTCTTATTGTTGGAGGCCAAGACTCAGCTTGGGTCACTGCGCCGATCTAGTTAATTAGTTAACCAAATGCACAAAAGTTTTGGTTACCTCTTGGCTCTTGAGCTGATCGAGAATTTTGAAGCGTGCAAGTTTCCTGCTGGCACAGATGTTTTAATATTTTTGTCTCTCATATTCAAAGATGACACTCTGTTAAAAGGTGGTCAATATCTTGTATCTATTGACTATATAAATCTGCTCGCTGCCTTACCAATAGTTGACTGCCATAGAATCTCTTTAATTTGGTTTCAAAGTGACCCTTAGCTAGTTAAAATCTAACAGAAACGGATGAAATAGAAATCGTATCGAATCTATTAAGTGACGGCCTAGATACTAAAATTGAACCGCGCCGAAACTGGCTTGATTGTCCCCATTCGGTGTCCACAGTGTGGGTCGATGCAGCTGCAGCCATAGTAAACATGCACTCAGTGAAGAAGAAAGCGTGACAAACCATAGACATTTAAGAGAGATCCAGCACAGCGAATCTTCGCTCGAATTGAGCCGCCCGTCCGGGGAAGGAGCTCCACCCTATAGAATATCGCAGCCAAATGACCTCTGGGTCGTGTTTCTCGCTGAGTAGGGTTTCCTGAGCTCGTGGGGGGTTAGGTTAGGTTAGGGGCAACTGACAGGTAACTGACCAGTTACTTGCCCATTGTCACAGCGACTTAGGCTTCTCTTTCGCATTCCATCAGGCGTAGAGAAGCCATTATGTCGAGCAACATAAAAGATTTCTAAGAAAGCACTTGAAATCACACCTGATGTTAAGTGATGACGTGACGACTAGGATGGGGCATGCTTAATCGGAAATCTATTCTTAAACGACTTGAGACGTTCGAGTAATAATTTCTAGCCGGACTGTAGGTTAGTATGGTCTGGTAGACAAGCATTTTGTCAAAGTTCCCATTTCGTTCACGTATCTCGATCGTTCGCCACAAGCCGCCTAATAGCTTTGCGGTTGTGTAGGCTGTGCCCGCGCCGGTCGTGCGCCCACGCGCAGACTGGCAACAACGAAACAGTGTACCTTCAGCGTAATCACTAAAAGATCAACAGGAGTAATGGACGAACGTAAAAGGGAACTATTTATAAATACACTAGCGACCCGCCCCGGCTTCGCATGAGTGCAATTCTATATGCAAATAAAACTTCCTCTTGGACTCTATCTATTAAACAAAACCGCAACAAAATCTGTTGAGTAGTTTTAAAGATATTTAAGCATCCATAGGGACAGACAGAAAAAAGTGACTTTGTTTTTTTATACTATGTAGTGATATATTTTTTTCCATAGTAGCACAGCATGGGGCCCTCCCCTTGCCTCATAGAAAGCCAAAGAAGCCCAAGTCGCTGCAGCACGGACATGTACTGGTACATTGTCAGTAGTCACTCAAAAAGTACTGGGCCGATTTAAAAATTGTCAATCATCATTAAAATGAAGATGAAATCTTGAAGAAACAAGAACCAGGAGAAAGTCTTCAATGTATAAGACGAAATTCCCTAATTTTACATAGGTACCTTCCTGTATATTAACCAATCCCTAACATAAACCCTTGCTAACTTAAAACCTTGATAAGTTAATAAAAAATGTGTTTCCCTCGGACTTTAACTTATCGAGGTTCTACTGTAATTGTCTACCCCGTGCGAAGCCAGGACGGCTGCTAGTGAGTAATAAAGTTCTTAAACCATAGCTATAAGTACTCAATTAATAACCATGTCAAAAAATCTGTTACCGCCTTAGTTTTGAAAAGGTTTGGGCCGGATCTAGGGGCCTCCAATAACCTCGGGGCCAAAGGCTGCAGCCTCAATCCGGCCCTGTAAAAGACCCTAGACTTTCAGGACAAAGATCTAAATGTAAAAACACAGGTCAATTCCGTCTGTCGGATACAACGATATACTCGGTAGATGTGAGTGCGTCCTGAAACGAAATTAGGTGGGGAAGGTCACCTCTCATATTTCTGGGTCTGGGGGGACGGTTAATTGGACGGCCGCAGTGTAGCGCTCTTAAAACGGTGAGCTTGCTTCTATCTAGAATAGGCTTGTTGCCGAAAAAATAGTAATTAGTCCATCTTTTAGATTGTTCAAAAATAAAAGACACGTTTTTTCTCATTTGTAAATTAGACCGAACGAAAGGTACAGCCCGTTGAAATCACGCGTGACGTCAAAGAGTGGGAGCCTTTTCGCCACATAGTGACGTTAAAGATCCCCACTCCCAAACCGACTGGTGGCGGTATAACCATCACAATTGAAGGCTTAGCTAAATATTACAGACCGATGACGGGCAGCAACGTCACCGGAGCACATACACAGCAACGCCCTGCGATCCAACCCGCCTGCCCAGCGTGGCGAACAACTGGAGAGGCCTATGTCCAGCAATGGACTGCAATAGGATATTGTATCCTCATAAAGAGTTCGGTTGCCATTAAGTAAAAGAAATAAAACTAAACGCAACTGACTACTTCTCTGTAATTGTTTGCACTATGCTAAGGGCATCCTGAGGTCGTGCGTTGCCTAGCAACGGGCGATGGCGGCTACTCGGGGACACTTGGGAGTGCTTTCATTAAAAGACCGATATTATAAAAAGTAATCTTAGGCTGACCATCAGAAGTCTTTGTACCTATTTGCCTAGCGTTTGGGTGGGTTTCCACCTAGGGTTGCCATAATTTTTTCATTCATTTTTTATTATTTTGCCGTGCCTTCTTGATTGTGGATTTATCGCTTATGTATAAGAATAGACTATTATGGCTAAAAATTGTAATTAGTCCGTCTTTTAGCTTATTCAAAAAAAAAATAGACTGAAAATTACAAAGTTATAGCCCGTTGAAATTACGCGTGACGGTTAGGCATTTTTACGGGAGGGAGTGACGTCAAAGACTCCCTCCCATTCCTAACTTTTGATGCCTTGTATCTTTGCTATTTTTTATTTGAATGAAAAAAGGAAAAATACGTATCCAATACATTTTTATGATCTAAAATACGGACTAAATATAATGTAATTATTTTGACCCCCAAAACATCCCTATTTGAGGACACTTTTAAAAGCCCCGAGCCGGGCAGGCCCCAGACGCCCTTCAACTAAGACAAATCCGGGGAAACGCGGACGTATGACAGCACTACACCGAAGAATAATAGATACGCGATGCTCCGTTGCCGTTAGATTATAATCCATCTAGCGAGATTGTAAACTGTCGTAATTATGGTAACATTCTCGTAATGCTTACAGTTCAACTATTATTTTAGACTGTAATCTGTAGACTGTAATCTTAGATTAATTACATGTTGTTATTCTAAGACTGTAATCGATCGAAGTTAAATTCTTAAATTAAAATCTGCCGCGCGTTATACTCGTATATACGAGTAGGTAATCAACAGTTCCACTTTGATCCATCACAATCTACCGAAACATAATAGTTAAACTGTGAGCATTATTTCACTACATGCCTTTCATCCCTCCTCCTCATATTATAAGCACATGACCAGTAAAACCAATATATTAAAAGAAGACACACGAGTTTAAAAAATTAAATGTAATAAAATGCTATACCATTTATTGCCACAGTCAAATTCGAACTGAACCCAGTTTTATGAAAACAACAGTTATAAATTTTGCCTTAAAGCATTTCTCGGTAACACGAGGCAAATATAAAATTCCCGAGTGACTCATTTTATTATAAGCATATCTGGTAGTTTTGACGTGAAATGGAATTTTTATCATCAACTCTTCGTATCGCGTTTTTTAGTTTATAAAACTATATTTTTATAGCTGCTGTTAAGTTTCGTTTTTAAATTGGGCGGCATAATTGATGAACGTTTGACTATTCGCATCATCATCATAAGCCTATTGCAGTCCACTGCTGGACATAGGCCTCTCCAGCTGTTCGCCACTTGGGGCAAACATCTGGAGGATATACCCACAATCGCTCACGCTGGACAGGCGGGTTGGCGATCGCAGGGCGTAGCTACTCGCTCCGGTGACGTTGCTGCCCGTCACCGGCCTGTGGTATTTAGCTACGTCTTCATTTGTGATGGTTATACCGCCAGTCGGTTGCCAGCGCCTCGTTTGTTATTCGGCAGGATGCACCACGGGCAGGTGCGGTTGGCTTGGAGAGAAAAGATGATAAGTCGCTCCCTTACATCCCAACCCAACCGTTATGTACGAGCACAGATTTGTGTGTTCTTCAAGGACAGTTCCACCCACGCCATTTTCTTTATATCCTTATTTTCCTATCCAATATTTTTCATCAGACCAGTAATCCTTTAACAAAACATCAGCTACCGAAATACGAATACCGTCCTAAGAAAACACACTCAAGTACTTGGTAAGAAAACTCTGACCTGAGCGGGGCAAGCAACCGGCGGTAATAAACTTATTCGACAAATTGGAACAGCTGATTCGGAGCCCCTTCAAGGTCCTCCGACCCGGGCGGGGTGGACGCGGGGCGGGGGGGCAGGAAGCTCGCTAAAATCCATTTGCACCCCCACTGGGCGGGGCCGGGGAGGGGGGCTAAACCATGTAAGCGGCGAAAAACATTTCGAGATGCTTTGAAATTTTGTAATAGAACATATTCTGTATCTTTGATTGTTGCTGCATGGTAGCGTTTGTGGTTAGTGAGATCTTTGGTTTTTTTTTCTTTTCTAAATGACTACGATGATGGCCAGGGCGGCCTTGTCATCATCACCGGACTGTTGCGGGAGCGGAAGGCTCTCACCCCTAGAGATCTTTGGGTAAGTACTTACGGTAAGCAAACCAATCCTGATAAGTAGCATAGGTAACACTTTTGTTACGGAAATTATCAAAATAAAAAAAATATACAACTTTGTAGGTTATTTTAATAAAACTTTAATAAAAATAAAAAAAATAACCTACTAAGTTGTACCGTCTCTATGGTTTCCGAATTTAAAATAGAATAGGATCGCCCTAACTCATGTCGTGGGTGTCATGGAAGTCGACTAAGGGAATATGAGGAAACGGGCAGCAACGTTTACCTGGGTACTAATAAAACCTACTGCGGTCACCAACCCGCCTGCCACGGGCGGTGACTAAGGAAATCCCCCCCAAATGACCATTATTATTGGAACAGGCTCATGTCCAATTCAGATAATAATTAGTTAGCTAAGTCTTGATGGGATCAAAGGCACGATTTTGGTCGTCTAGTTAGGTAGGTACTTTTAGCTCTAAAAAACACAACGTGTTGTGAGTTAACCTTTAGATGACACACAAATGACAGAGATGACTGTGGTGTATCCTGCAGATAGCAAAGTCACATTTTACACATTCAAAACGTTAAAGTTGTTATTACATAGTGAGTTGCAATGCAGAATTCATTCATACACACAGAGTTGCAATGAAATTTTTGTTAGGAAAATTCCTACGAGTATTTGCGAAAAGTTGCCAACATAAAAATAATACTGAAGCAACCTCGCCACACAATAAGGCGCACAAAATTACTCCCAGAGGCGAAATAGTCCCCGTAATGGTCGACGCGCATTCAGACAATGATGTACACAGCGCACTTATGTGATTAACGTCATGATTACACACAGGTGTCTGAAGCTCAGACCCCATCCACCGATTACCTACAAACTTCACAAATGACAACTTATTATATGGAACTCTCGAGGATTCCAACGAAAAACTTGAGTTAGATAACTTACAAAGACTGTGTTTACGGTTACTTTATGCCCTTATCTACGACATGAAATAGAAGCCTCTAGCATAAGAAAGACACTTAGATTTTATGTAAGTGACGCGCAGGAAATCAAGGCACGCCAAACTCCGCCTCTTTGTTGTTATTTTGTCTCGAAAAATATCACGAAGACCGTGCCAAAAGTACGTAGCTATACAAAATTGTTCATACAAAGCAGCCAGGAGCCGGCCGAGCGAGACGACCAACTGTATGTCTTGATAACAGATAACTCTGCGATTGTTGCTTTGATAAAAATACGCACGAGGCGGCGAGCGCGGCGTTGCCGCTCCGAGACCGCGCGGCGTTGCCCCACCGCCCCTGCCGCCATTTGCAATTCAGATGAGAGCTAGTCAGTTGTTACGCCACACACTCTCAAAATAAAAACAATGTTTTAGTTATAAATTATGGCGCTGCGAATAAGTGTTGCTAATAAAATCAGTCGCGCGTCAATACACTTCGCGGTACTGACTTATAAAGCATTCAATTTGTAAGCTAGCGTGCTTTATTTGCATAACAGTTTAAACAAATTAGGTAATTATAAACGAAGTAATGACAAACCGATACTAGACTCCAGACTAATAGTTGTTTCTGTAGGCGTAGACGCAGGCCCGCCGCAAGCGGGCGTGCAAGGCGTGCAATGCACGCGGGCGGCGCATTCAGGGGGGCGGCAAAGCAGACAATCATCGACTAAAATTCAGACATTGTCATCTCACAATACTAAAAAGATTATCCTTATAAAAATAAAATGTTGAACGGCGCCCAAATATTTCTTTTATATCGTAGCATTACGTAGCGCCATCTATTGAAATTCATGAGAACAAAGTTAATCCGTATCGTGCTCTATGCGAAATAGGGAAATCCCACAGATATCAGGGGAAATCCCCTTAACACTATATTCTCATTTCTTTGTTTTTATTTATTTAACACAAACGCGAAAGTGGTGTGAGTGAACAACAAACTTCAATTATTTTGTTATAGCCCTAATGTGAGATCCGGACACGGTCCAGGTTACTTAAAATTAATAATATTCTGTATATTTTTGTAGTTTTTCATTTTTTTTTCACATTTGTATAAACACCTAGGTTTTGTAGTTAGATAGGGGCGGCACGATGGGAATTGCACACCGGCGTTCAAACCGCTAGCGGCGGGCCTGCGTAGACGGCGAGCTGTTCTCACGACTTGACAAATTCAAAGCCAAACGTCGCTTTGTTAATTTAATACAAAGTAACACAAACGCTACACCTTTTCTGTGAACTATTCCAATGTACCGGTCAATAACGCATCAAGCGGACAGGTTGTCTTACCATTCTTGTCACAAAACTTCTATGTCACCTGCCTATAGGCGTTTGCAAAAGAAATAGAGAAAAAAATACTACCTACCATGTGCAAATAATAGACGGTGGCTGTACGCTTTTTTGCTCTTGAACCTTCGCAATTTCGCCGGTAATGACGGCTAGAGGAAGCGTCCAAGGCCGTGTTTACCGCCGTCAAGCTTGACCAAGATGGCGGTAAACGGGTAAACAAGAATTTTCCGCTACTTTCTACATCACGAATGTCGGTGAAATTAAACTTAAGCCGGCAAAAGATAATACGCTCGGAATCTGATTAGCGGCTTATCTTAATCCGATTTAATCGCAAAGTAATTTTTGAGAGGCGAAATTCAATGTTGCTTATTTAACGTTCGTTATTTCAGTACCAACGCTTTAGACGTAAACGGCCAATACCCCCAACGGATTTGAAAACATTCTGCAAAGTATAGTAATTACAAACTCAAGATAGCCGGCGAGGCGGACTTGTTTGCCAGAGAGGAGTGTTATTCTAGTCGCCGGGACTGGATCGTGTTTCCAGCGGACAGCGGACGTGTAGACTTTCACGAAGCCTTGCCGAGTTATACAGCTAGCTATAAGCGTGTTTTTATTGGTATTATTATGCTTAAACTACTTTGGAGTAATAAAAAACTTTCCAGCGCTAACAAAAGCATTAAGACACTAGTTTCTCAACACAGATACATGTAATCTTTTACTTCGCAACGAAAAGTAAATCCAGTGATGATGGATGTTCAAAGGGGAAGTTTATCGATGCAAAATAATGGTAGACTGAAAAAAGCCCGCAACATAATGAATGAGAAAATGGAAAACTTTCAAATAGAAAACTATTCGAGGCGCATAGTAAACGATCCTATGGATTTATGCCAGGAATAAATAACGCGTAAACACAGTGGCCTGCCAAAACTAATCGAAACGGATGCTCTTCATAATAAAGCTTACATAGCTGCGCCGACGGAAATAGCAGCAGTATTTCGGTCAACGGACACGTGCGAACAAATAAAAGTCTTGTTTTAGATTTTTATTATAATTACAATGAATATACAGTGCGAATGTTTCGAGAATTCCGTAGCGACCCGCGCGGGCAGCAAGGAAAAAATAACAACATCCAGTTTTTTTTGTGGGGCACCTTTTCTCGGCATCCAGTGACGTCGTTCAACCTTTTTAGACCCTTGGGCTTTCCGAGAGTTCCCTTGCCTACGCTATTAGTGGAGCCCGACCGAAATTCAAGTTTAGCCTAAGCGGTTTGGGTTCCAACATTATTCCGGGTCTTCATTTTCTTTGGGTGCCTTCCGAAAATTTCTCCTTTGAACGAAATTCACAAAGTAACGTTTTAACATTAAAGTTAACTGAAGCATTTGTTTAAAATGTTCATATTTCATTCTTGTTATGTCTAAAATGATAATATTGAGCAAGGTCCGAATTGCAAATAAGACTCGTAAACATTGTACGGAGCCATAATTGCCTCTTTGTTGGTTTTTGCTCGTTTTAGCATTCATTATCCTAAACTTACTCACTAATTCATATTCCTTTGTAACAAACGGATGGTGTACCTGAAACAAATCACAAAAATAATAAATACACTTTATATTTTACGTTAAAATATTCGTAGCGCATAATAAAGGGAGAGAATTCTAAGAATGGTCGAAAAAATAAGGCAAAGACAACGAACGTATAAAAGGCTTTCATCCACACAGCTCCGTAAAATTTAGATTCTCGTCATAAATTGCTACGAAGGTACTTTATTAAGATTTTATGCCCACTCGCATAGTTATGTCGTGTATCAGCAAGTAATGAAATATGTATGCCGTAACGCCATAAAAACACGACTTTTTTGTATAATATAAGCGCGGAAATGTATAGCGCGTGGACGGTTTTACAAGTTGAAAATATATTGGCGTAAAAATGGCGAGTTTCTGGACAGAAAAGACAATTTAGTGAAATATCTAAAATAAATAGAAAGAAAATAAACGGATGCTTTCCATAACATCTAACTTTTATCATTGAAGGTGACGTCATAACGTTCCCTAATAAGAAATCAGACCTAAATCAATGTTGGGACGAGGAAATTGTTAGTCCTACAAAACGGGCAAGGATAGATCGGAAGTCTAAAGATGGACGACTATTAACTCTGCGATATGGAATAACCTTACAAAACGGGTTACTATGGCCCTTGGTACTATCGATGCGGGCTGAAAGGGCCAGCCCGATATGGGGGTACGGAAATCGCGCAATCAACCAGATTCCGGGCCATTACAGACCCTGCCGAAACGCAGGGTCAGTTCCCAAAGTTACATACCTACCTACCTACACAAAAGAAAGGTCGTGCGTATTTATCGATGGAACAATCACACATCAGCAAGTGAAACTGAACGGTTGCATTTCCAAGAGTTCACAATGCGTTCTGAATCTATAATCGTTCTTTTGAATCCATTAAAAGTTCGGTGTTGTTTAGTTACACTAATTGAATGAATGGTATTTTACGGGTGAGTCGGGCGGGGTGGCAACGCCGCGCGGCCGGTGGCGCCCGCCCGCGCCCGCACGCCGAGACGGCAACGCCGCACACGGCGCCATAGTATCCGTCGATGCGGCAACGCCTCGCCATAGCGGTGCGGCAACGCCGCGCACTGATTCAGCATTTCACATTCATTCGTCGAGATTACTTTAGAAATTATTTTTATTATTACCTACTCAACGAAATTCTAATACTTTTGTGTAGAATTACGAGGATGTAACATAATTTTGATTGCAATCTATTTTGATTGATTGATAATCTATCTTTGGCAAATTGGTTATAACTTTGTTCTCTCGGTAATTTTTTTGCTGATACATAAAATGATGTTTGTGGCAGGTAGGTCACATTATGCGATTATCTTTATGTGTACTGATTAGAGTATGTAGGTAATCTAATTCGTATTTATCGGACGAATGACGTAATTTTATCACACCTATCATGCTCTTAGTAATTGAATAGGTTTATCTATCTGTCGCAGGCAAATTCTATAATTCGCCCGTATACAAACGGCGTCGGCAGTTTACAAAGACAAATTCGTTATATGAAATGCCGTACGCCGTATGTAAGATGTCGTTCATTTTCTAATATGCCGAGCTACGATATTACAGCCGATTACAAATTGCCTCGGCATATCGTTCGAATTAGTACCAAATTAAACCGCGCGTGGCGCTACTAGTCACCAAAACCAATATGGCGGTCAACAGTGAAAGTGTGGAAGAAAAAATATATTAAAAATATGTCTAATATCGGCTGTTTCGAATAGATTTTAAGGGCTAGTATTATAGGAAACTATTGAAATTAAACTAATTACAAAGGGGGCTCCGAAAACACCGTGGAAAAAAAACAAAAAAATTCGAGGTTATCCAGCACGTAAAAACGCTAGGGTGTCCATGGAAACTGGTAAAGTGGAACTGAAAATTGCAATAAAATGCTTTGTATTTTGATTTTTGTAAATCAATTGTTTCGCTGATGGTTTTATGCTTGTTTAAGCTTAGCAGAATAAGTGAAACAAAGAAACATTGTTGAATTTATGTAATGTATTTATTTGAAGTATTTTTGTTATTACCACTGAATGTCTTGTTTAATTAATAGGTAATTCTTGGTAAGTTTATTATGTATGTGTAAGTATCCTAAGATTAAGGAGAATATGTTCTCACAGGGTACCATTTAGTGCAGGTTTTGTTTTGTTACGGTTTCAATTTCATGCTTATTTAATCGACGAATTTATTTTCGTAGTCAATAATTTAATAATATTTTATTATTAAACTTAAACACCTAAATAAACTGATTAAAAACCCTGTTTCATTTCTATTATCATGGTCACCCTAATACACAAACCAAGTCGACGTTGAGGCGATGACAATTTGCCTTCGGCATTTTATAACACGTATTTATCTTTCTAAACTGCCGACGCCGTTTGTATACGAGCGAATTATAGAATTTGCCTGCGACATATCGATCGATCAGAGAGCAGAGAGATAAATATTGGTACCTAGGTATTTATATCTTGGTAACAAACAAGATAGGTATGTACGCATAGGTACTCTATTGCGATAGAATAGAACACAAGTAGTATAGGTAATATAGAGAAATACGAATCATAATAATAATAACCAAAATAAATAATTCGCTCCAGGATCCAGGTGAATTTAAACTAAAGTTCTCCATTGTCCATTGTGCCTATTGTCTTTGGTGCTATGAAATGGAACATCTTCGTGCACAGCATGCATAGTGGCCTCGTGTCGTCTGACGGGAAGCAAAAGGGACCCCCAGCCTGACTGAATACGGAAACCAAAAGAGGCCCCCAGGATGGTTTTTACGAGGTAATAACATATTTTTGGGGATGTAAGGGAGCGACTTATCACCTTTTGCTCCAAGCCATCCTCACCTGCCCGTGGTGCATCCTGCCGAATAACAAACGAAGCTCTGGCAAACCGACTGATGGCGGTAAAACCATCACGATAGAAGGCGTAGCTAAATACCACAGGCCGATGACGGGCAGCAGCGTTACGGGAGCAAGAAGCTACGCCATGCGATCGCCAACCCGCCTGCCCAGCGTAGCGATTATAGGTATATCCTTCAGAAGTTTGCTTTAGGTGGCGAACAACTGGAGAGGCCTATGTCCAGCAGTGGACTACAATAAGGCTGATGATGATGATGATGAACATATTTTTAGCAAAAAAGGAAGAACCGACTTCAATATGGTGAAAGTGGGTCCAACCCTTTCAAACAAAAAAATATTTTTTCAAATCGGTTCATACCTACCTAGTTCTCGACGATACGTACACCTACGTACTTACATGTCACCGTAATATTGTAAATAAGGTAGATTATGATCTATCCAGCGAAATTGTAATCTGTCGACAGATTGTGAAACGAACGTACTAAATACAATTTAACGTATTATTTTTCAATAGATTGTAATCAATCAAAATGAAAACGTCAAATTGTGATATAATATGGTATGCGACGGACGGAACGCATCTCGCATTCATTGCTTGAACTGAATATGACCCGTGCTCGCCCTATTTTCCGCTCAAGGTTCAAAATTAACGAAATGCTGGACAAAGCTAAATTCATTACTAAACCACTTCGGAAAACAATACTTCGGGGTAAAAGTTTGTTTGCTTGTCGTGTGCTTAAACATCAGGCAGGATCCAGTTACTTTGACGTGCAAATTTAAAAAAGGCCCCGACGCCCTTTTTATACCATTGTTCCGTGACATTAGCAGGTCGTCATACAGCCGGCGCGGGGAAGGTGGCGGGCGCGGGCGAGGCGGCGGCGGACGCCACTCGGCCCCTGCGCTCCGCCCGCGACAGACGTCTCACACCGCTCTCCTCGCGTTTCAACATGTCCTCCAGCGATTCAGAAGAAGAAACAGTGCTCCTTTTATATGCGTTAACTAAGAAAAAACGCGCACGCTTGTTAGTACCTTATTTACAACACAAAAAGGATGAGGAATACCTCGAACTGTGCCGGGAGCTGATGTCGAAAGAGGACAGGTTCTTCGATTACTTTGAAATGCCGCAAGATTGCTTTGAAGAGTTGCATTATTTGATAAAAGAGAAAATTAGCAAGCAGGACACGAATTGGAGACGGGCTATCAGCACGAGGGAGCGGCTGGCGATCTGTTTGAGGCGAGTATTTTAGAATAAGCTAAGCTTTTTTATGACAGAGGGGCCACACGATCATCTGATGGAAAGTGGTAACTTCAGCCCATAGAGTCACAGGTGCGTTGCCGGCGCTTGAGAAATTTGTAGGCTCGTTTTTTATAGGTCCCTAAGTCAAGGTAGAGAAGCTTCTTGCTAAATCTTGTCGCTTGTTTATTCATAAACGTGTCTATGTTTTAGCTCACTCCTGACATGAGTGCGTAACGATTTTAGTTTGTTAAACTAGATATTGCGTTAATAGCCTGCGTTAGATAACGTTCTGGTCTTTGTTTCAGATACCTAACCACCGGCGACTCGTACCAAACTATAGCGACCTCGTTCGGCATCGGCCGGAGCACGACCGGCGGTATCGTAAAGAACGTCTGCAAGGAGTTGTGGAACACCCTCCAGCCCACGTACATGCCGACCCCGTCGGAGGAACTGTGGAGGCAGTCTGAGGCCGGGTACAGAGAGTTCTTTAACTTCCCCAACTGTTTGGGCAGCATCAACGGCAAACATATAGTCATACACCCCAAACACAATAACGTGACCACCATTGTCTGGTTCGGGATCGCAGACCCGTTTTACAAGTTCATCGCAGTGGACATAGGCAACTACGGAAGTTTACTCGACACCGGAATTTTTGAGAATTCCTCATTTTACTACGAATATATAAAGGACAACACGTTGCTACCGCCAGAACCCTTGCCAGGGGACGAAGAGCCGGTACCACACGTTTTTATAGGAGACGAGAGTTTCATACTAAAGGAATATTTAATGAGGCCATTCCCTAAAACGAGCAAGGAAGACAGTAAGAACCATTTCAATGCTCAACTGAATCAAGCCAGGCGTGTAGTTGAGACTAGTTTCGACATTATGGTGCAAAAATTTAAAATTTTCAACAGACCCACAGACGGTGACGTGGACACTGCTATTCACATTGTAAAAGCCGCTTGCATTTTACACAACTATTTGATAACTTCGGGTGGGACGTTCCCTGTGGACCAGGCCAAGGTGAATATTCGTAAGCCTAAAGCTATAAAGTCTATGAGACTCACCAATCACAGGTCGACATACGCCGCACTTCAGATTCGGGATAAATTTCTTGATTATTTCAATGAAAACGTTGCCTATCCAATAGATGGCGATTAGCTGTTTAACCATCGGATTGCGGTGCATCATTTAGTACTTAAGATTTATATTTAAGAGACATTGTTATGACAATTGCTAGGCCGTTGTAGGGTGCATGTGCTTTACACTATAGTTGACACATATTAACCACATGTTTGCAATAAACTATCCGAATAATTGAATCTTACGAAGTCTAGCGCGATAGCTAAGCTAATGTAACAAAGGTATGTTTTAAAAATTAAAAGTAAAACCTTTTTTTGTACTACTATTAAAGATTATTTTTGAAGTTGCGGACAGAGCATTTTAGGAAGTGGCGTGGGCGCGATCGACTGTCAAGAGTTTAGGAAAAAAAAAAGATGAACATTCGGATTGTTTTAAGCAGTAGTGTTTGGATATTTTTAAGTACGATGTAACTTTTATTGATCTCCTAATCACGTATCAAATAAATTGCCAATATTAATTGCTCATGCATTTTTCTTTTTGTCACCCTGTATAGATAAAACCAACTTACTGGTATGTACTTATGATGATGATGATGATAGCTCTAATTAACACTGCATTGCAATCATAATTCATTTGATCTCAAGGGATTGTGATTGGTGTTACTATATGAAAAAAAAAACCTAATTTATGTAATGTCTTTATCAATTTGAACAAGTCATTGGGCAAAATCGATTTGTAACACAAGTAAGAAAAATAAATCAAAGAAAATGAAGTTGAAAAGTCCCAAACTTCAAATTGCACGATGAAAAGTTTGAAAGACAAAGAGTTAGCGGACTTTGACAAAGAAAACTCAAAGTGGAACAAATTGGTGAAGAAAGTAGGTCATGTCGAGTGAATTATGTTCAGATATGACAAAAAACAGAATTTTTAAACTCCTTTTTTTATTATTATTGAATAGTGCAATGGAAACGACAGATAAGCCTTTAAAAGCTTTACCCTTTCCACGCCACGACCTAAACTCGGCTAGTTTAAGTAGTGTTGGGAACGTTGGTATCGATGTTATACAGACTTTTGAAAAAAAAAACACACATTTTAACAATAAAACTAGCAATTATTAAGTACTATTTGTTTATATTAAATTATACTTTATTCCTGGGAACTTTTAAAATATTTAAAACATCTTCCGTGGTGTATCCAGACAGCAAAATATAAATACAAATAAGACCATATTTCCAACACTATCGGTCTGATGTATCAGACTTTGACGTTCGCCTATCATGACTCCTTTAGTCTTTAGGGAGGTGACAACTTCCGGTCATAGATATCGATAACTTATGTAAAGAAATTATAAACATTTACGTCCTCAGGTTTTAATTTTAAAAAAAGACAACGACTCGAATGTGTATTTTATTTACCCTCCATTTTGTCCTACAACTTTTGATTTCATCAATCATACATTTTTTAATTGTAATTTAACACTTGGTTCTTTTCAATAATAATGGCGAGAATCACTGATAAGTTAATATGATTTCTTTGTACTCCTTAATTATTTCCTACTGAGCGCCCCTAAAATATTCTATGACGGTCAATTTTTCTTCTACCTTCATGAAATTACCTTGAAAATTATTTACCGGTAAAATTGAAAAGATTTTTTTTTATAGGTGTATCTAACTATGTACATGCTACTAACATGTTGTATTTTACATTACATTTTTTTTTACATTTTAAGTGTCACGTCGACCAAAACGCGACCCCTTGACCGGTGTATGAACTTAGGTACTTTAGACCGTTATTTTCTTTCCTTTTTTTATTTTCTTTTTAGCTATATCGGTTTGCTTCTAGTATTCTAAGAAGAATTTCACCGTCTGTCACTGGCACTGACTGTCATTACTGTCATGGTGACATTTTTTGACTTTGTCATTAATGCCAGTATGAAACACAAGTAAGAAAAATAAAGCAAAGAAAATGAAGTTGAAAAGTCCCAAACTTCAAATTGCACGATGAAAAGTTTGAAAGACAAAGAGTTAGCGGACTTTGACAAAGAAAACTCAAAGTGGAACAAATTGGTGAAGAAAGTAGGTCATGTCGAGTGAATTAGTTCAGAGTGATATTATATCATATGTCAGGTCTCGGTGTTCTGGACTTAATAGAGTACTTCGATTATCTAGTTTTTTTTTCTTATTTTTATAAAAACTAACTGCGCCCTGCGCTGTTACCCGCGGTTTCGTGGGTTTCTCGTTGCATTTATTCAAATTTTTCTCGCCGTTAAAACCATCCTTGAACATCAACGAACATTTAAAGACGAATTGGATAAATTGGTCCAGGCGCTATTGTGTTATGCGCTTACTAACACATTTAGCGATGCATTTTTATATTATAGATCCATTCTTAGATCAAAATTAAATGTCCGTGGGACAGGCTCAGTCCCGTTTCTTAGATAAATCGAAGGTGCGTCCAACTTGGCAGGGGACGTAAGGGAGCGACCCATCATAAAATAATAAATGAAATAAAAACTTATCAGACAACATCACATACATTGCTCCGATCCCAAAGTAAGTAGCTTGTGTTATGGGTATCAGAACAACGAAGGTGCCACAAATAAATACTTAAATACAAATATAAATTAAACACCCAAACACGGAACATACACAAGTGTTTATCACACGAATGTTTTTCCCGGGTGGGAATCGAACCCACGACCCTTGGTTCAGAAGGCAGGGGTCACTACCAATTGAGCCACCGAGCCATCATCTTTTCGCTCCAAGCCACCCTCAATGCTCGTGATGCATCGTGCCGAATAACAAAGGCTCTGACAACCGAATTTAGTGAAGTATTTTTTTTTCTAAATGATGAGGAGCTCGGTAGCGCCGCGGTCTTGTTCGCTTAACAATGATCGCAACGTTGTGCAACCATTGGCGCGGTCAATCCGATGATGGGTGACCAAAATTTGACACCGATTTCCTCCGTACTTCGGAAGGCACGTTAAGCTGTTGGTCCCGGGTGCTATCTTTACCAACTCAGGTAGCAGTCGTTACATCATATCAGAGATGATGATGATAACTCTGACGCCGAACTGGGAATGGGTATAGCTTACCCTAAGTGTCGCGGAGGTCTGATGGCAGTCGCTCTGTGTAAAAGCTTAGCCCTCGCCAAATCTCTCAGTTTGGGAAGCCGACCCTGAGACTACGGAAAAAGGCTAGGATGATGATGATGACTACGATGATGGCCAGGCCGGCCTTGTCATCATCACCGGACTGTTGAGGGAGCGGAAGGCGCTCACCATAGCTAAATACCACAGGCCGGTGACGGACAGCAGCGTAATCGGACATTATGGTTGGGTAGGTTTTAATTAGTCTAGTTGACTGCTACATGTACATTAAGAGGAGTAGTACTAAAAAGATCCTTATGGTGTTTCACTAAAGTTCAAAATGCCGTAAAACATTGTGGCACTTCTACATAGCATTCTTTCCAATCTGAATAAAAGTCACATAAAACAAGATAAGACTTAGTAGAATAAAAAAGCTCTAAAACAAGTACTTCGGTGTAGTTACTTTTTTTTTTTGCAGTTACTTGGCGACATAGGTTCTCAAGTTTCGTGACATCGATCTTTTTTCTTCTTTGCTTCTTCCTCAAAGCGCTCATTATTAAATAAGGAGTTTCCTTTCTTCCATTGTAGGTAATACTTTTTTAATTGCTCTTCAACTTTTCATAACCATGGAAGTATTATCATAACTTACCTACAAGTGACATGTTTTTCACCGTCTCTGTTCGCGTTCGAATATTCCAATCGTCCTGTCCGTTCGGAAATCCAAACGCGAAAAACGTCCTAGACTATGATTTCCTTGGAGGAAGACTTGGATACAATAAAAACTACTGCGGTCACCAACCCGCCAGCCAAGCGTGTTGACTATGGCAAATCCCTCACAAAGAACAACCGTTATGGGGGAAGCTGATGATGATGATGACAAAAAACAGAATTTTTAAACTCCTTTTTAGGGTTCCGTAGCCAAAATGGCAAAAACGGGACCCTTATAGATTCGTCATGTCTGTCTGTCTGTCTGTCCGTCCGTATGTCACAGCCAGTTTATTCCGAAACTATAAGAGCTACATTATAAAAATTTGGTACGTAGATGTATTCTGTTAACCGCATTAAGATTTTACAGTAAAATCATAAAAAAATCCAAAATTTTTGGGGTTCCCCATACATGGAACTGAAACTCAAAAATTTTTTTTTCATCAAACCCATACGTGTGGGGTGTCTATGGATAGGTATTTGAAAATGATGTTGATGTTTCTAACATCATTTTTTTCTCAGATGAATAGTTTGCGCGAGAGACTCTTCCAAAGTGGTAAAATGTGTCCCCCCCCCCCCCCGTAACTTCTGAAATATGGGCACTATAAAACTGAAAAAATGTGTATTACTATGTAAACTACTAACGTAATTAGTTTTAATGAAATCTAGACAGTAGTTTTTTTTAAACGTCATAAATCAAATTACCTAATTTTTTTCATTCAATCAGTGGTACGGAACCCTACGTGCGCGAGTCCGACTCGCACTTGGCCGGTTTTTTTATTATTATTGAATAGTGCAATGGAAACGACAGATAAGCCTTTGAAAGCTTAAAGGGATTTGAAAGGACGTACGGGTATCTGTATCAACTATTGACCTGACTTCCTGAAAGTCTCGTATCCTAGGCAATCCAGAAACGACAGGGATGCAAGGTAGGTAACAGGAAGAGAGGGGAAATTGCACGTAAAAATTGTGTTTTATTTGCATATACGTAAGTTTCAATTTTCAACTAGCCCAATATTTTTATGTACAGGTTATGTAATACATACTAGTGATGTGAAGTGTTATCGAAAGCTTTTTATTATTTATTACACATATAAATAGATAAATATTAATAAAGTAATGTTTGTTATGGTACATAACAGAGATGTAAGGGATTGCTCTTTAGAAAAATACTAAAATAAAATTATTCCGGACATTCCAATTTTAATATTGACTGTTAGGAATCAATCATCATCATCATCAGCCTATCACAGACCACTGCAGGACCTAGGCCTCTCCGATTGTTCGCCACTTAGGGCAAACATCTGGAGGATATGCCGGCCACGCTGGGCAGGCGGGTTGACAGGGCGTAGCTTCTCGCTGCAGGGACGCTGCTGTCCGTCATCGGTCTGTGGTATTTCGCTACGCCTTCAATTGCGTTGGTTATACTGCCACCAGTCGGTTGCCAGCTAGTTTGTTATTCGGCAAGTAGCACCACGGGCAGGTAAGATTGGCTTGGAGCGAAAAGATGGTAGGCCGCTACCTACATCCCTTTACATGTTGGAAACACATAGGTATGTGTTTCCAGCCATTGAGCTAATCATAAGCCACTGAGCAAAAGTTACCAGCATAGATATTCCAATTCCAATAATAAATCTGTCCATCCATTCATATTGTCCATCCAGTCGATATTGATATCTCGATAGTTGCATCACTGTTAGTGATCAATTTGACGGACTGCAGTTGCGAGCGTCGCACTAGAGCGGCTGCACGTGTGCGCGGAGCGGAGCGAGCTGAGCTGAGCGAGCCGAGCGAGCTAAGCGAGCGAAAATGAGCGATTCGGCGGATCTAGAAGCGAGCACGCGCCGCCAAACGATCTGCGCTGTGCCCGGCTGCTTCAACAACACATCCGCGCGTTTCGCCGCCCCCGACGATTACGATAAGTAAGTTTGTGTTGCTATTAATAGAATTTCATTCATGGGCGTGGATTTCTGCGCAACTGCATCCGATTGTCACGCGAATATCGACTCTGTTGCAATGGTGGAAGGGCGAATCGGGCCCCATTCTATCTAGCTGTGTTTTTGACTAGCTGTGCTCGCGACTTCGTCTGCGTGGAATAGTTATTTTTCCCCGTTTTTTTTTTGCATTTTCCATTATTTCTTCGCTCCTAATAGTTGCAGCGTGATGTTATATAGCCTAAAGCATTCCTCGATAAATGGTCTATTCAACACAAAAAGAATTTTTCAATTCGGACCAGTAGTTCCTGTGATTAGCGAGTTCAAACAAACAAACTCTTCAGCTTTATAATATTAGTTAAGATAAAAAGGTCAAACTGACTGCGTCCTGACGTTAAGCAGATGACGAAGTCCAAAATATGTAAGCGATCCGCATCATGCCTGGTTAGTGCAACGGGGATCGATCTATGACGGCCTCCTTACGTGCTGCTCCGCTTATAAACCCAAGACTAGAAGGGAACACTGCCCGCGTGAACAGCTACGACTTGGGAACCTTCAAGAAACGAGCGTATTCATATTTAAAAGGCCGGCAGCGACCCTAAACTCGGTTAGAGCTGCGGGTGTCCATGGGCGGTGTCGACTGCTTACCATCAGGCATCACACTTGCTCGTCTGCCGCTCCTCGCATAAAAAAAAAAAAAAAACGTGCTGAAAGAGATTTCCACATCATAATGGTTGGACAGATTGTTCTGTAACTATTAATAGAATTTCATTCGTGGGCGTGGATTTTCGCAGAACTGCATTTGCTGGTCACGTGAAAATGGACTCTGTAGCAATGGTGTAAGGGCGAATCGGAATCATTTTTGTTCTGTCTGCCAACCTACATCCTTTGCCATCAAAGTCGTTCACAGGCTTCACAGCTTTCCAGGACTGATTTGCAGATGCTTATATTTAGTTTTGCACTGCGTGTAGGCGTATGGCACTGCTTTTGTATGCGATTTCATTGGTTACTTCGACCACATGCCGGCATGTAAATTGTAGCAACTTCTATAGGGGACCACAAATTACTCACACAGAGTACATACGAGTAGATAGCCGTTTCTAATATTGCATCGTATTGGCAACTTTTACGATTTTTATAATTTATAAAGTAGTAGCTGCTGCCCGCGTGAATATTCGTATAAAACATAGCCTATGTGTTAATCCAATGTATAATCCATATTACTGTGAAGTTTCATTAAAATCCGTTCAGTAATTTTTGCGTGAAAGAGTAACAAACATCCACCCATCCATCTATCCAAAACTTTCGCATTTATAATATTAGTAGGAAGTAGGATAGGATAGGATTTTTTCTCGTTAGGGAAATGAACTAAAAATTCGGCATATTTTTTAGTTTATCTATTGCAACAGTGATATAACTGACTGACCTATATTTTGTATATTTTACGTACATAGAGTGGCGTAGGCACCAATCGTGATGACTAAGGCAAGCCCCCGAATAGTAAAATAATTGTCATTAGGAGAGTCCAGCAGTGGACGTTTGCAAGCTGATGATGACGCCCAGCAGTGGACTCCGAGAGGCTAACGATGATATTTTGTTACAGACGCAAGAAATGGCTCAAACTGATACACCGCGAGGATTTGATGTCACAGACAAACTTGCCCATTCACGTTTGCGAGAACCACTTTGAAGCATCATCAATCTTGATCGCGTTCAACGGTAAGATGTTGAAACCGGAAACCTACCCTAAAATCAATCTGCCGAGGGTTACGCACGCCCACACAAGGCTTATGAACTTCTTCAACCTCCCGAAGAAGACGCCAGCTGTGCCGTTATTCGACAAGGAGGTTCAGACTGATCCCATCCCTCCTGCTTCTAAGGTGGATGAAGTAAAATGCTCCTTCTGCAGGAAGAGGATAAAGCCGGACGACGGCTGGGCGGAGTATGAAATATTCACCAATCTCTGCGACAAGTTTTTGACCAAAAATTTGGCGATTCTGGTGAAGCAAAAGGCCATTTTTATGGTGAAGGAGAAGCGCTAAGATGCCATTTGGATTCCGTACGTTATTTTTACTTTTTTTTTATAGGTGGAGGTTTTTACATGGTTTCCAGGGTTATTAGTCGGTATAGTCGCAGAAATAAGGTTACGTAGGTAGGATGAAAAATAACTGCATAGCAAGAAACATTTTTAATTATAATCAATACTATTTTACGATTTCCTACGTGTACCTTGGTGGCGTACAAAAGGTTTTCTGGACGCTCCTTTAAATAGGATTAGAAAATCATCTAATCATAACGAAAAAGATATGAAAACCTTGATAGATAGTTCTATAAAATTTTACCGACTTTATTTTGTAGGCTTTAGCAGAAACATTATTATAATCTACCTACCATTAGCAAAAAAGACATACATACACCGATTAAATTGCCGTATAAAATGTTAATTGCTTTTTATATGTTTCGTTGACCTTATCAAAACATTTAGTCCTTAATTTTTATGAATTACATTAATTAAAACTAAAATTATGTCAGTGAGATTAAAGATATCACTAGTTTTATTTATTTATTTATATTAGGGAGGTAGGTTAGGTAGTTAACAATTAGCTGATAATAAATTTTATCTTTATTTAGAATTTGGAACCATTTTACACAATTAGTTAGTACGGAACCAAAATAACTTTTAACATTACATGGTATTGTGCTCAATGTTGAATGTAGCGTAAATTAATGTTATAGGATTTTAAATACAAATAAAAATTTTATTAACGGGACTCGTCATCATCTTCATCATCATCTCGCAGTCCACTGTTGGACTTTGCTCGATCCTGGGCCCCTCGCATCCCAGCCATAGCGCGAACGTCGCTCCACCTGAACTGAGGACGTCCTACAATTACGTTTGCCGAGACGCGGTATCCATTCTTACACTCAACAGCCAGCTCACAGCACTGCCACTTCGGCTTACTAATCTGTTGAACTATGTCGATGACCTTGGTTCTCTGTCAGATCAGATTCCGCAGAGACGGCGAGGATAGCCCTTTCCATAGCTCGCTGAGCACTTTTTGACCAGCCGAGCTTCATGGAAGCTGCGCCCTACAATTACACTATATAAAACAGGAATCACACTTATTATTACATTATGTACCTACTTTTGCACTTGAGGTATCAAATATATTGCATCAACCGTGGTGTCGAGTCCCGTTAATCCATACTAATTATTATAAATGGAAAAGTGTGTCTGTCTGTATGTTTGTCTTTCTTTCTCGGCAAAACGGAGCGACGAATTGACGTGATTTTTTAAGTGGAGATAGTTGAAGGGATGGAGAGTAACATAGGCTACTTTTTGCACCTTTTTAACCCCCCACTTCCCTAAAATGGGGGGTGGAAGTTTGTATGGAGCATTCACCCCGAATTTAACGCGAGGGAAGCCGCGGGCAAATGCTAGTATAATTGTAAATTAATGTTGTCGTTATTATAAATTAACTTTTCCTGTGATAAATGTATTGTGTAAGTCCTTCTAAAGTCTTCTTACGGATCCCATGAGGGTTGTGTCTTGTGATTAGTGTCTTTAAAAATGTCAGACGAAATCTGAATGTTGTCTATGCTATGTGTTTCTCATTATTGGTTATTGAAATACCTGTGGTGTTCTACTGATGGTAAAGTAATGAAGCCATTTACCATGATGCGAATATTTAAAAAAAAATAAACACATGGCCATTTACACGCCTTTTTTATTTATTGATGGCAACTGACTTATCTTTACGACAATTTCTGTCAATGTCGAGTGAAAATTGACCCGGTTACAATACAACTCGGGTGTACCGCTATCGTGGAATCCTTGGAGACCAATCTTTCCTAGCTAGGTATGCTCCTTCTTGTCTTGTCCACGATTTGTATGGTAACTTTCAATTAAAACTTTGTGAATTTTATTGTTACCTGACATTGGCGAAAATAGGTTTCGTAATGAGGCTGGTTGGCATTAACTAACTAGATCGGCGCAGTGACCCTAGCCGAGTCTTGGCCTCCAACAATAGAATAGAATAGAATAGTTATTTATTTAGCATCACACATTTTGTTACATAATAGAATGACCGAACACAAGCAATTGCGCTGATACTAAAAAGGCATCTCGCTCAGCATGTGCCGAGGCGTGTCTGGGACGCCGCGACGCTGGTCTTCCGCGGATGCCTCGATAAGAGCCTCCATCTAGGTTGCCATTAATAAAGTAAAAATATATTCCCTGTAATATTAAGCATTACAATGTATGTCAGTTATTATGTATGTCACTAGCATTTATTGTTATTCCACGTTAATACGTCAAATTAAAATGGTTGTGTTCAAATAATTGTTTTGTGTTTTGTAACCTAGTTTTGTTAATTAAGCACCATCTTAATTTTTAATGTGCGAACTATAAGTGAAGTTTATTGAACGACAGGATATTTTAACAAAGTGATATATATGTAAATGTCAATTTTGACGTCAATTTTTGACATTTAGTTTCACACTACCCTCATGTTATTGTCACTTATGTGCCAAAACATCCTGGTCTGGTCTGTAAACGTCGAATTACTGTCAAAATGCTACCTAAGCATTGTTTAAGGACTCTAAGCTTTGAATGTTGGCGTAAATTATTAGCCCATTAAGAACAAATTGTAGAAGATAGTTAACCATATTTTATAAATGACCATTATCATCACCGGACAGATTTGCGAGCGGAATGTTCTAAAGATGGTATACATATTTTGGAAATAAAACAAATAGACTGTTTTAAATTAGAACTTTACTTGGCCGAATAGCACAGTAGCTAGGTTGTACAGTATACTTAAAGGTAAAGTACATAATATATGTCTACCATAAACAGTCACGGAGGTGACCACACTAACGATCACAAGAGAAACGTTCAAATAAGCGGTCCGCCATTTTGTCCCAGACAAATGACAGACGTCCGCCATTATTTTGTGTAGCTCACTACCCACTTCCATTTCATTCTATTGTCACGTGTGACGGACAAAATTGCGACTAATACATTATAACTATTTACCTGTTGGGTCGAACCAAAAATTGTTACTGAGTTTTTCATAGGAATTACTCGGAAACGGGAAACGAGTTATAAGGGAACGGCCTATCATCTTTTCCCTCTCAGCCAACCTCACCTGCCCGTGGTGCATCGTGACGAATAACAAACGAGGCGCTGGCAGCCGACTGGTGGCGGTATAACCATCACAATTGAAAGCGTAGCTAAATAGCCACAGACCGATGATGGGCAGCAGCGTCACCTGAGCGAGAAGCTACGCCCTGCGATCGCCAAGCCGCCTGCCTGCCCAGCGTGGCGATTATGGATATATCCTCCAGATGTTTGCCCTAAGTGGCGAACATCTGGAAAAGCCTATGTCCAGCAGACTGCAATAGATTGATGATGACAACATTATTAAGTCAATTTAGAAGAAAGAAAAATGTTATTACAAATAGGCTATTATGGCTACAATTATAATTAGTCCGTCTTTTAGCTTATTTAAAAATAAAAGCACGTATTTATTTATTGGTATATTAGACTAAAAATTACAAAGTTATAGCCCGTTGAAATTACGAGTGACGTCACGTGGTGCGGCATTTTTACGGGACGCCTTGTTTTTTTTTTATGCGAGAGGCGGCAGACGAGCAAGTGTGATGCCTGATGGTAAGCAGTCAACACCGCCCATGGACACCTGTAGCTCTAACCGAGTTTAGGGTCGCTGCCGGCCTTTTAAAAATGAATACGCTCGTTTCTTGAAGGTTCCCAAGTCGTAGCTGTTCGGAGAGACTGCCTTGTATCTTTGCTTTCATTTTGTGTAAATTGAAAATTGTACGTCAATATTTTTTTCCTACCAGTAATACGATGTGTGTGGCCCAGTAAAGAATTAAATGCCAGTTTGCCTTTTAAAAGTATTACTTAATTACAATGTATAGTTGCAGAAATGCATGTAAGTAACAAGAAAACTTATAATTGCAGGTGTTGTACACAAATTATTATCTTCAATGAAGTCTCGTACTTTGTAGTAGCATTTTAAGGGTTCCGTAGTTCACGCCCCGAACCCTCAGAGTTGATTAGTGCTAAAGATTTTTACACTTAGTTATTAATTTATGAAATAAAAGGCCGGATAATAATATTCGTTTAAGAATTCATTTTAAAGCGCACGTTTATGAGGAAATGCCCCTTTTTGTCCCCAATAAGAAAAGAGGTTGTATTTATTGTATTCATTGGCAAAGATTTACCTACACAATTTGTGCATTGTTTAATGTTTTTTTAAAAATTCATATCTTTAATTTCAACCCGAGAGTTCAATAACGTGTTATTGAACTCTCGGGAAAAATAAGAAGTTGGGATGAAGAATAATAGTAATGAATAGAAAATCTCAATCTTATCATCTCCAGCTCATTTTGTCGTTATGACACTAAAAGACCACGTAAACCTTTACGAGGAACGCTTTATGAGGAACTTCTTGCCTCGCGCATCGGTTTTGTGGAACCAACTCTCTGCATCAGTATTTCCGAACAGCTACGACATGGGAGCCTTCAAGAAACGAGCGTACTCCTATTTAAAAGGCCGGCAGCGACCCTAGAACTCGATCTGAGTTGCATGGGCGGTGTCGACTGCTTACCATCAGGCATAACATTTGCTCGTCTGCCGCCTCTTGTATAAAAAAACCACAGACTTTTTATCGACCACTAGTTTGGTCGGGCTTATAATCAGTATGAAGATGTATGCAACTCCGCATACCACAACGATTTGGTATCGGCAGATCTTCATATAGATGATGAGCCCGACCAAAACTATCGGCCGATAGAAAGTCTGTGGTTTGCGGAGCCTCTAAAGCCGCCATCGAAATATTTCTCAACGTATAAGAACGCCAAAGAAGATAAAAGGTTTGGAACCCCTGAGACAGTCGAATCCAGATCCTTCAAATGAAGTGTTACGCACTGCGCCACAGCGTCGTGTGAAGGCCGCCGGTAATGCATGCAGCGCTAGAGCCGAGCCAGCGAAGGTAATGACAAGGTTTGGACCACAATAAACAAGTGTTCCAGTGAGGAACTGCCTAAAGTTTCATTAAAAAAACACTTTTGTGACCTGTATTCTATTTATTTAGCATTTCTTTTATACCACTAGGGAGGCATACAAGCCCACGGCCCGCCCGATGTTAAGCGGTTACCGCAGCCTATGGACACCTGCGACACCAGGGGTATCATGCCTACCTTTTAAAAACCTCTTCACAACTTTTTAGGGTTCCGTAGACAAATGGCAAAAACGGGACCCTTATAGATTCGTCATGTCTGTCTGTCTGTCTGTCCGTATGTCACAGCCAGTCTATTACGAAACTATAAGAACTATTTTATTGAAATTTGGTGCGTAGATGTATTCTGTTAACCGCATTGTGATTTTAAAATAAAATCAGATAAAAATCCAAAATTTTTGGGGTTCCCCATACATAGAACTGAAAGTCAAAAAAATTTTTTTCATCAAACCTATACGTGTGGTCATAAATCAAATTACCTAATTTTTTCATTCAATCAGTGGTACGGAACCCTCCGTGCGCGAGTGTGACTCGCACTTGTTTTTGTATAATTCTTATACTAGCTGTGTCCGCGACTTCGCCCGCGTTCATGTAGGTGTGTCACAGAAGTGTTTCATCTCTTTTTTCGCAATAAAAGGTAGCCTATGTCCTTTCTCAAGGTCTAAAGTTGTCTTTGCCAAAATTCATGAAATCGGAAGAGAGGTTAAAGCGGGAAAGCGTATAAGATAGACAGACCAGAGTTACTTTCGCATTTATAATATTATAGTAAAGATATATAAATAACTCGCTGCATTTGGTTGCACTGTGCACTATTGTGTAATGGCATCTGTAAGTGGTTGAATAAACTCTCAGTGCCAATAGTGTTTGAGTCGGAATACTTTTTCTATTCAGCCTTCGACTGTGAAAAACCAATGACCAATGTCATGATTGCATTTGCTTCGATACATACCGAAACATACATACAAACAGCAGTCAAGAATATAGATATACTAGCTGTGCTCGCGACTTCGTCCGCGTGGGATAATTATATTTTCCCCGTTTTTTTTTACATTTTCCATTATTTCTTCGCTCCTAATAGTTGCAGCGTGATGTCATATAGCCTAAAGCCTTCCTGGATAAATGGTCTATTCAACACAAAAATAATTTTTCAATTCGGACCAGTAGTTCCTGAGATTAGCGCGTTCAAACAAACAAACAAGCTCTTCAGCTTTATAATATTAGTTAAGATAAGTTAAGATTTCCCAACTGACCAGTTTAGGGATTTTTAAGGGGGTAGGTCTCGTAGACGACTTAGGGAACATCATGAAACGGGCAGCAGCATTAACCTGGGTACCAATAAAACCTACTGCGATCGCCAACCTTCCTGCCATGCCGAAAGGCACCACATTTTGCCTTTCGGCGTCCAAATGAAAAAGTAAGAGAAAAAACACAAGCGACCAAAACTAAAAAGCGATAAATAACGTAAGTAATTCTATCCTTAATACATAATTATTTAAATATTACAATTATCACTTATTTTTGAAGTCGGTGCCAGCCTCTCGGTACCTAACGTACACTGTTGTTGTATGACGCGCGCGGCCGGCAAATCCACACGACAATATACATTTATTTGTTTGGCTGGCACCGACTTCAAAAATAAGTGATAATTGTAATATTTAAATAATTATGTATTAAGGATAGAATTACTTACGTTATTTATCGCTTTTTAGTTTTGGTCGCTTGTGTTTTTTTTGAAGTCGGTTTAATTTTTTTTTTTAAAATAATTTTATTTCTCTATTTTTAGTTGCGTTAATGTGCTGTGACCTTGAATAAAGGTTAATTAATGTCCTTATGAGTTTTACTTAGGAATAAAAAATTTTGATTTAAGTCAAGTGAAGACTGCGATCTAGAATCAAGCATATCACCTACCAAATCACCTGTCCTATTAGCCCTGCATAAGTACATACTACTACCTAGTTTAATATCGACCAATGTCAGTACTGTCCCCTAACTCCTAACCGTTAAGGAGTTCTGTGGCTTTATCATTAGCACCAGATGTTGACGCCCGGAAGCATATACCTGAGTAAAACATGATTACGTAACAAAAACACCATATGAGTATACAATTTTCGGTTGTTGCCCTCAATTTCTCCAGGATCCCATCATCAGATCCTGACTTGGTGATTATGGGACCACCTCGGAAGTGTCCTCTGTCGAACTGTCGAAAAATTTTTGAAATCCATCCATAATTGACGGAAATATCGGTGAACAAACATAAAAAAAAAAAAAAATATATTATACATACAGACGAATTGAGAACCTCCTCCTTTTTTCGAAGTCGGTTAAAAACGGAGAGTATTTGCGTCTACGAATCGTAGACGCTAAATGTATTCGTATCGTAGTGTACTAGGCTAGTCAACTTACAGACATATGGGTCAAAATTAAAGACGTTCTCAAGGACACACATGGAATTTACATTACCTCTTGCACCATCATTGCTGGACGTAGACCTCTTTAGCTGTTCGCCACGTAGGGCATCATCATCATCATCAGCCTATTGCAGTCCACTGCCTGGACATATGCCTTTCCAGTTGTCAAAAATCTGGAGGATATACCCATAATCGCCACGCTGGGCAGGCGGGTTGGCGATCGCAGTGCGTAACTTCTCGCTACGGTGACGCTGCTGCCCGTCATCGGTCTGTGGTATTTAGCTACGCCTTCATTGGTGATGGTTATACCGCCACCAGTAGGTTGCCAGCGCCTCGTTTGTTATTCAGCAGGATGCACCACGGGCAGGTGAGGTTGGCTTGGAGCGAACAGATAATGGGTCGCTCCCTTAAAAACTCCACGTAGGGCAAACATCTGGAATTCTGGACGATATACCTATAAACGCCACACTGGGCAGGCGGGTTGGCGATTGCAGGGCGTAGGCAGGTATGACTCAAAAATACAGTTTGCCCTACTGATGTTCAGCAAAGCGGGGTATGTTGGAAATAAGGAATATTAGCTTTCCGCACCATTCGTACGAATGCCAAATCCCAGCTTCCCGATTACGTCATGTTGTTTCTCATGCAGTCGGAAAAGTTAAGGAAACTTTTCATCTCACTCAACAAAGTTGAAAATTACGTTAAACTTTAGCTGTAGAATAGTTAGGATTTGCATATCTGCAGAGATTTAATCAAGAGTTTTGAAGTTTATAATGGGCCTTTTTTATATTAAAAAAGTATGGTTACGATGTATTATTTATTTTAAGTCGTAATTAGAATATCTTGGCAGCGTGAGCGCGGTCTCAGAGCTTAGTCGGTCCCATTAAAGGCGAATTAAAAAAAATGTGTTCTAAAAATGTAGTCCTGAAACAACTAGATATTATTAAGGCTCGGTGGGTTTCTTCTTCTTTCTTTCTTTCTTTTTTAACCTGTGCTGTCTGTCCCACTGCTGGGACAGCAAACTATGTATGTACAATCTTTTTTTTTCAGTCATTTGCATTTTCTCTGTCTAACGTGTTAGAAATTCACTTACTTTAATAATCATAGAAAAAGAAAGTTACATGTTTATTAATTGTCGGCAAAATACCATTGCAATTGAGGAAAAACCTCGTATTTTGTTGAATAATCTACATAGTATTTCAGTGCATCCGGCAAAATATACAAAAAATGGCGGCGTATCGCGTCCCTAGGCGAACCATCTGGTGTGGAAGACCGCTATATGCTAATTAACCGGCATGCCTGAGCCAGCAGGGCTGACTACACAGAGACAATACATACGACAATAATACATAATAAATATCAGACAACATCACATACATTGCTCTAATCCCAAAGTAAAAGTAGCTTAAGCACTTTTTCTATGTATAATATGTATTTATTTACAAAAAAAAATTATCTAAGTAAGTTTATCAGTTGTCTAGTACCCATAGTACAAGCTTCGGCTTAGTATGGGGCTAAGTGGCGCTGTGTGAGTGTGAGTGACCCAGCGTGGCATGTCTTGGGTTATTTATTTATTTTATTTACTTGTTTTATGAGTATCAGAACAACGAAGGTACCACAAATAAATACAAAATATAAACACCCAGACACGGAACAAACACAAGTGTTCATCACACGAATGTTACCGTACGTATTATTAACCGTCGCGCGTTAAATAATACAATTATCAACTTTTTTTTTTATATTGGTTCAGCATAGTGGCTTCCTTTTGCCTGATGGAAAGCTAAAAGGAAGCCCAAATCGCTCTGATAACGGGCGGGAAACCTCAGTTTCCAGTCAGTTACCACAGCCATGCTGACCCGCGAGATGCTTCTTCACGCTTCGTTTAAAGGATCCCATACTGTAAGAAGGAGGAAACACGTGTGCCGGAAGAGAATTCCACTTTTGGATAGTACGGCATAAGTAGGAGTTGCCGAATTTTTTAGTACGCGATCAACTGTCCGAAGGTAGCTCCTAATTGGTTGGTCTTACATACAGTAGGCCGTTCTGCGTGTATAGAGTTAGGAATGAAACACAGGTGTCACATTAAGGTACATATCAATATATAAGGTATATTATACCTACAATCTACATATGAATAGTTATGTCGCGTCATGGTGTTCTCAAAGACTTCATATCAGAGTATATGAACGAAATTTAAAACGTCGAATGTTTTTTCTTGACCATACGACAGCCCTAGACTGCAGTCTTCAAGTTTAAGTCTTAAACATGGAAAACAAAACACAGGATGCGGTATGTACCTACCGACAATATACAGTCGTAATTTGCAAACGTCTAATTTGACGAGATAACGCCGCTTTGTTATGCTAACGTACGTAAATAAAATAATTTAAAGAATTTTATTTCTCCTTGAACGTATGACTAAGTACAGACGAAGACATTTTATTTTTAAACGGCCAAGGCATAGTGCCATACAGCCAACGTAACCGCATACATGGAAAATGAATCATAATAATAAATAATAATAATAATAAATTTATTTCCATAAACACAAGATACAATAAATATAAAATTCACAGGTCCCCACACTAGGCTAAGCCTGTCCTGTGGGGAACAAAGACCGAGTTAACAAAATTAATAACTATTGGCACAAAGTTACGGTAGGTACAGTCAACAATGTTGTCTTTAACAATTTGATAGTACACAAAAAAAAAATGAATTTAAAACGGTAAGTTTAAGAAAAGAAACAAAAATATAATATAATAAAAATGGAATAATATGAGTATACATTTTAGAATTAAAAAGGATAATATGGGTATTCTTTACTTTGTAGGCCTAAGAAAATCCTCGGTTTCATCGTAAGTCCATAAAAGGAGAGCCTTAATTAGTAAATGTTTAGTTTCTAGAACTGAGCAGCTTTTAAAATTAAATTTATTTACAAGTCTATTATAAATGTAAGGAAAAAGGAAGTGGCTGAAATGGTGCGAGAATGATGTGTTGGTGGTTGGAGTTTGTATTTTAAATAATCTTTTCTTGAGTAGTGCATTATATTCTGTAGAGTTGATTACAGTTTTATGTTTAAATGTCACGGCCCTCAGTATGAAAAGCTTTCTCACACTAAGCACCTCTGCTTCGGTATATAATGCAGTTGTTGGATATAGCAACGGCTTGAAAAGAGCTGTTTTTTTCTTTTAAGAACTGACTTTTTATGAATCTTTTATGAACTGACTTTTTTATTGTGGTTATTAGAACTACGATTTTATTTCCGTAATAATACCGATTAGCTTAACCCTAGCACCCCAAGGGGTCGTCGGTGACCCCACACGTCTTGATTTTTAGGGTTCCGTAGCCGAATGGTAAAAAACGGAACCCTTATGGGTTCGTCATGTCTGTCCGTCCGTATTTCACAGCCACTTTTTTCCGTAACTTTTTTTGTGCAATCGGATTTGCGGCGCACAAAAAGTCTGCATGGCGCGCAAAAAGTCGGTCGCGAATTTTTTACAGACTAACGCAAACGACGCACATCATCGAGCATTCTGTCAGCAGAGCTGCAGACGTCAGGTACGTATTATTCACTATTGGGAATACTTCAATTGAGTTTATTTTCAGTTAACTCGTATACCTAATAAGAAAACACAGACAGCACAAATAAATTAAAAGTTAAATATTAATGTTACAGAAACCCTTTTAAAAACTCTCTAGTCAGTCTGTCGGCCTGTCTGTCAGTCTGTCTATCAAATCATGACCCATTTACTCAGGAACGTGCACTCAAGAAGTTTTTATTTTACCTTACCTTCATTGCGTATGAAGATAGTCTGGGCTATGGTCGTCGTTCAGTTTAATTTAAGACCAACAATAAAAATATTATCATACTAGCTGCTGCCTGCGGCTCTGCCCGCGTGAATATTCGTGTAAAACATAGCTTATATGTGTTAATCCAATGTATAAACTATATTACTGTGAAGTTTTACTAAAATCCGTTCAGTTATTTTTGCGTGAAAGAGTAACAAACTATCCATCCAACAATCCATCTATCCATCCAAACTTTCCCATTTATACTATTAGTAGGATAGGATAGGATTCTACCTTGCAGTCGTCCACAGCTGGACATAGGCGTCCTCCAAAAAAACAATTGTCGTTTGGCGGGATTTTTCATAGAAGATAGGTATTCTTAAATTTTCAGTATCTATCTAGTGCTATAAAATATTAAATAAATTACAATAGATAGTTCTACGCTTGAAGGTTTTGCTAAGAATTATAATTTTCACGGGTTCGGGTCGGACGTAGTGCGAAACGGCTCGAATGAGGGTGTATCGAAATGAAATATCCGATAGATGGCGTTATGTAGCCCTGCGGTCCAGCTATCATATGATTGGTCAGTTGCTATGTAAATGTTAGTGCCATGTCAAAATGAACCAATCACGTACAGTTGGACCTGCAGCTCATGTGGATTTCTTTTTTCGGAAAACCTTCATTGGTTGAATTCGACCTTGTGCGGCTTTTTTAAAAGGCGATAATGATTAGTGGATAGTAAACATTGATCTTTATTTATCTTTGGAGATAAAATTTACTAGTAGGTAGGTATCTACAGTCGATAAGCCAACGGCCGTTTGGTACCTAATAGCTTATTTTACTAAGTACATAATTGTCGAAGAAGTATTTGCTACATTGTAAAACAATCAAATCTATTATTTTTCTTGTTTTCCTAAACTGGTTATCTACGTCATCGGGGCTATGATAATGGAATAGAAGTTACCAAGAATTTGTAAAGCAAATTGGCTATCGGATTGAATTTTTCACGTAACAGTAGGAGGCACATATAGGGTTGCCAACTATACTGTTAAAAACAGTATTATACTGTTTTTCACTTCAAAATACTTTTTACTGTTGAACAAAAAAAAAGTATAAAATATACTGTTTTCAGCATCGAAGATGTTACACTATACGTGTGAGAGTTAGAAGCTCGCTCACACATTTTTTTTATTTAGAGGGAGACCCTCTAACTAAGTAAAAGCACTGAGAACAGTGCTCACCGACACAAACAAATAACAGTAATGGAGTTGCGAAAGAGAGCAAGTGTGTTCTGTGTTTTCGAACGGCTCAGGGTGAAAAACGCTCCACTTCGTTTTAATATTTTAATATGGGATATAATTGTGTATTGTGTGTGTCGCGGAAGTACATAAGGTGGCCTGACTCTAGGGTTACGGTATCCTCCCCCTCTCTTCGGACTTCGCATAGCCCTAGTATGTGCCACCTAATTTTCCCAAGTACCACCTCCAACTGCGATGCGAGTCAAGCCTTAGTGTGCGTGCGTTGTACGATGCCAGGGTCAGTTTGGTGTGGTGGCCTGCCGTAGCCCGGTGATTCTTGGCACCCCCCGCCCTGCCGTTACCGTGGCCGCCACCGTGACCATTTGGTGTGGAGTTGCCCATAATCACCACGCTGGGCATGCGGGTTGGCGATCGCAGGGCGTAGCCTCTCGCTCCGGTGACGCTGCTGCCCGTCATCGGTCTGTGGTACTTAGCTATGCCTTCAATTGTGGTGATTATACCGCCATCAGTCGGTCGCCTGCGCCTCGTTTGCTATTCGGCAGGACGCAACACGGGCAGGTGAGGTTGCCTTTTAGCGAAAAGTTGATAGGTAAGTACATACATCATCCCTTACATCCCCCTTATATAAAATTAATATTATTAAATAAATAAAATACTGTTCATTTTTCTAAAATACTGTTTAATTTGTTTTCTTAGGCCTAAATATACTTTATTTCTTGTAAAAAAAGTTGGCAAGCCTAGGCACATAACCTACAGATCTATAGATGCCTACAAAATAACATACGTCTACACGCGGTAGGTATGGCGTGGCGGTCTGCACCCGCCGCGGCGTTGCCGCCCCGCGCGTACCGCTATGCGACGTTGCCAGCTCGACCCACTTCCACGGAGGGGCAACGCCGCATCTCTCACTCCACAAATCGTCCGGGTTTGTTTATGGCATAATTGCGGACGATTTTTTTAGATTCCTTTGCCTTTCTGACCTTCTGTACATGTGTCTGTGACGTCACAATCGTTACGTTTACGTTGATTGGATGAATATGGAACAAACAATGGTGACTAATCGTGTTCGTTCGTTGTTAAATTGAATTGAAAGTTGGTGTTTTTATATCCACGTGTTTGAGCGGCTCGCTGCAGTTGAAATCATCTGACGATCGGGCGATTCTGTTTCTCTAAGAGTCAAGGTTGTGTCTATTCAGGATGCAGCGCTGTTGTTTGTTTAGGTACCTATGTACCTACCTGCCTAATAAAAATACAGCTTGATAGGTTAAGTACCTAGTTCTCAGTAGCTACCTATTGTACTCGTGTATACCATCCTCCTTACACATTGCCCATTTAACAAATACCTAGACAGGTATGATTCTTACGAACAATTCCACAAATTAAACAAACGTTTTAACAAAATCAAAGACGGTTAGAGGTCTTTTGAGTGTGTAGGTACTAGGTAGGTACTTGGGTACATACTTACCTAAAATTCTTAGCTTAACGAGGTTGATGAATTATGGAGACACATACTACCTAACCTACCAAACGTAGCCAATAAAAAAATAATTTAGAATAGGACCACATCCCGCCGCCTAAATTGTACCACTTGTTGTCTGTAAGGTACCTTGTCTATAAATGTTTGTATTTTGTGCAATAAAGAATATCTATCTATCCCCGCCCCCCAAGATACAGGGTTTCCTAGTTAGAGGCCCATTGCAAAAATCATATTATGTAATAAACTTGTTTATTATTATAGGTATTATGTTTGACTAGACTATTTTATTCTGTACACGATTAAATGATTAGCAGGTAGAATACATATTAAATTAAAACAAAGAGCATGGTAGGTGTTAAGGTATTTCAAGGCAATGCCGCACAGCCGACCAGTAATAGCATTCAGCCAAGCCAACATGATTTATGGGACCACAAATCAGCGCAATCAGTTATTATTACACGTGCCCGCCAATTTATCCTCTCTATGGTTAATTTAAAAAGATTTTTGCGCGATTCTGTTAGGTACCTACATTGTTTACTGATAAAATGTTACAGAATTTGAGACTTTATTTTCAATTCGGCTGTTTGACTATGCGGCTTAGTCTTAGTTTATTTAATCTTTTACAACTGACGGATTTAATACCCCACGGATTTAATAGACGGATAGTGTGGCAATCACTACCAGCCAACTATTGGGTAGGTACGCATGTAAGTATGATGAATGATGGAAATTTTTTGATACTACCCATAAACAAAAATTCCAAACAATACATAAGTACTAGATTTGTTTACAAATCAAGATCAGAAAATCATAATTTTTTTAAACAATATCTACCCCAATGTGTTTCATAATCACGATAAACTTTAGGAAAAATTTATCTCAGGAACCCCTCTTTCATTTGCTTCTCATCGAATAATAGAAGCATACCTACCTACCTTATTCGTATTTCAACCATTACCGAATACCTACCATTGAAAGATCCTATCATAACTTTTGTGAGTTAGCAATAGTCTTTGAAAAAAAGTGCATTATTAAATGAAAAAAAATATAAAATAGTAAGGGTTCATTCAATACGCCATACGCCAGGTAGAAATGGTGTCAAAAACCTGGCGGATACAAGCACTTTCGTGCAACGCCGAAACACGGAAAGTGCATCACTCGGGAAAAAAGTAAAAATCATTTTATTTGCACGAGGGGCGATTTGGCAACCTCGCATCTGTTTGAGTGGAAGGTTGGCAACGCCGCGCCGCGTTGTAAATTTTGTAACATGCAAGAATGTGCATTAAAATTATCTACCTATGCGTTTTATTATGTGGTATGATGAGTAGGTACGTACCTACTTTTATAATGACTGATCTTTATTTATTTTCTATATGTACATAATATGAATCAATATTCATAACATAACGCGCCAGTGAACGCTGCCTCCAGTGACCACTGTTTCGGCCGCGGGTTCGATCGTCGCACAGTACAAACATTTTGTGTGCATGAACAAATCAGTTGTCTAGACCCCCATAGTAGGTACAAGTTTTCGTTGTAATATGTTGTACTGAGTAGGTAAAATGGAATTTCATGTCAGATTAAAAAAAAATCGCAAGCTTGTCCGTCTATTGCCGCTAAATTCGTTCTGCTCTCAAAGATGCTCCGCTGAATTGCGTTGGCAGTTACTATTTATAACCGCCTAAGTTCAAGGAAACAGTTTCGTGCAGCCAGGCCGGCGATAACACACGGCCGATTCCGCTTCACGACTAGTCGCAGTGGGCGGTCCAGTCGCACGACCAATCGAAGCAGCCCCGTCCTGCGCACAATCGCAGCTCGCGGCAGTCGCGTTGCGCATTTCTGTGCGCTCGGTGCGTTTGTCGCAACTCGAAGGCGTAACGCGGTGACTATAGTATATTCGACTGTTTCTGTGTGTATCAAATTTAATTGAATTTTTACAAAGGTAAACAAAATATATGGCTGTCGAATGCGGCTCCCCTGCAGATTTTATATTTTTTAAATTATTACGAGGCATAACGCGGTAAATGTGTTTGCCTCTGTGGTTTGCCTCTTGCAACTCGCTGTATCGAAATAAGCAATATGTATGTATGGCCGCGGAATTTATAATAATTCTACGTAATGATTAAATACATTCCCGATTTAAATTTCCGAGCGTGAACTAACCAAATAAACACAAAAATAATGTTCTAAAAGTGATCATCAAGTGTTCTTATGTTTGTTTACTTTTAATAACGACCTCGACTAAATAACTCGCCGGCAAAAAACACAGATACAATCTTGAACTTTATGCCTTGAGCATAAAGACGGCGGCCATTAAAGTTTTTATTTCTGTAAATTGCCCGATCGAATCGCGACTGAGTTGTACACTGATTAGAAACTAGAATATAAAATGGAACGTGGTTGAGTTTCTGGGTTCAATACCCAGTCGTTAACATTATTATTACTTTAAATCTGCATTTCTTTGTGTGCATTTATAACGCGTGTATTCGTTTAGTTAGTTATTTTTATTGCGCTTGTCGATGATTCTAGATTCTAGATGTGTCAATCCATTTTCACATACAGCTTTAGAGCATGGAAGAAATAAGTACTACGTACAGTACTATTACTTGCATGGTTTAATTAAAGTCATTGGAATGACAGTCGACTTATAATTTGAAGAAATTTATTTATTTATGCCTATAAATAAGAGCACATGTATAAATTTGAGAAAGCAATTAGGTACATAACTTACAAAAATAAAGGATGAAAATGATTTCATGAAAACGCTTTAAATAGTTATGGACATGGTCCAAAGCCGTAATACTAGTAACAAAAAGAAAAAAAAAGTGTAATCTGACTGACAGTTCTTAATCCAACTGTCAGAAATGCCAATATCATTAAATTATTTTTACACGTGAGAAATTCGCTTTTATTGAAATTTTTTATATTTTTTATATTAATTCGCTTTTAATAAACTGGACATTAGCAGAAATAGACCTCGCAAGGATCTAGTTGCCAATAACAAAACAATTTTGTATGTTTCATGGTTATCTCTACCTAGCCTTAGTCCCATCATTTGGGGTCGGCTCTCCTAGTCATTTTTCGCTAGGTCATTCTCTCCTGGGTTGTCGCAGATGTGATATTTGTACCTTCCATGTCCTTACTAATAGCAGCCATCCATGTGAGTCGGGGTCTGCCGCGTTTCTTTTTAGAGGCTGGAAACATTTGTATGTTTCATGGTTATAGCTTTATTATTGTATCCAGTGGCAACTAAAATGAGGGACCTGGCGTTCTTCAACCCCGGTAACCTGATAGACGAGGTCCAGCGCAGGCCGGGGCTGTACTGCAGTGAGCAGCCGGCGGAGAGGGAAGAGAAGTTGGCTCTGTGGAAGGAAGTGGGTGCCGCCATATTCGCCGACTGGGACACGTACAATAAAGCCACGGCTTATGATAAAGGTAATTTTTTATATCCCCCAACAGTCCGGTGATGATGACAAGGCCGCCCTGGCCATCATCGTAGTCATGTAGAAAAATAAAAGAAAATAAAAAGAGATACATAAGGTAATTTTTGACCATCGTCTTTGGAATCGCCTTTGCGGAAAATGGCGAACGGAAACGGAATGGTTATCGGAATCGATCTAAAACTAGGGCTTTCGGGCTAGGGAAATTCCCCGGATTGGTTTAGTTTGAAAGGCGTCTGTGGGCCGTACGGCACGGCAGGGGTTTTAAACGCCCGGATTAAACCCAGGACACTTTTGTTGTCAGGGGAAACCCATTTTTTTGTTGTAACAACATGGTCGAGAGAAACAGTGTTTAGTTTATAAAAAAAATTCTATTATATTTGTTGCAGTTGCATGGGTACGTACCAAATTCGACTTTAATAGTAAGCTGTATAAATGAATAAAAAAATTATAACGGTGTTTTCTTGTTTAGCCTTAGATTATGGGTAAAGCCTCCAGAATTTTGACCAAAGCGGCGATAAGCGGGAGAGGCCTATGTCCAGTAGTGGACTACTGGACTACGATAGGCTTATGATGATGATTTTGGGTTTAGTGGGTATTCATCGCTAGATATGAGTGAGCCCCACACATAACCCAACACATTTTATTTCTATCCAACTTAGCAGCACGCTACCTACATCTATTTCTGCTTAGCCCAATGGTTGACTGGTAGAGAATGCCTATGCGGCATTAAGTCCGCCTTTTGTACACTATATTTCATTTGTGCAATAAAGATTGAATAAATAAATAAATAACCCAAGCACCCGTACCCAGGGCCCCAATGTATGCGTAAAGGCTCTCCCGACGAAAAAATAAGAAAAAAAAGCAAACGCGTCGGTTTGCAGACAACCAATCAAACGAAAATAGATTATAATATAACGAGATGCTTTTACATTCGACTCCAAGGTCCGTCTGACGTATTGTTTGGCAAGTGTTATCATAACATAGTCTGTTTGCTATGCCCACGTATACGAGTATGTAGTATTGGAGTCGGATTCGTTTGTTTAATGAACGGACTTCTCAGAATTGAACGTTTGGGTCTTCAATAGTTTGGTGTAGGAGGAAGGAAAACGCTACTAATGCGAGATGATTGAAGTCTGGTATAATCTATACTTATAATAAATTTGTAGAGAGGTCAATTCTGTACATAAAATATTTTTTCAAAATAACTATCAGGGGGTGATAAGTGATCGATACTGATACCAAAAATGCAATCAGTAAAATTTTTGTCTGTCTGTCTGTCTGTCTGTCTGTCTGTCTGTATGTTCGTTATAGAAAAAAAAACTACTGAACAGATTTTGACGAAACTTGGTACAATTATTCTTCATACTCCTGGGCAGGTTATAGGATACTTTTCATCACGCTACAATCAATAGGAGCGGAGCAGTGACGGGAAGTGTTGGGAAAACGCGAGAAATTTAAACCTGTATGTTTGAACGCGCATTACGCGAAAACTACTGCATAGAATTGAATGCGGTTTTCACCAATGTATTGCTAGAGGTCTAACTTAAAACTTAGGTACAAGGTATAGATGGGTATTATATGGAAGTCCGTTATTTTTGAAACCCGATATCCACGCGAGCGACGCCGCTGGCACAGCTAGTAATAAGATAAGAGAGGTAGGGCACAGCGAATCTTCGCTCGAATTGAGCCGCCCAACCGGGGAAGGACCTCCAACCTATAGAATACCGCAGTCAAATGACCTCTGGGTCGTGTTTCTGCCGGTGAGTAGGGTTTCCGGAGCTCGTGGGGGGTTAGGGTTGGGCCGGCATGGAGGTGGCAACTGACAAGTAACTGACCAGTTACTTGCCCGTTGTCACAGCGACTTGGGCTTCTCTTTCGCTTTCCATCAGGTGTAGGGAAGCCATTATGTCGAGCCACTATAAAAAAAAAAAAATTATTATTATTATATTAAAAATATGTACCACTAAATATATATACTGGTTTGGTATGTAAGTTAATTAATTATTGTAATTAGTTATAGAATAGGGATGTTTCCAGTGTCAAAATAATATTAGTCCGTATTTTAGATTATAAAAATATATTGGACACGTATTTTTCCTTTTTTCATTTAAACAAAAAATAAAGATACAAGGCATCAAAGTTTAGGAGTGGGGGTCTATGTCGTCACTCAGTGGCGAAAAAACTTCCACTCTTCGACGTTATGCGTGATTTTAACGGGCTATATCTTTGTCATTTTTAGCCTAATTTACAAATGAAAAAATACGTGTCTTTTATTTTTGAACAATCTAAAAGACGGACTAATTACATTTATTACGGCAGCAGGGTTATTGCTAAATACAGTATTCGTTCTAGTGCTCCAATTGCAAAGAAAATGGCGGTCCCTGCGCGACGCGTACAACCGGGAGCTGCGCTCGCGCCGCACCGGCGTGCGCACCAACCGGAAGGTATACAAATACTTCCGGAAGATGAGCTTCTTGGGCGGCTTCGAGGGCTCCGTCAGTGACGAGTAAGTAGATAATAAATAACCCAAGACATGCCACGTTGGATTTACATCCAGACTGACCTATCATCTTTTTGCTCAAGCCACCTTCACCTGCCAGTGGTATTCTGCTGAATAACAAACGAAGCGCTGGCAACCGACTGGTGACGGTATAACCATCACTGCCGATGACGGGCAGCAGCGCCACCAGAGCGAGGAGCTACGCCACCAGCCCGTCTGCTCAGCGCGGCGATTATGGGGTAAAACCTCCCGATGTTTGCTCTAAGTGGCGAACAACTAGTGAGGCCCATGTCGAGCATAGGTTGGACTGCGATAGGTTGATGATGATGACTTCAGCTTGCCACTATATGGCCATTAATCCATCCATATTTCCAGGGAACCCAACCAAGACCAAGAAGACGCCACAGAGAGCCATAGCAACGCCGGCGACGACCTCCCCGAGGAGCGCGAGCGCGTTCCCGACTCTCCCAAGGCCAAGGTCAAGGTCAAAAGGGCTCGCAGGAAACCTGTCAAGCGACACTCCACGTCCGAGAGTGACCACGCGCCGGAGGAAATAGAGATGCCAGTGTTCCCTCTTGAAATCTCTAATGATGGCGATAATGATAGTGACAAGTAAGGGTTTATTCTTTCTATACCACCAGGGTTGAGTGGATACCGCTTCTTGGCAAACGTAGTGTAGGACGCCTTAAGGCCAGATGGAGCGACGATTTGAGCAAGATAGCTTAGCCAGCTATGCGAGTAGCCCAATCAAGCAAAGTTGCGAACAATTGGAGAGGCCACTGCTAGGCAGCGGACTGCTAAAAGCTGATGATGATGATGCCTTTCTTTTCATTTCTGCAAAATTTAGCAACACGAAAACAGTGGGATAAAATGGGTGGAACCATTAGTTATAAATAGGTTTTCAATGCTATAGCTGGAAGAGGAGTGCCTTGATATTGTCATAAACATACTTATGATATAAGAAATGTCTATTCCGCCATTTGCGGCAGTAAACTGCACAAAGTAACAAAGCCACACGTTTTTATAGGCCGTTAACGTACGAAGCCACCTGCGACCTGTTACCTATCTGATCTGATAGCTTATCGTGCGGGCAGATGTTCGTTTGACTATTTAATGCAAGTTTTTCAAAATGTTGTCTTTGTAATTTGCAAATTCATGCAGTTCTTAAGCGTCTAAAGAGGCATTTCTTTTAACGTGTCAAATGAACCACTAATCATTTAGTGCTTTGTTATTTATTTGCTGGTCAAGTAGGGTTTTTATTTCATCATCATTCATCATCAATCTATTTTGTAACGTGATGATGGGACTCTGAAAATGTACACGTACATTTCAGATGTACGTGTACAAATCAAATCAGGGCACCGATTCAGAAACTAAATTTAACCTTAGCTTGATATGTTTAAAACAGTTTTAAATTGGGCTTAATGGTGCATTATAAGTCATAAAACACTCCTGCATCTACAAGATGATTTTGGAAAGTATTGTCAATGCAATTTCCTTGGACCATCCACTGCTGAACGTAGTCTAAATTGACCACCTAACTTATTCAATCCATTAGTCTCACGCTATATATCTAGTAGTAGTCATAGACTCGAAAAGAAGAAGTAGAACTGACTATTTCTACTGTATCTATGTATTCCGCACCACACATCCGTGCCTGATCCGGACGAACCTGCATACCGGGGGACGCGATGTTTAATTAGGAGAGACACGCTCTGGGATGGGGTAGGACGATCGGATAGCCGTAGCCGGCCGACCACAACCAGCCTGGTATACACCATTAGAACCAGTACAAGTAGAACTGACTATTTCTACTGGTCTTTAATCCATCAGGCTCACAGATATCATACTTTCTTCCCATCAGGCTGTTCCTGCTCTCCTTCCTGCCGGAGATGCGGCAGCTGCCGCTCAACATCAAGATGTGGACGCGCGCGCAGATCGCCAACGTGATGCAGGAAGCTGTCACCTGCCACTACTCCAACACGCAGCCCGGCAGCAACAGGTGAATGTACTGACACGGTTGAAGGTCGACTGTGTCATCATCAGCCTATAGCAGTCCACTGCTGAACCCATAATCGCCACGCTGGGCAGGCGGGTTGGCGATCGCAGGGCGCAGCTTCTCGCTCCGGTGACGCTGCCGCCCGTCATCGGTCTGTGGCATTTAGTGTGATGGTTATACCGTCATCAGTCGGTTGCCAGCGCCTCGTTTGTTATTCGGCAGGTTGCACCACGGGCAGGTGAGGTTGGCTTCGAGCGAATAGATGATAGGTTAATGATAGGCCCTTACATCCCGAATGTGTCATGTTAAACAGTATTTTCGTATGACAAGATTGACAAGGCCTTCTGTGACAGATTTCGTGAGAACGATTTACATCTCTGTGATGCTAGATTTTTTGTGGAATCTAGAAGTGTCAAGAAACTGTTATGTTACCTAATGATCACTGGAAACCAGGACATCCATCACAAGGACAGATTTAGTACAGAACCATCCCATCTCATCCCGTGGGTGTCGTAGAAGACAACTAAGGGAATATCTAGAAACGGGCAGCGGCGTTTACCTGTACAAATGAAAATACTGCGGTCACCTACCTGCCTGGCTGCCAAGCGTGGTGCCTATGGAAAATCCTCTCAAATTACAATCATTCCATGTCTAGCAGTGGACTTTTAACAATAAAACTGACTAAATTGTACAACAGTAGTATTCTTTTTTTTTTTTTTTAGAGTGGAATGCATTACGCACCTTCATGCCGCCTCCGGGGGGAGTCAGCATGGTGTGTGGGACTCACACCTCCCAAAATGAGAGGGCATACCCACTAAACCCCCCTGTGTCGCCAGTGGGCAGCAAATGGCAGGGATACGGGTAGCGCCGAAGCATACGGCCACATCCCCGCCTGCCCCAGCCAGCCGCAGATGACAAGCGGCCGGCACTTCTGGTCCGGGGAGGGCAAATACCCCTACCCCCGGCTTCCGGGGAGCGTTTGAGTGCGCCCCGGGCGGACCTCGTGCAACGGTGTGGCTGCACCCACCACACCATTACGCCCCATTGAGTGGTTCGCGCCCCCGCGCTTACCACTCGGAGCACGGAGGAGAGGCTCAGAGGGCATACGATGCGTTGTATGCCCTCCGGCGACGCCCAGGCCGGGGGCGGCGTAGAGCGGGCGCGTCTGCTGCGGCCTCACGCTCTCTTTCCGCCGCCTCCTTCTGCGAGATCACTGTCTCGCAGAATGCGAGCATCGCTCGCCAGGTCTCCTCCGACGCCGTCATCTGCCGCAAGAGTTGCGGCAGATCGAGGTCCTGTGCGACAGTGACGAGGACGGAGCGCTCACTGGCCCAGGCAGAGCAATGCTGAAGCGTATGCTCTGCCGTGTCCTCCGAGCCACTGTCACAATGACGGCAGAGAGGATCGGGCTCTCTCCCGATCCTCCATAGGTACCGGCCGAAGCACCCATGCCCTGTAAGGACCTGGGTCAGCCGGTACGTCACCACCCCGTGAGGGCGCCGCATCCACTAACAGTAGTATTCTTGGTCTAATCCTACTAAGTAATTGTTTTGATGTTTAACCCTTTCCCTGTCCACGGTCCAGACCAGAATTTCTATTGTTATGTATCATATATGATACACAGGACAACACACAAGGAACCTGTTAATAACAAGGACGTTTAGTTTATATAAAAAGTCCTTGGTAAATAAAGAGTATCCATCTATTTATACATCGACATTTTATTTCTTTGACAGGAGTGGAGCAGACGTTAAGAGGCCTCGGTATGACATCAACGATTCTTGAAGAGGACATAGATTTAATGTTTATCCCTCAACTAAGCAAGACTTCAAATTCGCCAACATTTTCCTTTTTAAGATCGCGTTGTTTTTAATATTTGCAGAGACTTAATAAGATTTTTCGACTTCCTTTCTTTATAAACAATATTGCACACGAAGAGTTATTTATCAAATTAATGGCCATTTAAAATGTCAAACTACTGCGTTGACATTTGTCGGTAAATAATGTGCCAAGTTCTTTTGGCGTTATTGTGTGTCCGTCCGTGGCAAACATTCTAATTTAAGGGTGTTTGAAAAAGGAAATGTAAGGCCTTGTTTAGGGATACGCTGTAAAATGATGTTACTATAAAAAAATACAGCGAATTATGGCAACGTTTATGTAGCTGCGATGTTGCCGACTAAGCGCCACACGCGTTGTCCTTAATCCTTTGACCACAATAGATAAAATCTATTGTTATCGTCGTATATAAGAGTCACTGGTGTTTAAAGGGTCAACGAGTCCAAAAGCTTTTTGCCGATATGATTTGCTGATTAATGTACGAATTTTAATTTACATATTGTCAATTTTAGATTAACTTAATCATTCCATTTTTTTAAACGTTTTTCTTTCTTAGCCGGTTTCCATTCCATGGCCCTCACATCTTAATCGACTTTTTTCAATTGAATGCCCTCAGTTTTCAGACTATCACCATAGCCCGCAAAAAGTATTTTCACGCTTCATTTAAAGGATCCCATACTATGTATTATGTAATGAGTAACTAACATGGCACCGGATACACATTAGTCAAAAAATATTGAAATTAGGAGACGCTTTCGTAATCTTTATAAATATTGAATAATATTATTAGAGTAAGTAGTTGTTAAGAAAGAATAAATATAAATATTATTAATAAATATGTAAACAATTGGTTTAATTTTTAACAAAACCTTTTTATTTAACATTTTATATACCGTTTACATAAAAATAATAGAACTATATAGAACTACTTACACATTTTCAAGAAATACCCGCTGCTTGATATATATACATATTTTGCGAAAACATTTTACACAGACTGCTCAAGACCAAATTACTGGAATCAATAAGTCTGTCTGCTTGTCAACTGTATTTTTGTCGCCTGACTGATCAAAAATTTACATAATTTTCGTAATTAATGCAACACATTAAGGCTCAAAATTGTATATCAATGAGTATTGTACAGTCAACATGTCTGATCAAGAAACGCGTGTTTTAAAGTTAGTGGCTGGCCTTTTTGGAATATTAATGTGGCCTTTTTGGAATAATAGTGGATGGTAGTAGAGCAAGTTCCTCGTCTGATGTTGAACGATTACCACCGCTCATAGACATAGACAGCGAAGCAGCTGCCTTAAACGAAAAATAAGTAGAATGTCCTTTCCCTATTGTACCAGTGTCCTACCGATTTAGTGGTGGGACCATAGAACCCTCCAGGACCTTTCTACATACGCGCTTGTAATAAAAAAATTAAAAACAAATTATAAACTATACAGAACTTGGCTGTCCTCAGTTTTCAGACTATCACCATAGCCTACAAGAAGCTTTTACACGCTTCATTTAAAGGATCCCATACTATGTATTATGTATGTGATGTTACAAAAGACTCAAATAATAAAGTTTCCTGTTGACGGTACCAGCCAGTAGGGCAACACATAGTCCCCCGACGGTAATAATTACAGAAATAACGTATTTTCTCGTAGGCTGTCATTTGCGACTCACCTGGCGTGAATAGGGTTGCCAGGTCTTGAAAACGAAAGTCGGTTTTCCCTTTTTATAACAACAGGCTGTATCATACTAAACAGGACACACTATAAATGTAAAAATAAATGGGTAATAAAAATACCGATTTTGCCTTGTAATAGGGTGTTTGATTTTCCATGTTATTTTGATGAATGTCAGAAAGAACCATTAAAATCGCACTTATTTGTGAAATCGCAACAAAATTATTCGGCAAAATAAGAGCACGATTGGCAGTTTCAGGGGACTTCACATGCAAGCGCAGTATTTTTTCAACTATGTCTGTCTATGAACGCAAAACTAAAATTAATCGTCATGCCTTATAGGGCTCAGCAGAAGGTAGCCTAAATAAATACGAGTATATTTATGTTTTGTTTTGTGATTGACAATAGGGACCGTGCACAAACTATCGGTGGCACTACTGCGACAGAAGAGCACGTATTGTAAATGCCAAATACTAAACTAGGGTAAAAAATTCAAATTTATGACACCAGTTGGCAGCGCCATCGATGTGCACGTTCCCTATATTCGGCCGTATTCTTGGCGCTACTGGAGTCCCCTGCAAGTTGGTGCCCACTGGCGACGCAGGGGGGTTTAGTGAGTATACCACTCCCAGTCTGTGAGGTGTGAACCTCCCCCAGAGGCGGTGAGGGTGCCTAATGAGTTCCCCTCTATAAAAAAAGGATGCTTGCCAACCCTAGCTCCGTACAGCCCCCTGAGCTAGCCACAGGCCACAGATGCTACCGTCCCGTCATAAAAGAATTTTTACCATCAATTTTCCGTCATAATGAAAAGTTGGCATGTATAAATTCCCGGGTTTTACACGTCACGGTTTACGACCGGCAAGAATTCCGGATGACTTGTAAAGAATTCTACGTGGGAGACGAGTTTGGGACGTGAATAAAGAAGTGTCGGGCTTAGTCGAAAATGTAGGAGGTACTTCAACATAAAAAAATGTTTTTATTTCTTGTGTTTTTTGGTTATGCACGGTTTACGCTTCTGCCACTGACGATCGCAAAAAAATGATACGCGGCATAAAAAAGGTGGTAAAGAAAGAAAACTTATTTTATAATGACACATCAAGCCACTCTTTAGTCTTTTCTGTCAAACTTCGCCGATCAATTTTCAACTGAAATGTCTAAAACATAGAGTCCATTTATACATAGTGACGTTGTGACAGATTAAGTTAGGTAAATTCTTAATTGAATCTTGCTTAATTCTTTTTAAATTAAAACGTCACCTAGAATCCTGTCCATAAAGTCGAAATAATTCATATCTTACTTATGTGTGTCGGTGTGGACCACAGATTACCCCCAATAGATACCGCATGTTCGGCATTTTGCTTTGAGTTTCGCGAGTCAATTTCAGGTGGTATGGAAGGGTGTGCGGGGGACGTAACTCATTTCTCAAGTGATGTACATTTGTATTGTGCAATGTCGATAATTTTATCGAAAAATTACCAATCAGGTATATTAGACTAGATTATGTTTGTATCACCTTTTCAGTATTTTGTGCAATACTGGATATTTATCTATGTATGTATATAAATATATGTTTATATATGTCACCGGAAAATAGCAAGAATCGTAAGTTGATCAATTTCCTAGGTAGTTGATTATCTTTCGGAATATAACAAACGGTAGTGGAAATGTATTATTTAACGCAATGGATTTCAGTTAGTTAATCAACTTACGGTAGCCTGACAGTCATTTAATAATTTACGATTTTGACACAAGTAAAATCGTCCTCAAATGGGCCAATCGTTGCTCAATGTACTATTTAACGGTGCACTATTACCCGTAACTTAATACACTGTTCCCTGATTGGTTGCCGGGATAACGCCACGTGAGCCATTGAACCAATCAACGTTCACCTCACCTTCGTCGCATGATTTTACGGCAAGATCCCGTAAAATGATCAATTTACTAAAATACATACGTTAAATAATACATTTCAACTGCCGTTTTGACATTATAAGTATATTCAAATGAGTATAGTTATAAATATGGTTAGGTGAAGTAATCACAGCAGTTTTCATTTACTCGTCTTCTATCCTTCATACATTGAAAACTATCCTATGTAAATGTCTCTAACAGCAGGGTGCGGCATTTGTCCATTTTAATGTTCTCTCAGGACACTTTGGAAATCTAAAGTAGAAACACTAAAATTTTTCTCATCTTGCATTATCGATATACTTGAAAGTAATACATTGTAACACTATTGTCAAACGTGTCTATGCTAGAAAGGGATAAAAATAGTGAAATTGGTAATGAAAGAAAGGGATCATGAAAAAAGACATCAACGCGAGCTAACATCTGTCAAATATTTTCCATCGTAACTTGAGCTCCGGCGCCAAGGAGTTCAATACTAAGATTCATACGTTTATGTTCTACAAACTATTAAAAGTGTCTCCGATACACACGGGTCTGACTTCTGGTCAGTACTGACCGTGGTACTGACGCACTTTAAGCGCATGCGTATTTCGCGCCTGCATTGCATTGATGTATTACCTCTCGCGCGATATCTTAAGTGCGGTATCTATTGGAGATATCTGTGGTGTGGACATAACTAAAAGTAAAATAAGATGCAATAAATGTAAAACTTACAATTAAGGTGAACATTCATGAGTAATTCCTGGAAAAAATGTTTACCTCACCTAATAAACCCTTGTAGACTTTCTCAGTAAATTCTTATTCAATACCTGTAACAAAGATAAGCACACGTTAATTTTAATTGAACTAAATGTAAAATCATAATTATATTTATGCTATCTTCTCTCTCTTTGTGTTTGTGGCTCGCTCGCGTATGTGCACTATTTAGTAACAACATTTTTAACAAAAAAAAAAACTGACTTCAAAATTATGACAATGAGACATAGGTACTAGGAAGTAGGTACACACCTTCAAACAAAACACAATTCCCGGAAATCTCTGGTAACATACTTACAAAAAAAATCATTCTAATTGACAACCTCCTTTTTTAAGTCGGTTATAAATAGGTTCAACAGACAAAAATGCTCCGACCATTTCAGATAAATACCAAAAATTGCATATAAATAATGTTAAAAGAAGTATAAATAACGACTTTATTCTGCGTGAAACACTTAGAAAAGACAGAAAAAAGTCCGCCTTGAATAAATGGTGCAAACTTTATCTGGCAGAAACGGTATCTGCGAGTTGCGCCATAGATTGCGAAGTTGCGCGATTACTCCTCAAGTTTCGGTATAACTCCCGAACTGACAACTGTGTGGCACCCATGAACGTTTAGAGCTACTCTGAATTTATACCACAAACCGTACTGTTGGCAAAAATTTTTCCAATTTTAGACGCAACTTATTCGTGTGGTTAACCACGAACTGGCCATAATTCTAGCTAAGAAAGTACGAGATTGTATTAAAAACTATAACCATTGTAACTTGATGAAAGAAGTAAGTCTTGCGGGCACGTTTAAAATACAATCATTGAAGGCAGTACTGATGTTTTTTGTCACGTGACGTCTAACGCTTCTAAAACAACAGCCAAGTCTAGTGAACTACATTTTTTAGTAGAATAAATAGTAAAAAACTAAAGTAAATAACTCTACTTACACAGACTAAAAAAACAGACGAAAAAATAATAAATCAACATTGACAGTAGATGATACATTTGTTATGTTAAGGCACTGCAGAAAATGTGTAAAACGTAGGTATTTGTTTATTTAACTCTAGAATAACAAAAATGTGTTATCCAAAGTATGTCGGAATCAAAAATGTCACTAGCAAATTCTGACGTCGCATTACTTGGCAGGCCTAAGTAGATAGAATTTTTTTATTGCTATGATGTAATAATTAAATACACAAAATGGCCGCCTCTGACCAAAGAAAATTAACACGCCTTGTACTACATATCCATGTTTAATTACGAATACGATTCGTATGATAGATATAATTAAATTATCATAAAGTAATTAACCAACAGACACATTGGATCGTTATTAATTTTTATATCATACATTTCTCGATAGCACTGTATAAATCAACTAGTAAATTGTAAGGAAATCATTGGCTGCCATCGAAGCAAATAGCTCAATTATAGTTTAAATATTCATTTATCGATGATCGTCGGGTGTATCGTGAAGCGATCTGCATTCTGCATGCGAAATGGGAAGAAAATAATTGCCGACTCATTATATATCTGTGGCGATAAGCTTGCAAATTTCTTATCATTATGTTAACTGGTAGTGAGCATGCAAAGAGAAACTGTTTTTTTTGTTTAATACAAACTTTTCTTTAAGGTATGATTTACGTATCATAACAGTATTTCAATTTAATGGACGAAATGTAGACGAGGTTTGGGAATTTTAAGCTTAGGTAGGTAAGAAAAGAACTTAAACTTTTTAAATTGTTGTTTTAAAATAAAAACCTTTTTGAGCAAAATTACTTGAAGCAATATAAAACCTTTATTTTTTGTATCAGCATTTCGAAACGAAACACATCATTAGTTAGACGACATTTGGGGATTTTAAACTTGACTTAACTATTTTAAAGTTAGAAGTTCATACGTACATTAAACTAATGACTAAGTGAATGGGTGAGAATTAATAACATAAACCAAAGTGTTCGTTAGATAAACACGAAATCTATTCAACCAGAACGGAACCAGAGAACTATGCTTCAATATTATTTGGAACGCGGAAAGACGATGAGCCACTACAGATAAGAGTTTGGGGAAAGTAAAAATAGCCACGCAACTCATTAACGCAGCGAAAGTGTAAGTTGCCATGGTGATTTCCGTTCATACCGATGATAACACGAGTTGCAGAGATCGACTATCTGAATAAAATCAAAACAATCAATAAAAGAGACATTGACGGGCGCGCGGCGTTGCCAGCCCGCTGACCCCGCGCGGGGCGGCAACGCCGCGTCACTCCTGTGAGAGCGGCCGTCCGCTGCGGATGTCTTCGGCTTCGTAATCAGAATGACGTATCGTTTCGACGTAAACCTTTGCCAGCGGACTGGAGAGAGGTATTTTCAGAAATATGCGACGTATTTTAACGTTGTTTGTTATTTTGAGGCAGGAAAACGAGGTAGCGGGTCAAAGAGAACCTACGGCTCTTTGAATAACTTTAGTTGTTGATCAATGTTTCAATTAAATCTGAGATTTATTATTATTCTATTTAATTAATTTCTTTATAATACCTAATTGAAAACGTGATTTTTATCAGTTAATTATCTACGTACTTAGATGCTTAATATTATAATACGTAGGTAGGTAGACTGACAATTTAATTCAACGTTCTTTGCAAATATCTTTGTGTGCAAAGCATCGTGATTTTCAGAATAAATGTTAATTCATTGGAATTAGTCTATAAATGTAGGGCACACATTCGCAATCAATAAAAGTAGAAAGATGCAACGGATTTCCCAAGATTCAATTTTTACGGCAAGCGTAGGGATGTAAATCGTAGAGAGACTGTTTTGTTTGTGGTCAGAGTCGTGTTGCCACGACTGAGTTGGCATTTGTAAGTGGCGTGGCACGTTTCGAACGGGTTAGCTCAGACGAGTTGCAGACGATCTGGAAGTTTCGTTACGAATTGCCGATGTAGATGTGGGCTGGTGATGTTTCTATTACAACAAGTACGTGTGTGAAGTTAAACAACGAAATCTTATAAGCTTTTCGTGGTCGTAAATGCCAAATCTATGACCAAACAATAAATCTATCTATGGTGTGTACTTTTTTTTCGGTTAAGCCTTAAAAGGTACGCATACTTCCCGCGGGTGTCGTAGGAGACGACTAAGGTTTCAGGAAACGGGCAGCAACGTTTACCTGGGTACAAATAAAACCTACTACGGTCACCAACCTGCCTGCCGAGCGTGGTGACCAAAATGACGATTGTCATTGAGGGAGACATAATGTCCAACAGTGGACGTTTACAGGCCGATTATGATGATGATTTTTATACTTTTTTAATATTAGATTATGTCTAAATTTTGTTAATATGTAATATTAAAATTCCAGGATTTCAATATGTTATGTTTACGAGAATCGTTTTTCCAGCAATTCAAAATACTTTAGCACACATAAATAACATTATCGCAATCCAAAACAGTGGTTTCTTTGTGGCTTGTGCATACTTGACTGTGACTTTAAATACATTGTTCCAAGATGGCAAAGGAATAATCAACCAGACAGACGAACAAGTAATGTCAATATTCATTACTTAACAGAGACAGTAAAGTGAATGATATAAAAAAAACATAAGAAACGTTTTACATTCAACTAGGCAGATGTCTCGCGTTAAGCAGCTAGGCAGACAAAGTTTCTGACATAAATTGGTTTCAATAAAACCTGTTTGCTGTGCAGGGTACAATAAACGAGACGAAATACTGGCGTGGCCACTTGTGGACATCTGTATTGGTTTCATGAATTTTAACTATAGGTATTATGATCATTGGTGTGAGGAAAAAATGGGTATTCTTTGTATTGTACGCCGAACAATTGCCTTAAAAGTAGGATAAGAGATATTATTGTAAAATTTATGCAATCTTATTACTACAGGCGATCGCTTTTAAACCACCTCTACATAATTTTATCAACATAAAGAACAATAATGTTGGTAGTTGTCGAAGAAAACAAAGGGGCTGCGCAGACGACAGACTTTTTGTGCGATAGAGTCTGCGTCTGAGACATTTTAAAAGAGCATCTAGGTTCCTACAGCTGTGCCGACAGAATGATCGAAGATGTGCGTTGAGTCTGTGAAATATCCGCGACAGATTTTTGCGCGTCGTGTGCGTTACTGCATATAATTGCATCACAGACTAAAAAGTGCGTCACGGATAGTATGTCGTCTGCGCTGCCCCTAAGTGTTTGTTAACAGAACTTGACAACATAATAAGTTGTTAAAAATATCTGTTTTCAAGTTCTGTCATCCAACAATTTTAAATTACAAGAATAGATATCACCAGTTCCATGAAAGGCAACGAATTCTATAAAGGATTTCACCCGCTGTAAGCTAATTTTACTTCAAATTGTGAGAAAACTACACAGAAAATGGCGGAACATTCGCTTCGTGAAAGAAATGGCAGCGAATGGCTTGAAAAGGTGGATTTACACAAAATTTCCTAGAAGACAGTACAAACGCCCAATCAGGCGCCCAGAATCCAAAAGCGTATCTAATGAGGGGTAAAAACAATTTTATTTCAATGGCGAGTGTCAAAGATGATAAACGAAATTAAAAAAAAGGAAATGTAGCGACGCCATTTTATAACGGTGCCAGTACCTAATATTTAAAAAGGTAAATAATTATATTTTGTAAGCGAATATTTCAAACAAAATACGAACGCACTAGGATGAATATGGGAATTAGCAACTGCCTTTCATTTCTTTCAGATAGTTTAGTCATGAAAAGAGAATGTCGTTTATTATCTTTTTACAGAAAATATTTAAATTTCCCCAAGATTCGTTGGACACTATTCATTTTTGAATAGGAAAGATTAATGTAATAAAATATAACACAGAAATATGTGGTAAAAGTAAATTCATATTAACTGTGTAAAATTACGAACGAAAAGGCATAATTTAATAAAACAGGTCATCATCAGCCTATTGCAGCCCACTGCTGGACATAGGCCTTCAGTTATGTTGTTTGACACTTAGGGCAAACATCTGGAGATTCTGGAGTATTGTACCCATAATATCAGCTATTATTTTCTCTGAGAATCAACTTCGGAAGCCCTTACGCCACGTATTATGCCAATTAGAATTTAGATATACATTTTTTGTGACATAGATTTCAGGGAGACCTGCTATAACACAGACAGAAAACAGAAGCAGCGAATAGAAGGAAATTCGAATAAAAATCGTATAGGTAGGTCTCTCTCACGGCGAAATGTATCGTCCTGAGATAATTCAACAAAGCGATATTACGTGACAAAATTGAGTTGTGTGAACACCACTTTTTCGATGGACGAGTCGACATCCCGGCATTCTCTGATACAATTCCACAAGAAATGAAGACAAAATCGCAAAAAAAAAAAAAGTATTCAACAAGAAAAGTTCCTATATTCAAGCTTTTTTTTGGTTTGACTGGACAGTCTGGTCTTTAGCCAAGGACCGAGTTTTATTGTAGGACATAAGGAAAGTTGGATCGAGGTCAAGATCTTAATGTTAAAAGCAAATGGAACAACTTTGTCTCATGTTCAATCTACATTTTGTACCTAAACTAATTTTCATTTAATTCATATTTGCAATAATAAATCGTATATTTGCATGTAAAATATTAAAACACGTAATGTAGGTACCATGTTCAGAGCAAACCAGATATCAATAGGTAGGTATACCTATTATTTTAAATTAGAATGTGAATTTTCTATTTACCTAACGTAGTTTCACATTGCGTGAGATGAGAAGGCGTAGGTAGGTACATGACATGATACAGGAATGCAAGTGGAGGCACTAGGTTTTCTTTAAATGCGGAAGCTAGATAGAAAAAATTTTAGGTTTCAAGCTTAGGTTTAAAAAAGTGGGCCAATAGTTTCCAAAAGCCGGCAATGCGGTATTTCCTTACAGATGAGCTCTACGATGGCTTACCATCAGCTTCTCCCAAGTACCACATTCTGGTTACTATAAGCTTAATAATGGCGCACGGAGCGGCAACGTCGCGGGGAAAGCAGCGGAGTGGCAACGCGCGGATCGATGCGAGGGGCGCGCGGGGCGGGGTGACCCTTCCTCGTATCACAAACATGGCCGACTGTTATTGTATTTCAACCACGTGTTATTATGACATGTCAGTTCGTAGGACAGGTTTGCATGGGAGCAGTATGCAGCTACGTTGGTTGAATTGTGTTTTTTAACTATTAAAGTTCCACCCCTAAGTAGGGGAATAATTACGCATTTGCTATATGCGACGGACGGTAATTTAGTTTAATTATAAGCGTAAGTACGTTTACTATTCCTTTTGATACATCTAATATTCCTGGAATGAAGTTGGTAGGTAGGTATCTATTATTTTTTCTAACTAACCCTTCAAGTGTACTCTACCTACACCTACGTCTCGTAGGTATGCGCCTCGCCTCTACATTCATAGTGCGAACGGGTAAGCTATGGAACTCCTTGCCTGAGTCCGATCTATAGATATTATCTTCACATTTTCAAGGCAAGAATGAATCGGTGAGTCTCATAACATCAGGCGGGTTGTGGTCGCACGTTATCCGTTTGATTACATTGATTTATGTATAAAAAATAAAAATGCCAGTGTTACCAATGTATCTATGTCAAAACGTAATACTCATTCGATCCTAAATTTATCAGTGAACAAGTGTGTGTACAAACACAGGTGCACTTTGTTCCTACACTCATGAATTCGATGTTTCGACACGACCGAAGAAAGATCAGGCGCAGAATAGAATCTACGTGCTCTGATGCACGGGAATGTATGAATGCTAACTTCTTGATTCCAAGCCTGCTACGAGTCTCATCCTGAATTTCGAAAAACACTATTTCGACTAGACGCCATCGCGCCAGTTCGAACGTACGATTATTCGACAGAACACTATTTCGACAAATCACAAATTTGACAGATTTCTAATCAGACAAAACACTACCTACTCCGACAACATTCTATTTCGACAAACCATTACTCGACAGAACACAACTGCGAAATCAAACGTATTCGACAGAACACTTTTCAATGGTGATAATGGGACCATCTAGGAAATGCATACTTTTGTACAAAAAAGAATTTCTCAAATGTGAACAGAGAATTTTTTGTAAGTGTGTACACTTTAAGTGGTAAGTGTGATAATGAAAACGAACATAAAACAAGAAATAATTGAGTCGAATTGAAAATTAACCTCCTTTATGAAGTAGGTTAAAAAGGAAATAAAGATGCCAGTTTTACATTGATACCTAAGTCACAACCTACGGGATGACTTATAGCAGTTACGTTTTCTCGACCGGCAGGGTGCCAGGAGTTTGTTGGCACCCTCTGATACGTCCTTACCGCGCTTATGTAATACGAAAACTCGTACACGTGTAAAAAGAAGTCTGTAGCTTTGCCGTTTTTGTTTAAATGACAACAACGCGAATATTTTAGGGTTTAACCCACTTTACTCCGGGATTTCCAGACAATAGTTATAACAATAGATTAGGATTTTAAAGGAACATTCAGCCTTATGACTCGTAAAAATAATGTGCTCCCATTCATCATCATTTAAGAGAGGTAGGGCATAGCAAATCTTCGCTCGAATTGAGTCGCCCGTCCTTGGAAGGATCTCCCCTCCACCCTATAGAATACCGCAGCCAAATGACCTCCCGGTCGTGTCTGCCGATGAGTAGGGTTTCCGAAGTTCAGGGGGGTTTAGTGTGGGCCGGCATGGCGGTGGCAACTGACAGGTAACTTGGGTTTCTCTTTCGCTTTCCATCAGGCGTAGGGAACCCATTCAAAGTCAAAATAATCTTTTTTTGTATAATAGGTTTTTATGAAAAACACTTACAAATCGTCGAAGCTACCACCGGTTCGGAAAGCAGCATTCTACCGAGAAGATACCGGCAAGAAACTCGTGTAGTTGCTCTTTTCAAAATGTCGAGTCTATAGTCGACCTATTATGAAAAAAAAAACATCAACCTGCAAACGTCCGCTGCTTGCCTTATTTTTTTTTTCCTAAATGACTACGATGATGGCCAGGGCGGCCTTGTCATCATCACCGGACTGTTGGGGGAGCGGAAGGCTCTCACCCCTAAAAACTACTTGCCTTAATCACAACTCTTAGCATACGGGTAGATGAGTTTTATTTGTACCCAGGTAAACGCTGCCGAACTAACGAACATTAGGAGAGGCCTATGTCCAGCAGCGGACTGACACGGGCTGATGATGATGATGAAACGCTGCCTGTTTCCTGATATTCCCTTAGTTGTCTTCTAGAACAGTCACGGAAAGAGATGGGGTGGTCCTATTCCAAATGTGGAAACCTCCAAAATCCAAATGTTTTTTTATACTATGGCACATTTGCTCACCTGCCTGCTGGACCCCACTACGTACACGGTAGACGATCTTTGCAGGGCGAGCGACAACGGTTTCCAAGTCGCCAGGTTTTGGAATGGTTTTGTTTGAGGTACCATTGACTCGAGAAGAGCGAGAACGGCACAAACTTTTGCCTCCATTTTGTCTACACTATCAAGTTTACGAATACCGTATTTCAGTTACAGTAACTCGTTTCCCCTGTGCCCCGTTCCAAAAAAAAAAAGAAATAAAAGCAAGTGCTAGAAACAAAAAACCCGGTTCCACAGTCGGCTATCGATTGATATTCGCACGCGAGCCGACCATCAACCAGTTCGCGTGAACTGCGGGTAATGTGGGCAATTTAGGCGCAGCGATCGGGCACAAAGGTCGCGCGGTCTGGCGCGGAGTGATGAATGAAACAGACGCTAGAGTGACGCGAGTGGCGATGTGGGGAATGACGATTTTTCGGCATTCGCAATGGTATCATTTTGCGTAAGTAATTAAAAAAGACTAAAAAAAGCTTTAGACATGGACATAAATAATAATGTAAAAAATTATCCAATTTTTAATTTTTTTTATTCATGCAATGGTTGGCCACTATTCAGCTATATATGATGACTAGCTGTGCTCGCGACTTCGTCCGCGTGGAATAGTTTTTTTTCCCTCGATTTTTTTACATTTTCCATTATTTCTTCGCTCCTAATAGTTGCAGCGTGATGTTATATAGCCTAAAGCCTTCCTCGATAAATGGCCTATTCAACATAAAAATAATTTTTCAATTCGGACCAGTAGTTCCTGAGATTAGCGCGTTCAAACAAACAAACAAACTCTTCAGCTTTATAATATGTATTAGTTAAGATAGTACATATAGTACAGTATAGCTTTTGAAGCCCACGATAAAGCGAGCGTACTACAACACTCATTTGTCAGGCTGTATAATTCCGCATTTCTAGTTTCTTAACCTGCTTACGATTAAAAAAAATATATTCAATCAATAATGTTCTATCTGCAAAAAACTATAAGCCATGTAGGAAAAAAGAAAAAATATTACACAAAATGGCGATTGGAGATTGCTAAAGAAACTGTTTGAAACTAGAAATCAATAAATAAGCAAAACGTTTAATTAAGCGATTTCTAAACTAAATTCTTCAGACTTTTGTCTACCTAAACCAAATATAAGAGTGCCTTATGTGTCCATATCCGTACATTTCATACTATTCTCCTGGGCTCCACCGCTAATAGAAACACATCTCATCTTGTCTCTGCCTTCAAACCAGCCTTTCTTCAGATCCACTCCGCCATCGCATTTATAGCGGCACTTCACTTTTACGGCCACTCCCCCCTTCCTCCCCATTCAATTCCTTTTGTTTTTCTCGCGAGTCGCGTAATAACTTTGAGAATTATCTTTGTTTGTCGGCCCTAGGACTTCCTGAACAAAAAATCTACCTATCTAGATCATTTGAGATATTTTTATGTATCTGTCCAAAATATCATTGCTTTAAACCAGCCGCAATGCGTGGTTTTCCCCCGTCAATATTCAGTGATGTGTCAATTTCAAGTGGCTTAAGCATTTGTGTTACATCAGAACAGCGTAGGTACCACAAATATATACTTAAATGGCTCGATGGCTCATTTGGTAGTGACCTGTGCCTTCTGAGCCAAGGGTCGTGGGTTCGATTCCCGCACAGTACAAACATTTGTGTTCATAAACATGTCTGTTTGTATTGGTCTGGGTGTTTACTATGTATAAATGTATTTATTTACAAAAAAAGTACATCTAAGTAAATCAGTTGTCTAGTACCCATAGTACAAGCTTTGGCTTAATTTGGGGCTAGATGGCGCTGTGTGGCCCAGCGTGGCATGTCTTGGGTTATTATTTATTATTTATCCCCCCCCCCCCCGGACGCCAAGCAGGGTAGACGTGTTTACGTGTGCTCCCGATATTTATATCAAAAACAAGTGTTAAATCTCAAAATATAGTGCCACAACTACAACATTTCAGTATTGGAAATCGCATCTAATCGAAACAGTGAAAATACTTATTGAAAAATAACCGAACAGTGCCTAAAAACCTAAAAATAAACTCAAAAATTCTAAGACTACCGGTAAACATTTTAAAGTGTGAGGTGTTTCGTGAACCCAGTAACAAAAGGCTGACCCTTGGACCCAATTAGCGTCGACGACATAGCAGTACGCCGCTACAAGGACCATAAGAACAAATTGATAATTTCGCTCACTGTTGTACAAAGTTAGCTGGCTCATTTAGGAGACGCACGCCTACACTACGGTCGGGTCGGCAGTTCGGAACATGAAATTTTTAACTCTTTTTAAATTTTTTTATTGAACCAAGAGACATTATTCCCTTAAAATACATTGGAACGAATTGAGAAAACGCTTATTTTCCTTCATTTTACAACATGCCGATAAATCGATCCCCTGCACAAGCGCCCACACCGCTCTCAAAAAATTCCAATGTACTGCACAATGTTACTGAACCAACACCAAACGAAGAGCCGCACCAGACGCAAGAAAATGCGTATTCAAGATCAACCCAACGTGCAAAGCGCATGAGAGAGGATGATCCTCAGGACAAACAGGATGACAGATTCTCCTCCTTTACATCTGAGATAAGATTAATGTTTGCTGAATTCAAAGAACGTCAAGAACGACAGGATGAAAGGATCGAAAAAATATATGAGGTAATCAAAAATCAAAACTCTGAAATACGAACTACCCTGGAATTTCTGTCGCAAAAATATGATACGGTTGTAGCACAAATCGAGCAACTTGAATCAGAGCGCCTAAGTAATAGGAAATATATTGAAGACTTGGAACTTAAACTGGAGAGAATGGAAAGAAGCTCGAAATCAACCAGCCTAGAGATTCGGAATATCCCTGAAAATGCAAGTGAAACAAAACAAACCTTACTCAAGACAATGATATCTCTTGGAGAAACTCTTTCCGCACCGTTACAGCCCATGGAAGTGAAGGACATCTTCCGCATTAGATCAAAGGATTCGAAAACGAAGGGAGCCATTGTGGTAGAATTTGCAAGTGCCCTAACTAAGGAAAGGATGATCCACAACTTCAAAAGATTTAACAAATCGTATAGACTGACAACGGAGACATTGAAAATTAGCGGCCCAGCAGTACCCATTTTCATATCAGAAAGTCTCTCTTTTAACATGAAAAAGATCTTTTACCTGGCCAGGGAATTTGCAAAAGCAAATTCTTACCGCTATTGTTGGGTCTCAAACGGAAAGGTATTTTTACGGGAAAGAGAGGGGTCCGGCCAAAAACTCATCAAAAGTGAAGAAGACTTAAAAAGTCTGGAGAATAAGAAATGACTAGACTCTTTCAGTATCATTTTAGCATCTAAAAAACTAAAGTACTTATTATTTAAATATGAGCTGATGACTGTACTGCTTCTTTTTGTTATCTGTAAAGAAATTTATTTAAGGTATAATTTGAATTTGTATTGTTTGTACAGATATTTTCCATATTCTTATTTTAAATTGTACGATGTTGGTAAACGAGAACACTTTCACACTCACTATATTCTCACACACACAGACACACACATATTAACCATACACCTAAACATAAACAAACACAATTTCACGCCAAGCAAGTTCTCTAATAAGTCAGGTATGAATAGAACCTCAATTAACAATTACCTATTGCTCTCTATCCCTTATGATTACTTGAAAGAAAAAATGCCAGGTGTACCAAATCTTTCTGAGGGGCCAATGTTGAACTATATAGCTGGAAATGGATAAAAACACTAATTTTATTCACGAACTGGAAAATATATCTGTAGCCAAATCACTGGTATGTCCCCCTGAACACTGTTCTAAGTATAGTTCCAAAAATGACTCCTTGACCATTTTCCATGTCAATATCCGAAGTCTGGGAAATAATACAAATTTTAATAATCTATTACTATTACTACAACGAATAAAGATTACTACCGATATTATAATCCTCTCTGAGTGCTGGCTTAGCAAGTGCCCCGTCGTACCTGTGATGGAAGGGTACACAACACACAAGTCGGGCTTCACAAACCAGAATGAGGGAGTAGTAATTTATGTTAGAGCAGACTTATCTTGTAATATAGAGGAACCAGTATTTATTGATGCGAATTGTCTATTGCTTAGAATTAAAGATGAGCTGGCGATTATAGCCATATATCGGTCACCATCACATAGAGATACTGCAAATTTTATTGATAGTCTAAACACTATTCTAAATCTAGTTAAGGGCTTCAAAAATATAGCATTAATTGGTGACATTAATATTAATATAGCAACAAGTGCGGGTTACACGGATGTGAATCAGGATACGTACCTGAATGTGGCTGCATCCCATGGTCTTCTGCCAGCTCACACTTTTCCCACTCGAAAAGAAAACTGTCTCGACCACGTTCTGCTTAAAACAAACAAGAAAACTACATGTCTTGTAATTGATACCTTAATTACAGACCACAATCCGGTGCTGCTGCTATATGAGTATAAGCATATTCCTAAAAAAATTCAACACCAATCTCAGCGTGTCGATTTACACGCATGTGTTGCTGAGTTGGAGGCAACTGACTTTTCGCCAATGTTAAACTCGGTTGATGCAGAATATGCTACAAGTTACTTAGTAAACAAAACATCTGAAGTTGTAAGAGCCCATACCAAGATTGTTTGTACTCCCAGCAGAATGAGAACCAAGAAGCCATGGATTACGCCTGGGCTTCTTCGCTGTATCAGACACCGAGACAACTTAGGCAGTAATTACAAACAAAACCCAAACGACGACACCCGTAAAATAATTTACACTAGGTACAGAAACTTCTGTAATAATCTCTTAAAGAAAGTAAAACGTGAGTTTGAACGCATAGAATTCGAAAAGCACTCAAAAAACCCAAAGGCTACCTGGAACCTCATAAAAAAGATATCTCACATAAACAACAAAAATCTGCACTCCGAAGACCTGTTAGGGATAGGTAGTGACCCAATTGACTCGACAAATAAAATAAATAACTTTTTTGTAAATGTAGGAAGAAATCTGGCAAATAATATCCCGAAATCCCGAGCACTAAATGAGCGATTTTCACGTGCAGCTTCAGACTCCTCGGTTTGTCCTGTCGGTACTATGGCTGTTTTAACCACTGACTGTAAAGAAATCGAAAGCATACTAATGAACCTTAGGTCTGACTGTGCAGTTGGATGGGACGGAATTTCATCCTCATTGATCAAAGCTGCAAAACATGTCTTGATTCCTCTCCTGTGCCATGCCTTTAATCTTTCCATAGCATCTGGATGTTTTCCTACGGCCCTTAAAAAAGCCGTTGTTTATCCCATATACAAGTCGGGTGATAGGAGCAAAACGAATAATTACAGACCCATCTCTGTTCTTACTACTATATCCAAAATATTCGAGAAAATCTTGAACAAACGACTGCAAAATTTCTTGAATAAAAATAATATATTGCCCTCCAATCAGTACGGCTTTATGACAGGGAAAAGCACAGAAGACGCAGTTATAAAATTGACCAGCACTATTTCCTCCCATCTTAAAGACAACCTTAAATCAATTGGCATCTTTCTTGACCTATCAAAAGCATTTGATACTGTTTCCATACCAATCCTACTCACAAAGCTGGAACGCATTGGGGTAAGGGGACTGGCCTTAGATATATTTAAGAGCTATCTTGATGGCCGTTGCCAATGTGTTAGGGTTGCAAATCACGTAAGTGGAGATGAGCCTATCACCTTTGGTGTGCCCCAGGGCAGCGTGTTGGGTCCCACTCTTTTTTTAATATACCTAGAGGAGCTCTGCTGTCTCAATATACCAAATACCTCTATAGTCACCTATGCAGACGATACGGCGCTAATGGTGCGAGGCACCAGCTGGTCAAATGCTGGTGAACATGCGGAGCACGCATTGAGTGTTGTCATGGATTGGCTCGCGACTAACATGCTGACTCTTAACCTAGACAAAACAAAATTCGTGACATTCTCTCCAAGTATGAAGTCCCAACCACCCGTGTCATGTACCATCTCTGCTCATAACTGCACATCGGCTGCCACCTGTGATGACTCATGTATTAAAATCGGTCGTGCGAAGTCCATAAAGTATCTTGGAATCACCATAGACTGTACCTTAACTTGGAGAGAACAAATTGATACAGTTGTCACTCGTGCTAGAAAACTGATCTATGTTTTCAAAAACCTTAGATCCAGTGCCGATAACAAAATACTAAAAACAGTTTACCTCGCGTTGGTCCAGTCTGTCCTTGCTTATTGCGTTGCAGTCTGGGGAGGAGCAGCAAAGTCGCATATGATACGGGCAGAAAGAGCGCAAAGAGCCGTTCTAAAAGTAATGCATCACAAACCGTTTCGCTTCCCAACCAGGGAACTTTATGAGATCTCGGGCGTCCTCTCTGTAAGACAGCTGTATGTGACTAGTGTCGTACTTCGCAAACATACTGAAGTTCCCTATGATCCTAATCTAAATAAAAATAGGCGCCGATCAAAACCTATCTGTACAATAACTTGCTGTCGCCAAGCAAAAATTCGTAAACAATTTCATTTCATTGGGAATATCGTATATAATCGAATTAATAAAGTACTAAACATTTTCACACTGACTCGCAGTGAGTGTAAGAGTGTCATTCAGGGGTGGATATGTAAACTCTCATATGAAGACACTGAGAAGCTATTGGAGTGAACCATACATAAACACACTGAAACAAAACACGCACACACACACATTCACAAAAACACACGAACAAACACATTAACACACACACTCTCACATACATGCATGCTTAGGTTAAACTAGAATAAATTTATACGTTTTATTTAATGCAATTTTTTATGTCATTATTCATTATGCAATTTATTTATTTTTAATCAATTAATATAATCGCAACTACAATTATTATTATAATTACTATTAATTATTGAATATGATGAACCTTTTTGTTATGTAGGTACTTTTAGCCACAATTTCTGTTGGGGGTGGGTGTTAGTGACTGCGACACAGTCAATTGACTAATGCGGTTATTAACGTTCATTGTTATATTGTTTTACTGTTTCTGGTGCCAAATAAAGAATTTTATTATTATTATTATAAAATAAAACACCCAGATACGGAACAAACATAAATCTTCACCACACAAATGTTTGCCCCAGGTGGGCTTCGAACCTACGACTCGTGGTATGGAAGGCAGGGGTCACCAATGAGTTTTACAAAATTAAATGCCCGATAGATGGCGTTATGTAGCCAGCTATCATCTGATTGGTCAGTTGCTATGTAAACGTCAGTGCCATGTCACAATTAACCAATCACGTGACAGTTAGAACGGCTGCGTCAGTGGCGTCATCTGGTGCATTTATTTTTTTAGAAAACCTCATTGAAATATTGGGCTAGTCAGTTTTTTTTTTAGTAGCTCGACATAATGGCTTCCCTACGCCTGATAGAAAGCAAAAGAGAAACCCAGGTCACTGTGACAACGGGAAAGTAACTGGTCCGTTACCTGTCAGTTGCCACCGCCATGCCGGCCCATCCCCAATAACTCCGAAAAGCCTACTCACCGGCAGGAACACGACCCGGAGGTCATTTGGCTGCGGTATTCTATAGGATGGAGGTCCTTCCCGGACGGGTAGCTCAATTCGAGCGAAGATTCGCTATGCCCTACCTCTCTTAAATGCATCCTATTTTATGTCCTGACTGGTGGACTCGACTCCCCCTCTCGCTCTGTGATTCACCCAAGCCCCTGTCATCTGATGGATTGATTGATGTGCGGCGAGCGATGTTAAATGATGGGTTATCATCGCCTGCACCGAACATGCGTGTAGGATCCAGCAATGGCGGTCGGGCCGCAACTGACAGAACATTGAAGCTCGTATGTTGATTGATGTCGTAAATCAGTAATTAAAGGAATAAAAAATATGCTTTATTTATTTCTTTTCTTGTGTCAATACAATTTCGTTGTGAAAAAATAGACAACCCGCTATGTGCATTTTTTGGAGCGTTGTTTGAATTCGGAATTAATACTGCTCCAAACTAAATGTCAATCGACATTATCGTTCTAAACTAAACCCCATAGGTTAAATAATGTGGCATCATCATCTACTTCACGATAAAAGCCATTAAAAGACAGAGTAGACGAAAAGAAATGCATTTAAATATTAAAACTCATCCAGGAAGGAACCAAGCAAAGTATTACGTACTTTTTTCAAATGTGTTTTTTTTTATTAAACTTATGAAACGTCTCTTCAGAAAATAATTCTTAACATATTATGTATAGTGTTTTCGTCTACCTGCTAAAAGCAGGTTTGCATTTTTCTTTGATTTTATCTTTGAATGTGTCTTCTTCTTAGTTAGGTAGTAGGTACTCAAAGTTTTACTCGTAAAAACATATTGTACAATAAAATAGGAACATTTAAACGGTGCAAAAGTATTACTAGTGAATCTATTTGCAAAAATAAACTATGTATTTATTTTAAAAAATCAAATTGATACTGCAGTGAATCCATATTTGTTCGATTGGAATAGAAAAAAACTTTATGCATACTATTTTTATTGATAGATGAATGAGTGCACTGCGGTACAAGTATCATAACTGGATGGACATAAAATTGACTGACCCACTTTTGCGATTCCATTTTGTTTTATGATTTCAATATGCGCGATGTATCTTTCTTAATTAGATATTTTTAATTTAAAAGGATGCAGACTGGTGGCTACTGTCATTAAAACTTTGAAGTCGTTTATTTTTATCATACTCACGCTATGCAATAATGCTTAGCGTAGTGGAAAAATAATTTAGCTACTTTCAGGATGTATTCAGGTAAGAATATGTAAATAATACCAGCTTGTGTGGATCCTGTAATAAGAAGCGTCATAAATTAGTGAATTAGCAGTAAGCAAAATCAAGGTTTGATCATCATTATCTGCCTTAGGACGAACACTGTTGGATTGTTGGACATACATTGGCATCCCCAATGACAATTTACATTTCAGAAATTTGCCTTAGGCAACACACGCTCGGCAGGTTGGTTGGTAAAGTCCAGGCTTGAAAGTTTTAAAAGGTGTCGATCTCACTTCAACCTATCAAAGATACTAAGTCAACTTGATGTTCAAAGAAATGAGCCTCTAGAATATCGTAGAATAACTTCTAGTTAATTCTAAAATAGCAACCGAACCTGTTGACTTCTAAAAACGAAACTTGTTTTGAAGCAAACCAAATTTTAATAAGATTGGCAACGGCATCGGCATTGTATTCTCATACAATGTGCAAAGAATTCATAAGATTTGTTATGAGAATAAGAAATGAGTAGGTAGTTGAAAGCAAATAATAAATAAATGCGCTAAACAATGAAGAGTCATCTTTTGTACTATAAGCGTGACGTTATACGCAGTCCGACGTATTTGTAAAAGTGTCTAAATCATTCGACAGAAAATGGATGGCGGGACATCTTTGAACCTGTGTCGTGAAATCATTAATAATGCAAAATGGACACGTATAAGCGCAGTGGACGTTTCAATGGGTAAAAAAAATATAATTAACTCGACTATAGTTCATTCGCGTTAAGAAAATAGTGACTGACAGGTCACTGACAGGCCACTAGCCAATTAAAACGCTAGAAATTATAATTTCTCGAACAAACAAAGAAATTATAATTTCTAGCGTTTTAATTGGCTAGTGGCCTGTCAGTGACCTGTCAGTCACTATTTTCTTAACGCGAATGAACTATAGGTACGTCATCACAAAGGTCGGTTTATAAGAGACAAAATAAGTCAAGGTAGACCGAAGTTTGCATCCTTTTGGCATCACGGTAGTCGCTAAAACTTAAGCCGTAATTCATTCCTTTCTACGTATGCTAATTCCGCTAAAATGCCAGATTTTAGTTTTGAATCCCTACCTCTGCAATCGTTCGTTCAAAATAATGCATCATAGTGGTGGTTTGTGTACACTTGAAAAAAGCAAGGACCTAATTCGGTGGTGAGGTGACATAGCATTGTAAGCGTGATCAATATTGTTTTGTTTGTTCGAGAAATTTTATTGTCTCTTTCAGACGTCCCTTTTCATTATCGTCATCGGGTAAAAGACCAGTAGCATAGTGTTTTAGAAATAAAATTTAAAAAAACATTTGTTTTTATAAATATGGTCTAGTTTTGTGAATCACTTTCATAGATTGTGAGCTCATGTTTTGCACTATACTCGCACACATAGTGTAATAACTTGCTTAAACGCCGTATTTTGGGATCAGGTTGCCCTGTCCGAGGCATTTATAGCGCATTTGATATAAATCTCGTGTGCCTTGTTTGGCGCACTTATTTCTGGCGCTTTCAATATATAAAAAAATGCTGTACTGTATAAAAACCTCAAAGTCAGACATACTTGAGATGTCAAGCTGATTAATGGTAGCAACTCGGCTGGCGGAGGAAATGGACATCCTCTGCAGTGCCCTCCTCTGTGTATTATAATTACGAGTAACTCTGAAAAGACCTTCACGAAACAATAGTGTAAAAATTAGCCAAGTGCAGCGTGCGAGGCGTGTTGAGGAATTGGGTTCTGTTTGAACCAAAATGAAAATATCCATTCTTCCATAAAAGTATTCACATAATAATTTCAGATTAGTTTTACAAGAGGAGTCGTATTTAATTTTACTTACCTATATTAATGTCTTTTAATTATTAGACCGAAATGAACATGTTTCAAAATCAAATACACAGTCCATTAATTTGCTGAAGTGACATAGATTGATTATTTCGTTAGATTTGAAATAAAAGTCATAATAATTAATCCTAATTTAATTGACATTTTTAATAAATAAGTTTTCTATGCGGCTGATAAGCGGTTGTGGTTTTCTACTTGAGACAATGTTTTGCCAAATTAATAAGTTGCCTTTTGTACCTTCTTACAAGTAACAATGTATATTTTATACAGCGAAGAAATAGTTGAAATATAAATTTATTTACTTAATTTATTTGCACTAAATAGCACAATTGTATGACTTAATCCGGGATGGCATTCTATGCCCGTCAAACACTTTCATTTTATTTGCCAGGGGCTTCTCTGCATCTGCGGAACCCTAAAAACGAGCGGGCAATGCACGGTGACGCAAGCAACGTGCAACATAATAAATAATAATAGGAGTGCGGAGCGGCAACGCCTCGCGGCACGGCCGCTAAGAGCGGCAACGCGCGCGATCGATGCGAGCGAGAACTCAACTTTTTACCGGCTAAAAAATATCAATGTTGCCTAGACGGACGTGTTTTGCAACATCTTATTTTACGACCGCACTATGCTCGGACACGCGGTGTTATTCGCGAAATGATTTTTTAGCTAGCTGTGTCAATCGTCGAGCACGGCAATAACAAATGATTTTGTTGTTTGTTGCACGTGGACGACGAAAGGAGCTGTTTAAAGACGTTATTCGGTCCATAAGAGAATAGACTTTGTTAGCTCTTTGTCAAAATTCAAGTCTGCATTTAATCTACTATAAATTATTATGCAAATGAACGAAACGAAATATATTTTGTAATTATCATTATAAACAGGTTTGTTTTGTATAAAAAGGCTAAGATTACGGTCCAGGTTGCTACTGAATACTTTCTAGCTTGATAAAACTTACCTTTTTTTTTCATTTATTACCTGGTTCATGCCCTGCCTAGGGCCCATCGGCAATGCGAATAATGCGATGCTTGTTATCGTTAGACTAATGAGACTGTGTTGGATATTAATACAATATTTTAATAATGTGCTATTACAACCGTGATACAGATATTTCTATACCTTTTGGCTCTAAGGAAAGATGACGATATTTAAAATGTTTCTATACTACTGCAAATTGAATTTAAACAAAATAAAACAGACAAACTAAAGTCAGGCACTGCATATTTCGTTTAACGAATTGTCGCCTACTTTATTGTTGCAAGTTAACCGAGTTTACGAGCTGGCAACACTGTGAGTCAGCAGTCAGTCAGCAGGTGTAATTTCCATAGCGGGGTGTGCGGTGTAATTTTCCAAATTGCCAGGTTTCAGTACTATGCAGTGGACGACGACTACATAAATTATTTCATACATCGACATTGTCGCAGTTAATTTAAACTTAGTTTGAAATTAAAAAAAAAAATGTTTAATTTATTTGTCAATATTGGAAAGATTCTTTAGGTTTAAACGTTGTTATTTCTACCAAGATCAAGAATTTCGAGCCCAAAATACCAGTAATTACCTTTTATGGCCCTCGGATATAAACACCATCACGAAAGGGACTCAAACGTGACTGAATTAGGTCTGACGAATCTAGAAGAACATCTACCCCAAATGTGTCACTTATTTTTGTAAATATTCGGTCTAGACTAAACAGAGCTCCGCGCAGTTGCTAGGTCGCAGATATTTGTGGAAAATGGCCGACAGTCCAGAATGGATAATAATATTGATTTCCACTCAAAATATTCGAGGCTAACCTAGTTCATCGCTTGTATTTTTGCTCGGCTATTAAGCCAGGTACTTGAATGTACGAGTATTCATGCTGAATTATTTAGTATTGGGATTTATTTGTGCATGACTGAACGATTTTTTAAGACACTAAAGATTTGCAATCTGTAGCAGAATGATTGGTGACTCCTAACCTACACCCTTCTATAATTATCTATCAATCAGCCTATTGCTGTACGTATGCCTCCCCCAGAGAATGCCAAACATATTGATCCTGTGCAATCCGCATCAACCATATTTCTCAAGTCATCGTCCAAGCGTGTGGAGGGCGCAATATACTTCGTTTGCCAAAACAAGTCGTCCATTCCAACATCCTCCTGCTCCATTGTGATAAATTTATACAAGACTAGCTGTGCTCGCGACTTCGTCCGCGTGGAATAGTAATTTTTTCCCCGTTTTTTTTTTTACATTTTAATTTTTCAATTCGGGCCAGTAGTTTCTGAGATTAGCGCGTTCAAACAAACAAACTCTTCAGCTTTATAATATTAGTTAAGTTAAGATTAAAATATTCGAATTCAACAATCTCTTAGGGACTAAACATCTAGACTCACTAGAGGAGCGAGTTTTGAGTTAGAATTCGATTTAGAGTCTAAAATTAGTGTCACAATTAGGTCGAATGGCAGTTCTGACAGAGAAACGCCAGAAGGTTATCTTTACCTTGGCTGTTTAAGTTCAAAACAGGATAAATGTATAATTCTATTAAGTATATATGTTACTGTAAAAGTTCGAACTATGGTAAATCTTAAGATTTAAGTGTAAATTTTAGTATTTACGGACATGAGTTGGTAAATGTAAGTATTTTTGAAAATATGACGATATTTTCGAGCTTTTACCATTCGAAGTCAGTAAGACTAAAGATTTTCAGGTGAAATTTTGGTGTAAAGCTTTTTTGTGCTCCCAGATTGGTACCTATTTGGCTCATTGTCCTTTACATCTATCACAACTACAATAATGCTTTTTGGGTCCGTTTTAACATATGATACCATGCCATTAATGTAAATCCTAAGATTTACCCCCAAAATGATAGCAAAAGTTCGTATCGCAAACCTTTTCGGACATTTACCATTGGGAATTGGTAGATCTTAGGATTTACTGCAGTTCGAGCTTTTACAGTAACATATACTTGTTAAGGCATTATAATTTATACAGCACAATAAGTTTTCGCAATATTCAAGTTACCTGTATTTTTATATCAAAAATATTATTTTTTGTCAGAAAAAAAGTCATTTTCCACGGATGGCATCACATCGACCTGCGCATAAGCTTACAAGTTAACTGTCAATGTCTTTAAAAAACCCAGGGCCGTGAAACCTCTAGCTAGGTTAAGGTTGATAATTTAATTACGTAGGTAATTAGTTATTTATTCTTTAATTAGTATGTTTTGCGTAATAATAAAATACAAGGCTATTGACATTGTCTAATGTTTGTGAACGAACTAAAAATACCTAAACTGAAGGATCTTTTTTCGAATACGACTAAACAAGTCATCAATAATAAAAGGTTTATAATAAAAATATATATATATTGCGATTAGTGGCCAATAAAACTAATCACTGATTTGTTCTGCGCCCAATTCCATACCTAAATTTTTATTTACAACCGACCTGTGACGTCGTTAAGTCAGCTATAAATGTCAAACTGAAAGATACAAAGATTTTTAAAATAATAAATGACAAAGCCAGTTTTGCTAACGCGAGAATTGCAGGTCTTACCTGTTGATATTTGCACAAAGTGTAGGTACAGAGAAGTTGTTTGGATTTCTAGAATTCTCTACACAACTAGCATTTCACACAATGTACTTACCATCGAAAACATTTCAACGATTCTAAGAGGGCATTGACCCCAGGTTTGTTGGTAATTTTTGCATATTTAAATATAGGCAATGACAAACAACGTAGTTTGCACAGTAAAATCCAAGATTAAAATCTACGATCCAAGCCAACTAATTAACAATTAGTATTGCTTTTTTTATTTACAGACATGGACCAATATGTCATCGAGCATTATTTTACCCGCTTATAAAGGCGTTTACAGGCTTGCTTCACGTGACTTCCTAAGTCATATCCGCTAGGAAATGTCTCGCTGGAAATAGATTCCATAGAACTGTCGTTGGCGGCAAGAAATTGCTCGTAAAACGCATTGTGATTGTTAGAAACACTCCGTTTGCATTGCTAATTGGTTGGGTAATTTTGCAAAAAAAGCAATTCAGGCTTTCACTAGCAATGCAGAGTGTGTTCTCAGACATCATTGTCAATAGGAATTAATTCAGCTTTTCAAATCTGTTTTCGAATAGAGTCGGCTACTTTTAGTAGTGAGACGATTGGCGTGTATTTATCCTCAATATTCGTCGTCAGTCGTATGATATTAAAATTACTTCCACACAAACGCCAGAACAACATAACCTAGCAAACACGTCGATCAATACACTACCTACATACAGCATAAACACATCCCGAACCCAGCTGATTTCCCGATCACAAGACAAGTTGGTAGCGAAATGGCGGCGCGGCGTTGTCGCTCCGTTCAACACGGGTCGTGCGCGGCGTTGCCGCCCCGACATCGGCCGAGTAAATATTCCAAATTCGAACTTGTTTGGCATTGCGAATCGGGTAGGTTCGCGTAAATGGTCTGTTCTCTATACACGTTGTAACGGTTTCAGCCAATTAAAGTATGCGAAACAGGTTTTGGTGGGTAAAATTTTGGATGGTAGTAATTGGTTGTTTGGCTCGGGAATGGGTTAACGATTTGAAAATGTTGCCGATTCTTAGCAGGTCGATTTTGTTGTTTTAATAATCTTCGGTAAATATAATCGAGAAAGCTAAAATAATGGTACTTGATAAATCTTACAAGTTACATAGGTACCTAGGTATAGCTTAGCAGTGATTTATTTATGAGTATTACACTAAGCTATATCTAATACTGTTCGGCAAGCAATTAAGGAACCATGCATCAAAATATTTCTGTGTTTATTGTAAAATAAATACAATAAGAATGTAGGTATGTATCGTAAAATAGACATGCTAAAATGGGCTGAACATGTATTTTTTTTTTGGTTACACAAATCATAATATTCTACAGATGGCGCGCGAGTAATCTGACGTCACATTACTCATTGCATATTTCTCTTTGATTAAAAACTTTTTTGAGCTAAAGCTATCTCAGATAATAATAGAAAAAATATTTTTAATACGGTACGATTTGTCTGTACGATCCGTCGCTTCAGACCGATCGAAACGACGAATCGATAATGTATATCAAGATCGTTAACGATTTACTTCATCGAAGACGATATCGGAAATCGCAACAAAAACCCATGCAATCATGAATATCGTAACCGACCGGGTTCCGTCATTCTCATATAATTATGCCAATCTTCTGGATAGAACTTTAATTCCTTTAAAATATTTATATGCGAATACTGGTTTCTCTTTAATAGCCACTTCTTAACCCACATTTTTCTAGGCTTTCTTTTTGTTTTGTAGCCGAATCAAAGTTACCGCCACATAGGTAAGGAAAAGAAGTTCATTTTCCATTTTATTAGGCACGTATTGAATTATTAGAACACGTATTTATACTTCAGTTTCAAATAAATAAATGATCGATCGTTACGAACGACCAATCGTTTCGTGTATGAGCGTCATTTGCGATGCAATCAATCGTCACGATTTTCATCAGATCGATCGTACAGACGAATCGTACCGTATATGGGCCCCTTTAGATATTTCTGTAGGTTGTGTACAAAAGTCTAGCTAGTCTACGCGAGGTCTGCCTGTGAGAATAAATATATGCATAAAAAGGTCATGATTTATATATTTTCTTAAAGGCTTGACAACGCACTGATAATCCCATTGGTGCTGCGGTATGATGCGAAGTCTATCTATGGGCTAAAGTCATCACATACTACCAAATGACCTTCAAACCTGTCTTTACAAGTCTAAAATACACAGAACCAACAATAACCAACAGGAGTTTAGGTACCTATACTTTTTCCTCATCGCAAGTCAAGTCTGACGAATGGTCGTCATTTGTTGGATAAACAGTACGTATTTACCTTCCGCATAGCAACAGCATAATTAGCAAGTTGTTAATGAAACAATGCGTTATTAAGCGAATTAGGTTTCACAACGGTTCGGGTCTAGCGAATAAATAGCTTGTGATAGTATAACAATTGATACGAGGATAAGTACCTATTTTTAATTCTATTGTGAGTCATAAGATAGATAGCTGCGGGTTTTGAATGTTAATATTTCCTTAAGTTTATAAGCACGGTACCTACGCTATAGGTCCTTTTTCGTAATCAAACAGAAATATTATTCGTATTAAAAACATTGCTCTTTTTATGTTTTATGATGAAAAAGGAACATCAAAAAAGCATATATTTGTAATCAGAACAGAAATATTCTTTAAAGCTGCTGCCCGCGGCTCTGCCCGCGTGAATATTTGTATAAAACATGCCTATGTGATAATCCAACGTATAAGCTATATTACTGTGAAGTTTCATTAAAATCCGTTCAGTAATTAATGCGTAAAAGAGGAACAAACATACATCCATCCAAACAAACTTACGCATTTATATTACTACTAAGTAGGATATTTTGTTTGTTAAGATCTCTCCTGTGATATTTCTCTCTGGCTATCAACGAATAGGTACCTATGTATTCTATAAAAATAAAATTGAGACTTTAAAAAGTTCGGATTGATTTTATTTTTAAGACACCTGGGTAAAACAATTTATTTATCCTTTTCTCTATTCTTATCGAACTCGTCAACACATTCCGTGATAAAAGATAAAAGGAAAGTAGGTATGTAAAAATGTCCTGACAGTCGTTTTATTGATCGGTAGATAATAGTTACAGACAAGAGAACTCGCATCAAGTGATAAATCAATTTTGCATTGTCAGGACGAAATGACAATGTTTTTAGTCATGGAAGAGTACTTACCTAATTCTTCCATGTTTTTAGCTCATTGCAATCAAATTGATCTGCATAATTTCTGTCAATGTCTTCTTTTTACGAGACAAGCCATTCGACATTCGATTTTGTTTAAGCTTTTTATCGTTCATTGAAAGTAATGTCTTGTCGAATTCTATAAATTTTTGATGTGACGCTGATCACCTCAAATTAGCTGAATCACTGTGTTGTCTTCATTAATGTATGTAATCGATCGATTCCAAACACATTCATTGTAGAAATTACATGAGCGAAATCTCCGCGTTATACGTTACAGGAGTACAGGTACCACACGCGATATAATATGGACCTACAATAAAAAATATCAATGACATGTAATTCCTTAAAACGCGACAAAAAAAACCTACGATCTTTTAATAAAAACTTTTTTGGCTGTATTGAGATATCGCAGACTTTACATAAAAAAAAGATTTTTTTTTCAAGTTATGCTTTAGCTTTACACAATCGAGCCAGTCATGTATTTCATGACTGGCTCGATGCCTCATTTGGTAATGACCTTTGCCCACTGAGCCAAGGGTCGTGGGTTTGATTCCCGCACAGTACAAACATTTGTCTTCATGAACATGTCTGTTTGTATAGGTCTGGGTGTTTTCTATGTATAACACGTATTTATTTTAAAAAAAAATGTATCTAAGTAAGTTTATCAGTTGTCTAGTACCCATAGTACAAGTTTCGGCTTAGTTTGGGGTTAGGTGGCGCTGTGTGTAGGGTTGCCAACTATACTGTTAAAATTAAAAACAGTATTATACTGTTTTTCACTACAAAATACTTTTTACTGTTGAACAAAAAAAAAGTATAAAATATACTGTTTTCAGCATCAAAGATGTTACACTATACGTGTGAGACTTAGACGCACACTCTGAGAGTGAGCACTGAGAATAAGTGCGTTCTGGACCAGAACGCACTTGTTCTCAGTGAGGTCGGTGCGTACACTTGCACCACCTTGAGGCTATACCTCTCGGTGAGCTTGATAATAAGGTACGCTACCCTGTTCGACATACTATACACTTTGTCGGAGAGGGACTTATTGACCAGAAACCCGACGCCACCTTGGGATTTTTTGTTTCCCTCGCGGAAGTGCATAAGGTGGCCTGACTCTAGGGTAGCCTCCCCCTCTCTTCGGACTTCGCATAGCCCTAGTATGTGCCACCTAATTTTCCCAAGTTCCACCTCCAACTGCGCCAGATGTGAGTCAAGCCTTAGTGTGCGTCCGTTGTACGATGCCAGGGTAAGTTTGGTGTGGTGGCCTGCCGTAGCCCGGTGATTCTTGGCACCCCCCGCCCCGCCCGTACCGTGGTCGCCACCGTGACCAGGGATAGCGGGGCCGCCGGGAACTGGGGGCCGTGGCTTATGTGAGACCATTTGGAGGAGTTGCCCATAATCGCCACGCTGGGCAGGCGGGTTGGCGATCGCACGGCCTACGCCCTGACGCTGCTGCCCGTCATCGGTCTGTGGTACTTAGCTACGCCTTCAATTGTGGTGGTTATGTCGCAGTCATCTGGTTGAATCTGCTATTCAATTGAATGACTAGCGCGTTCATTGAATGACGACATTTAATTGAATGCCTAAAGGACAACTCGTCAAGTTATTGAATGAAACGTTCAACGTCTTGACTGAACGTCATTTTAGCATAGTCGTTGAATGGGTAAAAGCCGACTGTGTAATGTTTAGTTTATAATTTTTCTTTAAAAGTATCCGGAGGCGGCGTATTAATAGGTAAATCCATACTGTCACACTATTTTATTACGTATAAGTCAGTTTAAAGTAAATCTAATCAAAAAATATCAACACTCAGGTGATCATGTTCGACGCCATATTTGTTTTAGTGTTACTAACGCCGCGCGAGAAAAAAATGAACTAAATTACAATCACTTGACTGCTTTTACGTCCGCTCTTTTCAAAGGGCTATGTTTCAATCCGCTACCTAGTTGGACGTTAAGTGACGCGTGTTTAGTCAACGTTCGGTCTAGTCATTCAATTGAATGTCGTCATTCAATGAACGCGCTAGCGAGCGAAAAGTTGATAGGTCGCTCCCTTACATCCCCCGTAAATAAAATTAATATTATTAAATAAATAAAATACTGTTCATTTTTCTAAAATACTGTTTAATTTGTTTTCCTAGGCCTCAATATACTTTATTTCTTGTAAAAAAAGTTGGCAACCCTAGCTGTGTGGCCCAGAGTGATATGTCTTGAGTTAATATTTTATGTATTTACATCGAGCTTAGGTACCCATGCTTACTTGGCTGTTTTTAAGCAGATATTCTCGTCAATAAAAGCTTCGGACTGTAGGTACCTACGCGTCTTATTTTTCTCGCGCCAGAGACCTTGAAGGGAGTCATGGCCGCGCATAGAAATCGCGTTGTTGTGCAATCTGTGTTGCCTCGAACTGCTTTTCGCCGGTTTGGGCTGTAGCAACGCTTATGATAACAATGTGGCTCTGTGGAGCATTTATCTGATATTTTTAGCGATTGTTATTTCAAAGTAAAATAGTAGGTGCCTACTACATGATAAGTGTAAAATGGTTTCTTACGTTATTTCAAATAGGTACTAAATATTATTTAATAGATAGAAAATCAAAAATTAAGTCCAACGTTCAAAATGTTCGAATCGGTATTCGATATAGCAGAGTAAATCAGTAAAATACGTCGTTTGTAATACGGTCTAGGTCTTATCATGTTGTAATAATATAGAAATGTATATTACGTGTGTGTTTATCAGTTGTCTAGTACTTACAGTACAAGCTTTAGCTTAGTTTGGGACAAGATTGAGCTGTGTGCGTTATTTTTTTTCTGTTGGATCTCTCTTTATGTCACCATTGTCAATGTTTTAATAAGGTAATGCATTCGATTCAATTTATTCTTGCGCAGAAGCGTCTTTCAGAGTAGAATTTGTTATACTGTTCATAGATGCTTCGACTCGCGCTTAATTGACCCTCATGGTATTCAACCTTTTTACAACAACTTACTTCGCTCCCTTCTAATTTTTAAACGACTTCAAGTCGGTTAAAAGTAAAAATTTGCGTTCCACCGGCCGTTTGGTAACTTAGCGTATAATTTATTACTTCATTACAGCTAGGTTTAAGTCTTGTTTAAGTTATTACTCGGGGTGAAAGTCGAGATGGGGCACTTTCTAACCGCATCGGGTATTTTAATAATTTCCACTTCGAAATTGTTGAATGAAAGTCTAAGGGGAATACTATTAAAATTATTGTACTCACAATAATTTTAATGATGACATATTGAAAGCCACTGGAGGGTAAGCCCTCCAGTGGCTTTCAATATGTCATCATAATCATCAGCCTATTGCCGTCCACTGCTGGACATAGGCCTCTCCAGTTGTTCGCCACTTAGGGCCAACATCTGGAGAGGATATATATCCATAATCGCCACGTTGGGCAGGTGGGTTGGCGATCGCAGGGCGTAGCTTCTCGCTACGGTGACGCTGCTGCCCGTCATCGGTCTGTGGTATTTAGCTACGCCTTCCATTGTGATGGTTATACCGCCACCAGTCGGTTGCCAGCGCCTCGTTCGTTATTCGGCAGGATGCACTACGGGCACCACAGGCACCTTTTGTATCAGTCGTTATAGGGGAGATGTGAAAATGAGGTTAATAAGTATTTTTGTGAGTAGTGTTTTGTCTGACTATTAATCTGTCGAATATGTGATTTGTCGAAGTAGTAATCTGTCGGATCATCGTACGTTCGAAGAGGCGTCTAGTCGAAATAGTGTTTGTCGAAATCCCTGCTTAATTTTATAAATGCGAAAGTAAGTCTGTCTGTTACGCCTCCCGCTTATACCTCTCAACCGATTTTGATGAAATTTGGCACAGATAATCTTTAGACCCTGAGAAAGGACATAGGCTACCTTTTATTGCGAAGAAAGGGATGAAGAAACACTTCTGTGACACACCTACATGAAAGGGGGCGAAGCCGATCAAAACAAGACCCATTAAACCACGTTTAATAAAGGATATTACCAAGTCATACACAATCCCTATTTTTAACCGACTTCCAAAAATGAGGAAGGTTTCTCAATTCGACCGTATGTTTTCTTATATCCGTCTATAGATTCGGCTAACACGCCACGACAAACGGAATAATATCGGCTAATTGGAGGCTCCATTAGTCGCCGGGGCAATTAACAGACGTCGTCCATCACCGAACCCACGTACTCGCAATCAAACATCCATCAATCAGTATTGGGCGAGAGCGGGTGGTGGTACGCTTAGGTACCGGTACCAACTTGCTTATAGGAATGTAATGAATCTACGTACGTACTTCACTATGTATGTACTTAAGAGTCTTAGACCTTCCACGCTAGGCCACACAGCGCCATCTAGTCCCAAACTAAGCCAAAGCTTCTACTATAGGTACTAGTCAAATGTCCAACTTGCTTATAGGAGTGTAATAAATCTTTGTATGTACTTCACTACTTATTAAGACATGCCCTGATGAGCCACACAGCGCCATTTAGTCCCAAACTAAGCCAAAGCTTCGGCCGCTTATCATCTGCGGCTGGCCAGGGCAGGCAGGGATGTGGCCGTATGCTTCGGCGCTACCCGTGTCCCTGCAACTTGCTGCCCACTGGCGACACAGGGGGGTTTAGTGGGTATGCCCTCCCTTTTGGGAGGTGTGAGTCCCACACACCATGCCGCCTCCCCCCGGAGACGGCATGAGGAAGCCTAATTTTTTTTTTTTTATATTGGCTCAGCATAGTGGCTTCCCTCCGCCTGATGGAAAAGAAATTCCCCTCTTAAAAAAGGGTACTAGAAAGTGGCATGCTTAGGTACCTACCTATCTACTTGCTTATAAGAATGTAATGAATCTACGTACTTCGTCTACCTAAGACGCCATCTAGCCCCAAACTAAGCCAAAGCTTGTACTATGGATACTAGTCAACTGATAAACTTGCTTAAAGATATATTTTTTTTATAAACATTTATCGTAGCTGTCACCCAGACCGTTAACAAGTATTACCGGTAACCAGACGTTATGTAAGTATTTAGGGGAGGTCTATGTCTTGCAATGTTGTAGTATTACTCGTTCCATCCTCGCCTTTCCACTCCCGAACAACACGTGCTGGACAGCGTTGTCATCCGCATACCATCCAGACGATGGTGGCGCGCACCAAGAGGTTGAGTTCCTCGTTCTTGCCCCGCGCCATTAAGTCATGGAATGCCCTTCCAGCTCATGTGTTTCCTTCCTCTTACAATCCTGGGTTCTTTAGGCGGGGCGTGAAACGACATCTCAGTGGGCCTTCAGGGTGAGGGCGACAAGCGCAATGGGTTTGTTCTATTGTGCCTGTCGACCTAACTTTTGGACCTCACGACCGCTTACCGTCAGGTGGAGTGAAGTCAACCTGAAAGCTTTTCTTAAAAAAAAAAAATTTGGTGTCTAGACTTTCATAGCGACAGATTTTGGGTGCGGACTGAAACCAAGGTAACGCCATTTCTCTCACTGTCAGTTGAAAAACGACAAAAACGCCATTTTTAATTTAGCAAAATGTCAAAAAAATATCGACCTAATTCTTTCACGAGTTTGTAAATGTATTAAAATATTTACTTAGCATCGAAATGCCTGGTCTCTCATACCATGACGTGGGTGTTCGATTTCAACGGTAAAACCGGTAATCGGAAGCGCATTGTGACAGAATGCATGCGCCTACGCAGTTGGCAGTACGGTCAGCAGCAAAATAGTTATACAAGAAGATTTTTTAATCACTATCCATTTTTTTTCTGAGCATATTTGGTATCGTTACGAGAACCGTTTCCGGAAAAATTTTGATCATAATTTTCATAATAAATTCATTGCCCCATACGTTATTTTAAATGACTACGATGAAGTAGCCTTGTCATGATCACCGGGCTCTTGGGGAAAAGCTCTCGCCCCTAGAAAAGTTAAGCAACACAGCTTCTTAGCTGTCACTTAGCGCCCCCTACAAATGTAACCTTCGGCGTTATCGCCATCTTGCTGCCAGACGGCCACTGCTGGATAGGGCTCCCTCATTGTCATTTGAGGGAATTGGCCTTAGTCACCACACGACGCTTGGCAGACAGTTGGTGACCGCAGTACGTTTTATTTGTAACAAGGTAAACGCTGCCCCGATATAAGGTTTTTGAAAGCATACATGACATTATTTTTTTTATGTATAGATGGCTAGTCTCTTGTGATATGAGCCTTACCGCGGTTTATAGACACCTGCTCGTAATAATAGGGGAATTACTGAATATCCGTTGTACCTACAAAATATTTATCAAAGTTCTGAAGCTACAATCATTTATAAAGACGTCGATTTCTCAATAATGTTTTATTTTTAATCTATACAAAGCACTTCTAGGAATAAATCGTATTTCTTTTAACAATTTGATTCCTTAGAAACCGCCAGACGATGTTATTATTAAAGACAAAATAATAATTTTACGAAAACGTAAACGTTTACAAGGTGACTTATAAACAAAGTAGGTACTTAGAATGATTAATTTTTATGTATCTAAGTCGGCTAGACCAGCCACATACTACTCTGTAAATTATCGTACATTAGAATTATTTCATTATATTTACAAATGTGCAGAGTATATTATTATAATAATAATTAACAGAATGTAACTGGTACGTTTCATTTTAATAAGAGATAATATGAGAACAAAATATTTAGTCCTTTTGTTTATTTTCTTTTTTACAGTTTTTACTTAAGATCATACAATGAAACCGTAATTATTATTCTTTTTTCTTTTTTTTTTGGAGACATGATTATAGGAAAACCTAGGTGAGTTTTCTTTAATGATGTTCGCGTTTACTTTTCGGTGCATTCCATTATTATTTATCGACTTCAAAAATAAAAAACGTTATTTCACAGGCGTGAGCAGACAAAAAGAAAATAAACGAATGGACCAGAAGTTATATTTGTTTCAAATCAATTTAATTATGTGTACTAGAAAGTACCCTTTTCATGTTATAGTTTTTGAGTACTCTTCTCCATTCAATCCTTGCACCGCTCTTTTGAACCTTTTCAACACCTTCTCATCTGCGCTTTGGGGCCAACTTGCTCACTTCTACTCTTCAATTAGCTTCAAAACTATAACAAGCCTTTATAAGTTAATCAGTGTCGAACAATATTAAACGGTTATAAAGTTAAGACGTCAAAGTTAGCGATAAGACCGCCTAAATTGTACACCAAAATGTAAACATTTTTCTTTCTTTCTTTCTCTTTACACTATGTCTAGTTTTAAATGAATTGTTTTGGTGTGCAAAATAGTATCTATCTATCTAAAGATCCTTTTTTTCAAATAAACGGATGAAATGTTTCTCAAACTTTATAGCCATCCACCCTGTTCATGTAAAGTCCGAGCCTCAAATTCTTGTAAAATTTTACGAATTTTAAATTTTCTTTGGGCATGATAGTAATATGGTGGAAGCCTGGGGGATTTGAAACAGTTTCAGAATTTCCTTAAATCCTTCAGTCTTCAATCTTAATATTCAGTCAATTGGCTAGCAAAATTCGTGATGTCACGTCTTTGTAAAGCTTTACGAAATATATAGTTTTCATGTTGTAACAGCTACTTAAAAGTATGTATGTCAATTTACTTGACAGTACACATCCCATAACCGGGGGCATACATTTCCATGTGCTAATCAATAAGACCTTTGTATTTTTCTTTTGAGATTTTAGGTAACAATGTCCTAATATCTACAGGTTTGGCTATTTTGGTAAACAAATAGGAAGTGTCTTAAAAAAAGGTAAAATACTAAGTACCCTAAACCGACGAGCATGTATGAAGAGATTGAAAGCAAAGCAAAATTTGTGTGCCAGGATCGCAGCAAATAGACGGGATGTGGTCTCTGCCTACCCCTGTTTTTTTTTTTCTAAATGACTACGATGATGGCCAGGGCGGCCTTGTCATCATCACCGGACTGTTGGGGGAGCGGAAGGCTCTCACCCCTAAATCCCTCTGAGAGACAGGCGTGACGTTATGTATGTATGTATATAGAACCATAATGTACTGACCTGTGCATCGGCTGTGTCCGTTGTGTGTACTGCGCCATGTCTGGCTGTGCACCCGTGGCATGGCTAGGCGGGGCGCATGCCGTCGCCCGCGCCGTTAGCTGCGCGCCATCTCACGCGCACCCTCACACACACACACACCACACTGCACACGACGGTTGGCACTGCACCGACAACCTGTGGACAAAGGTGTGAGTACAATAATTGTCCATCCATTCACCATTGGATTGTCCACGGCTGGACTTAGATATGGGCCTTTCTTAAAGATGCCCATAATGCCCGGTCGAATTCAGCCTGCGTCCAGCATGTTCAGGCGACGCTTAAACTCTTAGCGGACAAGAATCAACCACTACGAACAGCACTATGCGCTACATTCAGAATTCACCGCATTAACATTGACAGCTGACGTTTGATGTTACGTTGACATTGACAGCTATGTCTAGTTCCTGCCAATCTTTACTTTGACGTCTCTCTCTCTGGTTAAGGTTGTTGGATCGTGATAATAAATGCTTTCATATTATTAAATAGTATCTTACACTAGGCACTTCAAATCCATGAACAGGCGAACTACGTGGGTGGGCTATCTACTACGGACAAGTAAGTAGTAGTTTTGGGGGTATTTACCCCTACTAGACCTCTATAGTCGACTTCGGTTGTTCTCGCCTAAACCGACTACGATTTAAAGGACCTAAATGAGGCCAATAAAGATGTTCTATTGTCTCCTAGATAGATCCCGCATCGTCAGGGTGAGCAGATCGCAGCAAATCGACTGATTGATATACATCGCCACTTCAGCACTGTCGATGGACAACACGAACGAGTAGACCCGAAACTGACATGTCAAACCACAATGCATGTCGTACAGACATGTTGCGGTGAAGCAATACACCGTGCGGCCTGAGGGTCGCACATTACTTAAACCACCATCCACATTTCACACCATTCCCTAAAACGAACAGATGAGTATATTCCACAGATTAAAAATAACTGGTACATTTACACACAGATAATTTATTCATCTCTATGGTAATCTCTATTGCAACAACACTAGAGGGCGCTGACGGCATTACATTAATTTTGATATCCATATTTAACAATTAACTTTTAAAACAACCCTATTGTTATGTACGCAATGGAAATATACACAACAAAATGGTAATTAGTACAGTTTTAGTCGAGAAATTAAAATCAACAAACAAATAATTAACAAACAATGTATCCAATTGGGAATCAATTTAACCTAATTCTTTATACAAATAAACAAATGAAATGAGGAGTGACTATGCTAGAATGGAATGGAATCCTACTTAATAATATAAATGCGAAAGTTTGGATGGATGTTGCTCTTTCACGCATTAATTACTGAAAGGATTTTAATGAAACTTTACAGTAATATAGCTTAAAAAAACGTTGGATTAACACATAGGCCAATATGACACAAGTGTCTGTAATACCTAGTTTTTAAGTCAATTGTATGGTGCGCAATAAAGAATATCTATCTATAGGCTATATATATATGTTTTATAAGAATATTCACAGCAGCTAGTACGGTATAAATCAGGCGTTCCCAAAATGTGCGTCGCAGCGCCCCAGGACGCCATGGATAGTAGGGGGGCGCCGCGATAGCATAAGGAACTTAGAAATCAATACCCAGCTTATTGCCCGAGTGGTTACTGGATCTAGAATATGACCACCCCATCCCATCCCATGGGTGTCGTAGAAGACGACTAAGGAAATATCAGGAAAAGGCAGCAGCGTTCCCTTGGCCTGGAGAACCATGCATGCCGCTTATGGCCACAATTGACAATTGTCATTATGAGATCCCTATGTCCAGTATCCCTATGTTCCCTATGTTTGCAGGCTGAGGATGATAACCTGATATGTAGCCGATTAATTATCATATTAGTTGCCCTAACCTACCACCATCAAAAAATTCCTACAAAAAATAGAACTTTGGGAACCACAGGTATAAATAAGTTAGTTAAGGGACCATAATTCCTTCCTATTTTCTATTAATTTCGATATGACTCTTCACCGAACTCATGAAAAACATCTATTAAGGGAAAACAAAGTGGTCACATAAGGGTACCTTTTGAGATAAGAAAAGCTATAAACGAACCCATACAAAACAAGGAAAATATAAAGTCTGACACATGTAAGTAATATTTTAGACAATAACAACATGAGGAAGAAACTATTTAATATTTTACCTTCAGTCGTGTGCGCAATTGTAAAATGCTCATTTAGAATTATGCTCTAATGTTATTAGTATACAATTATTGAATCAGCGTTCCTCTAATGAATTTAATTAGGTACACGTTCACTAGTAAATATTTATCGTTTTCCTTAACGGCAGTTTCCTACATCGTTTAAAGCAAGATCGTCATAGCGTAATGTGTTCACGAGTATCTTGACCATACTTATTGACTGATCAGGCAGACGAATCCGCGATGGTTCATTTCTTAGGGATAGCCTACAAGAAGCGTTACTCCCGATCGAAGCCCGGGTGTGTCGCTAACGAGATATCAACATTATTATTAGCCTGCCTGCAATTGTCCACAGCTGGGCTTAGGTCTCCCCCAATGTGGAATCGAGTCCGTGATGGTTAATTTCTTAGGGATAGCCCACAACAAGCGTTACTCCCGATCAAAGCCCGGGTGTGTCGCTAACGAGATATCAATTGTCCACAGCTGGGCTTAGGTCTCACCCAATGTGGAAGACCTAAGACCAGACCCAGCGACATTTGGGGGAATCTGCGTAAGCTACCATGCTTGGCAAGCGAGTTGGTGACTGCAGTAGATTTATGGACCCAGATAAACGCTGCTGCCCGTTTTCTGATATACCCTTAGTCGTCTTCTACGACACCCACGGGATGAGATGGGGTGGTCCTATTCTGAATCCGGAAAACACGCGGATTATAATGAATGTTTGACAATAATCCAATTTGCCTTGCGATTATAATGGGCACGGTGCCGAAAAAAAGTAATTAGTCCGTCTTTTAGATTGTTAAAAAAATAAGAGACACGTATTTTTTCATTTGTAAATTAGACCAAAAATGACAAAGATATACGTTAAAATTACGCGGACGTCAGATTTTGGGAGTTTTTCCGCAAATGAGTGACGTTAAAGACCCCCCACTCCTACATTTTGATGCCTTGTATCTTTGTTATTTTTTTTTAAATAAAAAAGGGATGCGTCCAATATATTTTTATAATCTAAAATACGGACAAAATATAATGTAATTTTTATGACCCTGGAATCACCAGGAATTTCTACTGAACGAAGTTGTGCCCATTCTTGTAATCTTGTGCAACAAATAATTCCAATATTACGCTACTTAATTCGAACATCTGCATATAACAAGTATACGTGGGTACTATAATAACTTTAAGTCGTCAAATTAAACTAAAAACTTTAGCCACAGCCCGCCGCACGGGCTCAAGGCCCGCCGTTCACCATCCAAGGTCTTCGCCGCTTCCATCTCGCCTCTTATTAACATCAAGGGACTGCAATCCGGACGAAAAAGTGATTTGTGTATGTATATTAAAAGTTAGTAAATAAGACAAGTAGGTATATCAATTAAAAGCTGACAAATGAGGCTATACTATAGAAAGATATTAGGTAGATAAGTCATCTATTTACCAGTTTTTTTAAAGAAGTCTGGAAGAGATTCCTCTTAGCGACCATACCACTTAAATTGGTAAATAGAGAAACAGATCATCATTTGTACCGAAATTTCCAACGTTTTGAAATTTCTTAAAGCAAAATTCTGGGTAGACGTCTAAACTAGAAAAAATCGTGTTGTCATGAGCATGGTAAACTTTAGCAAAATGATCAGCAGCCAATTTTCAAGATAATAATTAATCATAATATTGTTCTGCACAAATTCATGTCAACTGTCGCCTCATTGGATTATGAGAGGATAGAGCATGCGCACCTGTCTGTGTATGCACACATTTGTGCACTTTAATATCTCCTGCGTAGTTGAATAAGTCTCACCTTGGAGATTGGTTGGTGGCTGCTATGACTGAAATTAGGTCCTTCTATAAGCTAGCCATGGCGAATATTGTATTGTACATGCTATATGCGAAAGATAAGATCAGAAATTATTATATCCGAGGAAATTTCAATTTCAAGGTCATCAAAATCCTGGCCAAAAGGGTTGTAAGACGCTTACACTGGTGCGGTCACGCTGAGGGCCTAAAAGAGGTCGCGGTAGGCCACAGATGACCTGGATAAGAACCATGAGCAGGGGTATGAAGACGATGTAATTACACTCGGATTTAAGGCAGGCACGCTCAGAATGCGAATTAGAACACGGTGGCCCGAACCCAAAAGACATGGGGAATGACGCGCGTAAGAAGACTAAGAAGACATGCTGTATGCGACTAAGTCTTTAGGTACATAGCCCAGACTTAGCTTGGGCACAGATTAATAAATAGTTACTGCTTGGGTCACTGGGCCAATATAGCTATGTATTGAAGAATGGGGTATAACTCCAACACCACTCTTGGGTTTGTTTGCATTTAACGACAAGATATAAAAACCATTCAACTGTGAAGTGGACACGACGACTGTGTTACGAGAAAATTTGTAGAGAATGCATACACATAGTTGCTTCTTGCAGTATCATGCCATGTTTATGGTAAGACAAAAGTACAAACAATGTAACTTTTGTCTTATCATAAACATAGAATACTCCGCATTAGTTTTGGAACTCTAGGTCCAAAACATAAATCATAGATGATTATAGACACCTATTTCTGTGTCTATATCTATGCGTGTAATTTTCGCGTATGCATTCCATTTAAAGGCCATTGAAATTGGAGTCCCTGGGGGAAATATTTTATGTCTATCCCTGGTCATAGTAACACTATATTCTACATGGTTATCGCTACGCACCAGCGAACTTTATACCTAATCTGTCGACTTTTATTTGTGTGTTAGGTAGGTATATTATAAAAATTAAAAAATAAGACTTTTCAAGCAGTGTAAAAACTCACATAGATCGATCATCATAAAAGATAAACGCATTTAAACGCATTATGTAAAAATAGCTGTTTACTGAATAAACGTTTTTATTTATTTATTATTATTATTTATTATTTTAAATTCTTGACTAAAATAAATTAAATAGTATAACTTTATTGCAACTAAGAATAGTACCTACTCCTCATCAGACGAAAAAATTTCACACAAATGTCTCACAAAACTTTAGTCTCAAAACCGGAGGGTAAGGTTGAAAAAGTTTGGGAAACTCTTGTTTTATTGACATTTCCGGGAATTTTAGAATTTTTAGAATCCGTAAATGTTAGATGTTTTTGTACTTTTGTTAAAAAATACCTAGGTAGGTACATAACTGGGGTATATTCAAAAGGGCCTCTCTACAAGTAGGTACTTAGTGGGTATACTCGTTTAATGTCAGATTTATTGAACTTATTTTACTGTTTCTTGCTTTGTTGTATGAAACTATTATACCTACCTACCTATAACATAATCATAACTAATAGGTATGATTTTACCAAACAGTGATCAAACTATTTCTCACTTGGATTAAGGATGCTAATCAATGAATCCATTTTGTATCAAGTACCTAGGTCACTCTATTACGAAGTCAATTTAAAAAGACTTATGAAATACCGGTTTGACGGTGACTAAATTTAATTAGTTAAGCAATTAATAAATTAAGTACCTAAGTACCACTTTGATTGAAAACGTCTGATCTGCCACTTCTAAAAATTTTGGTTTAAAAATTGTAATATTTTTACCACTGAGTTCCATTTTCAAACTTTAAGGGGAATTTTATGATACTAAATGATACCCTACACTCTGACCAGATTTTTATTGTAAATAAGTAGGTAGGTACCTATTATGTGGTAAGTTTAAAATTTTAATGACTTTTATAGGTATAAATTTTAGTGTACATAGGTATTCAATGTGTAGGTTACCTAGATTCTACTAAGTAAATCAATTATTTTTCATTTTTAATGACAAGGATATTACTAGTAGGTACATAAATTATTAAATTGTAATGTTGTAGGTAGTTAACATTGTCACAGTTATCAGATTTTTAATAAAAAATTGTCACTGCATTCGATCACTTTTTTACACTCAAAAATGTTATGTAGGTAGATAGGTACCTCCATAATTATCCATTTCTTACTGTCAGCACTTTTTTTTCATTTACGTTACAATGGAAGTAACCTACCTACATTAAAAAACGATGCCAATTATTTATTTGCGAATTGTTAATTTCCTATAGGATATCGTGCTCGGAATGCAGGTTTTGAACTGCCTGATTCGGATCCACGAATTTTTGTCTAATTCGAACCCGTAAGGTGTCTATTGCACTTCTATTTTAGCATCGGCCAAAGGGCATACGAAAATAACGGCGTCGACTCCAACGAACGTTAAAAACCATATTATCTTACATAATTTCACTACCCTAACACGTGGAATGCTTTTCATGATATTTTCTACGTATTTGCGCAGTTATTTCGACATTGGAACGTGTCTGCAGCAAGAGAAAAGTAACGGGTTTCTAACACTGATTTCTCCAATAAACACTAACTTCTAGGCCTCGGGAATGTTCAGGAATGTGTCTTAGTGGAAATAGAGCAACTTATTACTAACCTTTTAGCAGAAAACTCTACGTGGACTTCCAACGGGACTCCACTATCTCACGCACGACACGCAACCCACTGATATCACAAAATAACGAAAACAAATGCTTTTAACAACACTTCCTATATATTTCTACGTAACACAAGACTTTATGCATGCAACTGACGCGTTTTGAGTTTTCGAAAAGTCCATTGAACTGTTTAGGTCGAAATTTACGTCGAGCGAAATTATAGGTACGGAGTGGCAACGCTGTGTAGTCGACGTACGCGTTGCGCGGGTCGGCCGCCAGGCGGCGCTGGGCGCGGGGGGCGGGGCCAGGGACGCGGCGCGGGAAAGAGACACCAGAACCGACGCCACGTCGCAATTTTTTAACTGACGGTGTACTTAAGGGATTCTATGTGGAAACTGCGATTGTTTAGACAGTGGAAGACATTAGCCACCATCCGTGAGCGGTGGAGTGGTGACCTTTTGATATCGCGTCACCGCGGGTGGCGATAACACGAGGTCGTCGGTCGAGCGTGCGGCGTTGCCAGCCCGCGCGGCCCACACTTCCATCGGATTACGAAAGTGTCTTGCTTGCGACGAAACCCTACCCTTTGGATAGGCAGTGGTAGGTATCTAGCCTAATGAACCAAGTCTAGCTTAGACTAGACACGCATCGAGTGTAACCTGCCGCCAACCTACTTTTCTGTTGATCTCGTCATCGCATAATCTAGGTAGAAGCCGTGGGCTTGGCTAGATAAGATTGACTTTCAGTTGTGGTTAGTTTAGTTCTGCCTAGGTACTTACCTATATAGTTGATTGCTGAGCTGTTATTTCTGTTGGCCTTGCCTGTTGTGACGGTATTCAGTGCTGCCTAAGTACCTACCCACCTACATACAATCAGAATTTTGCACAGATGGTAATGGCCACAGAATACCTATGTAGAAATAGGAACTACCTAGTTACCTACCTACTTACATAGTACACATATTAATATAATCATACCTACCTAACATATTATCTGAAATCTCATTATATTTACGATATTAGGTATTTACTTCCTTACTTTTCTACACCACATCTTAGAACTTACATAAAAGTGTAAAATTGAAACCATAGACTATAGCTGCATTTTCTCTTCCGTGCTTGTAAGTATTTTTTTATTTTTTTTTTCTAAATGACTACCTACGATGATGGCCAGGCCGGCCTTGTCATCATCACCGGACTGTTGGGGGAGCGGAAGGCTCTCACCCCTAAGTGAGTAAGTAAGTGAAGTGACGGAAATTAATACAAATCACGAGTCGTAGCTCTTTCGATGAAACCCATGAAGTCACTACACGGTTGTTTCGTCGAGTGAGTAAACTCTAAGATTGTCTAATGCGACCTGCGGGAAGAAATGGGTTCGATTTTCGCAGTGTGCTAGCTACATCGCCCTCTGATATTGATGGTGGGACGAACGGGAATGAAAATTAATTCATTTATTGAATTCCCGTTCGTCCCACTGGTGGAACAAAGCCTGGTGGGACGAACGGGAATAACCCGTCTGCGGGATCACATCAGGCTGGGTGCAATCATTTTGACGCGCTATAAAAACAATTTAAACATCATTTATGTATCAGGTATCGAACCCGGATCTTTAAGCGTTATCTAAATACCTTCTATCATGATGTTATTTATGTTTACAACGAAAGTACTTCATATCACGGAATGCATGAATTCTTCAAATTACGGTACATTATACAACTCGGCCATGCACCAAGTAGGGTGACAATCAATATTTATTTTCGCGTATAGTCCCGAATATGTAATTATTTTTACCTACTTTCAAAGTTAAATTCAAAATAATCTTTATTCGTATAGCTTTTAAAAAAAAACAAATAGACAAATTCGTCCGTCTGCTTTCTGGATTTGGAATAGGACCCATTTCATCCCTTGGGTATCGTAGAAGACGTCTAAGGGGATATCAGGGAACGGATAGCAGCGTTTTATCATCATCATCATCATTAGCCCACATCAGTCCACTGCTGGACATAGGCCTCTCCCAATGCTCGCCACTTCGAGCGTTTACCTGTGTACAAATAAAGCCAACTGCGGTCACTAACCCTCCAAAAGCAATGGGTTGTGTTGAATTAGGGTACGACTTTTTTCTAAAACTCTCTTACCCTCCACATTCGTAGTGCGAACGGCCAAGCTTTGGAACCCTTCGCCAGAGTACATGTTCCCCGATAGATATAATCTTCAGATTTTCTCTTCTGGGCTCTGACGTCACCTAACAGACTAACACAGATGTGTTGGGGGAAAAAAAGAAATCGATTCAAAACCAAACATTATCTCATAAATGCCGCTTTTGCTAGATACCCGAACTCTGAGGTTTGATTAAATCTATCTTGAAACTTTGCCTTAGCTCCATTATTAAACTTAGCTATATTTCGAGCTCCAATCGAATGCCATTTCAAGTAGATCTGATAAGCAATATAGATTACATTATAATGCAAAGTGAATAATAATATAGAAATATGCATTTTTTAAGTTATCTGCTTCGTTCATGAGATAAGAGATTTGACTGAACCCCTCATAATCACCTTTTATAGGTATTGAACAATTGATAATTGTATTAATATGTAGTAACAAAATGTATGGCAATAATAAAAAAAACACAATTTACTACATTAGTTTTATTTATAAATACTTAATTATACCTACTAGATAAACATAGCTTGTATTATAATCTAAAATCACAATAAGTCGCGTCGGCATAAAATTAAACGCGTACGTAGATAATTTCCACTTGAGTTAATCTTACACACGCCATCAAAGCAGTTGGCAGTTGCTGGATGGGGGAAGCAACCGGGATAGAGTAATATGGCGCGAATTAAAGGAGGCCTACGTTCAGCAGTGGACGGACCAAGGCTGTTAATTGATTGTCCTCAAAGAATTCTCCTTTTCATGGATTCTGTTTTCTATAACTCCTATTTTCTATCTTCTACCACAGAGACTAGAACACCCAAGGAGTTACAGTTGATCATCATTACAGTCATCCATTTCACTCTCTACCTTAATCTTAGTCACCGTACCATCGAAATTGTTCACTTGTTCCTCCATCTCTGTCTTCTGAGCAGTCTCGCAAGCGTTAAAAGCGCTGGCTGTTTTCAAACCGTTTCCTGCTGAATTACTGCATTCGCCATCAGAATTCAAATTGATAAAATTCGTGTGTCTATTAAGATTATTCGTACGAGCGTGGTAGATAATATCAGATATCATCTTTTGAGCTAGTATGTTCTGGTCGCGAGTAACAGTTCTCAGTTGCGCGCCGACATTTCTGCCGAAGTATGTAAATTCGTCGTCGTCTTTCCTATACAATCTGGAGGTGAGGCCAGTTTGTTTTTTATGGATGATTCTTGTCTTTCTCTCGCTGGTTCCCGGCTGGTCAGTTTCTGGTGCAGTTTGTGTATTTGATGTTTCTGCGTTTGGTAGTACTACTATTTCAATTGGGGGCAAGTCTTCTTTCTGTAACAGATAGATCACAACAATATTAGCCTATCGTAGTCCCCTGGTGGATATAAGGACATAGGACTCTCCAGTTGTTCGTCACTTGCATCAAATCAGAACAAGGCCAAATATCGGGATATAAAATAAGGCGATTTCTTCCAGACAACCTTGGGGAAGGGAGTAGCAAGACAGAAAAGGTGAGATGGTGTATTCCATACGATTTAACCAATATGTGCGAATAATTGGAGAAGTCTCTAATATAATAACGGTTTTTACACAAAAATGTAGTAATTAATATTAATAAACTCACTTGTTGCGGTGTATCACGAGTTGATACAGGGTCATTCTTGTCCGCCATGAACGCAAAGTCGTCGTAGGCAAACCATCTCGATTTATACACATCTTCGGCACCTAAAATAAACAAGGAATTCGTTAGGAAATTTTATAAAGAAAGAAGGAAAGAAAGGGGAAGGGCTGCATGGCGGTGGCAACGGCAACGGACAGGTAACTGACCAGTTACTTGCCCGTTGTCCCAGCGTTGGGCTTGGGCTTTATTTTCGCTTTCCATGAGGTGTACAGAAGCCATTATGTCGAGCCACTATAAAAAAATAAGTTTTTCAAAAACTACGTGTATGGGTCGTGGGATCGATTCCCGCACCGTAGGTACTACAATACAAAAATAAAACATTTGTGTTTTATTTTTATTTATTTATTTACAAAAACCTTAAAAATATACTTACAAGTTAAAAAGAACGTGTTCATGAACATGTCTGTTTGTATTTTTCTGGGTGTTTGCTATGTATAAGTATTTATTTGCAAAAAAAAAAGTATTTAAGTAAGTTGATCAGTTGTTTAATACCCACAGCACAAGCTTCCGCTTAGTTTGGGGCTAGATGATGTGTGGCCCAGCGTGGCATGACGTCATGTCTTGGGGTATTTATTTATTTAATTTTTTATTTTCGTCCCTGGCCATGAGCATGTTTCTGTTTATATTAGTTTCGTATGTATTATATGCATTTATTTACAAAAAAGAGTCTAAATAAGATAATCAGTAGTTTAGTAGCCATAGTTATAGGTATGCTTCAACTTAGTTTGGGACTAGCTTTTTAGAACCATTATGTGCCTTAACAGCTTGTCATTTTCTTGTTAAAAAACACGAGCTTAAATTTACCTGAAGTAGGGTCCAGAGACACCTCCCCTTTTCTTATTTTAGCCACCCGACGCTCTAATGTGGTCTGTGGTACATTATACAATTGGGCTGCCTTCCTGTAGCCAGCAGTATTGCTCAATACTGCATCAATTGCTTGTTTCATGTTTTCCACCGACCAACTAAGTCTAGAACTTTTCTTCTTATACGTCCGTACCATTATTTTCTAGAATAAAAAATATACATATTTTTTTAATATAAGCTCGACATAATGGTCTCCCTACGCCTGACGGAAAGCGAAAGAGAATCCAAACTCGCTGTGACAACGGGCAAGTAACTGGTCAGTTGCCACCGCCATGCCGGCCCAACCCTAACCCCACATGATTCCGGAAACCCTACTCGCCGGCAGAAACACGACCCGGAGGTCCTTTGGTTGCGGTATTCTATAGGTTGGAGGCCCTTCCCCGGACGGGCGGCTCAATTTTTTTTTTTTTTTTTTTTTTTTTTTTTATGCGAGAGGCGGCAGACGAGCAAGTTTGATGCCTGATGGTAAGCAGTCGACACCGCCATGGACACCCGCAGCTCTGACCGAGTTTAGGGTCGCTGCCGGCCTTTTAAATATGAATACGCTCGAAGATTCGCTATGCCCTACCTCTCTTAAAAATATCAAATGGACAAGAACGTTATAACAATGGGGGCATGGCTACTGTCCGTATGGTTTGATTTAGGATAGGACCACCCCTTCTCATCCCGTGGGTATCGTAGATAACGACTAAGGGAATATCAGAAAATGGGCAGCAATGTTTACCTGGGCACTAATTAAAACCTATTGAGGTCACCAACCCGCCTGCTAATGGTCACCACGGACTATGGCCAATTCCCCCAAATGACAATTGTCATTGTGGGATGCCTATGTCCATTGTTGGACATTTCCCCATTGTCCCCATTTAATGGGGTACCCCTTCGTACCCCGTAGCGATGTCCCCATTTTGCCCCAATCGAATATAATTTAAAATAATAAACCGATTAAAATGAGCCGTACAATAATTTTGATTAAAAATACCTTAAGTAATTTATCTGTCAATATTAATACATTAAATACTTGATAGTAGCGAGAAAAACATTTACCTTCTTAAATGAGTATTCGTAGTCACTAAAAGTTACATAAAACTACATAGAAAATATTATTTTCTTTTAAAAATTAAACGCGCGCGGTCTATTCGCCGGTCCTTGTGATACTAAAGAGCGGTTAGTTCGTGTGTCGTCGGGGCTAGCGTCCCCGTCATGCCCCCGTCTATTGGGGTAGACGGGGTATGAAAAGGCCAGGCGGCCTTATAGCTCCAAGCGACAACTAATCTATATCTTCTTCTTCTATTAAAATAACTATCAAGGGATGATTAGTGATCGATACTGATGCCGAAAATGCAATCAGTAAAATTTTTGTCTGACTGTATGTTCGTTATTGAAAAAAAAAATTCGAAATACAGTATTTTCGTGTACTTTATTGTTCCCATAAAGTATAGAGTACAATTATCCAAAATAACGTACAATACTTTATAATAAAGTAGGTACGGGTGGCAACCCTAACCGAGACGTGCAATAGTTTTTTTTTGTATTATGTCCAGATTTTTGACTGTCAAAGTCTAAGATAACTGATATACTTACTAACATTACAATAGATACATTTTTTTGTTAATAAATACATTATTATACATAGCAAACACACATATAAATGCAAACAGACATGTTCATGCACACATATGTTTGTACTGTGCGGGGATCGAATCCGCGACCTCTGTTTCAGAGGGTGTCATAACCACTAAACCTGTCCAGGATACTCACCATGGAATCCATCAGGATCTCACTATGGAATCCTGGATTCCATGAAATATCAATTTAATTAAAAATTGTGCTGAAATAAAAAAAAATGGTCCTCAAATATTATGCTTAAGTCTCCTCACCTGAATCACGACTCTGCTTTTCTCTGTACCTCTCTCGCCTATATCCTCCCGCCAGAGACCGCATTTTTTTCTTTAATTCTTCAACCGGCCTGTTCATTTCAAAAGAAATGTGATCCCAAGCTTCTTCCCTTACCCCCCTTTTCGAATAACTTACGTCGTTCGGGTCCCACAGACATGTATGTTCTCTGTACAAGGCTATCAAGAGACGACTTTGCTTGTTTTCCATAGTTCGCGGGAACTGTGTACGCCGTGTGTTAAGCAACTGACGGAGCGCGATCCATTCTATGCGCACGCAAGATATGAGCGGCGCGGGGTGGGACCGGTCGGTCGGAGCGCGGTGGATCAAACCAGATAAAATCAAATTCTTTTTTACAGACTACGTGGAACCTTTAGTGCTATAATCTTAATGGTTCATTGGAACTTAGTCGCCCTTTTCGAGTATGTAATTAATAGAATTGAATAGAAAATAAAGCCTAAAGATCGTCACAGATCGCGGAGAAAGAAAACTTAGTCACATCACATCATTTTTAAATTTTTGTGTTTGTGACTGGCCCGGCGGCTCAATTGGAATAACCCCTGCCTTCTGGACTAAGGGTCGTGGGTTCCATCTCCACCCGGGACAAACAATCGTGTGATGTAGATTTTGTATTCGTTCCGGGTCTGAGCGTTCATATTTGTATTGAAGTACCTATTTATGGTGGTACCTTCGTTGTACCACCCATAACACAAGTATCTAAGCTACTTCTCTTGGGATCGGAGCAATGTTGCCTACATTGCTCCGATCCCAAGGGAAGATGTGATGTGATGCGTTGTCTGATACTTTTTTTTTTATAATATTCATGTCTCACTTCCATTGAACTGTTATACTTACTTAGGTATGGAATATAACTGTTGTAATGAATTCTAACGTAATGCAGAGGATTACAAACGAATGCAGTCTCGAACTAGATAGGTAGGCTATTATGATTATAAAATAAAAATGGAATTACAAAATTCCTTTTTCTTTTCACATGGCATATTCATAAATTAACTTACACGGAGCAATGTTATTTATAACGTTGTCCGTTAATTAAGAACTTAAATAAAGCAGCCACTAAAAACGGATATAAATTTTCACACTGCACACGGCCGTCTTTTGTTCTCAGCTGGAATCCAATCCGCCATTTTGAAAACTTTATTATGTACCGAAATTGTGGAGTTAACACATTCTATGCCACGAACGACACAGGTTATGGAACCGTTGACTTATTTCATTTACCTATGCAAGAATAATGAATTCATGCGTCTATTAGGTAGGTACCATTTTTATAAAAAAAACTGTTTTCTTTTGTGAAATAAAGTCATAAATAGAGAATCGGTATCTCTATACCCTTAGAATAGGTGTTATTGTTCTAAGTCTATACCTACCTGTACCTATATTAAATTGCTATTTTTGTCTCATTTTATATACCTACAAGACAAAAACATGCAATTTAATAATACCTAACACTAGGCAGATAGTATAGGTTTATTACGTAAGATAAAATAAATCTTCTCATACATATTTGCCTAAAATTATTTAGGTAGGTAGGTATATAGTGTTGGCCATGTGGGGTATGATGTCTTTTTGTAGGTATAACCTTGTAAACCTTGTAGGTAATACCTACATAGGTACTTATTCATTCTAGACTTCGCAAGATTCTCTAGAATTGTCACTAAGCTTTCAATAATAAATCAATCAGTACCCACCGTGGTACCCACCTACCCACCTATCTACTTGTAGTTTTATGTAGGTAACGTAATTTTCACTATTTCACTCTCGAATTAAATAGAAGTACACCAAGAATTATCACGTAAAATTGCCCACCTTCTATAATAAATGTACCTATCTATCCAGGCTCTATATACCTACCTATTCGCTATCTTTGAAGATACTTCGCTTTGACAACCGTTCGCGTTACGCGCTTGACGCTGACTGTGATATTTCATATTTTATTAATTTTGGAGTAGTGACACTGAGTGGGTCCCATCACTCCCATCATAAGTCCAGTTCGACATCGACCAACTAAAGGCGAATGCAAACGTAAGCCTGTCACTTCAAAGATTATCTTGCCAGTAACAAAACCACATAGGTACCTATTTATACCGGGTTGTGATGTGCGACGTTGCCAACCCGCTGGCCAGCGAGGCGTTGCTTGTGTTGCCAGAAATAGAAGGCGCTCCACGGAATAGGATAAAAATAAAATATTTGGCTTTAAAGATATGTAGGTATATTGTATATTATGTTGATACCCTGAAGTCTCTATAACATTAACATTTCGAATTAGTATATAATTTATAAATTATTGATGGAGCTGTCTTTGAGTGGCGTGTATAACTTTACTGTCAGTTTTTAGATTCATTCCATTCCAGTTAAATTGATAGTGATCCTTCTGAACGAAGAGGCGAAGGTTCAAATGTGTCCACGATCTTTTTTCATATAGACTTGAATCAAGCACTATAAATCCTACTAACATGAAATAACATAAATCCCTCCCATTTATTTGTCGCTCCCGTGTTTGAATTCACGAAAAAAATTCATCAAAGTCGATTTTAATTAATTTAATTCATATATTCGACCACGGGAGGGAGGGACAAATGGGAGGGATTTAATTAGCAAAAGTACGCGATCCGTTCAACGAACGATCGTTTTCGATTTCGGTGGTAGGGAGCCCTGGTCACAAATTTCCATAGTACCTATTAGCACAAGATAAGATTGGGGAGCGTCTCCTAGAACACCCAGACCTAAACAATTTAGAAAAGTTAATTTTCTAAATTTGACGACCAGTTTGGTACAGTCAACGTTACCTCTGAAACAGTGGTGGCGGGTTTGATAACCGCACAAGGTAAACATCTGTGTGCTTGAACATGTCTGTTTGTATTGGTCTGGGTGTTTGCTATATCTAAATGTATTTCATCATCATCAGTCTATCGCAGTCCACTGCTGGACATAGGCCTCTCCAGTTGTTCGCCACTTTGGTTAAACGTCTGGAGGACTTATCCATAATCTGCTGGGCAGGCCGGTTCGCGATCGGAGGGGGCATAGCTTCTCGCTTCGCTGATGCTGCTGCCCGTCATCAGTCTGTGTATCTAAGTAAATTTATCAGTTGTCTAGTACCCACAGTACAAGCTTGGGCTTAGTTTGGGACTAGATGGCGTTGTGTGGCCCAAGGTGGCATATCTTGTATGAAAATTGATGCGTTCGGGAGTCGAATCGTGAAAAATCAAGGAACCCGATGGGGTAATTTCTCAGTTCGCGTGTGGCAACACCAGGCAACGCGGCAAGCGGTCGCCGATCGAGCCGTGCCTAGCATTCCCGGTGCGGGAGCGACAGCTCTCGGTCGATGTCACTTCAATTTTTAACCGACTTCGAAAAAAGGAGGAGGTTCTCAATTCGTCTGTATGTATAATATTTTTTTTTTTTTTTTTTTTTTTTTTTTTTTATGTATGTTCACCGATTATTCCGTCAATTATGGATGGATTTCAAAAATTTTTTTTTTGTTCGACAGAGGACACTTCCGAGGTGGTCCCATTATCACCAAGTCAGGATCTGATGATGGGATCCTGGAGAAATTGAGGGCAACAACCGAAAATTGTATGCTCATATGGTGTTTTTGTTACGTTATCATATTCTACTCAGGTATATGCTTCCGGGCGTCAACATCTGGTGCTGATGATGAAGCCACATAACTCCTTAACGGTTAGGAGTTAGGGAACAGTACTGATTTTGGTCGATAGAAACTAGGTAGTAGTATGTACTTATGCAGGGCTAATAGGGCAGGTGATTTGCTTGATTCTAGATCGCAAAGTCTTCACTTGACTTAACCTTTGACTGACGACCTGGTTTATATAGAACACTAATAACGAGGTGACGTCTGATAGACACCAAAATAAAAAAATAATATAAAATAATGGGCTGCATGCCTGATCTATTTTTAGCTATTGCGATGGATGCATACGTTTGTTAGGTATTATTAAAAGAAAGATTTAATAAAATACAGCAGTTTTTAATATGAATAATCAACATTTACTAAGGAGATCACAATTTTTAAAATCTAAAGATAGGCACTTACTTAAGTCTCCTTTTTTAAAAAACTTAAATAGGAATCAATAAATTAACTTTAAAATTCCAAAGTACTTGGAATTATGAATAAACTAAAACATAAAATGGAACTTTAACTTTATAAGAAAAAAAAATGACAGCACCTAATTTTCCGAAAAAATTACTTGCTATTTTGCAGTCATTGCATACTTGTAGGCGGCTAGGCACTTCAGTTTTTCTTGTATTTATAGCAGAAGTATTTTGCTCGCCTTTTCAATTGACTTGGACATATGGTACAAGTCTTCCGAGTGCCTGGATCTGGAATGCTCAAGTTCTTTGCAGGTGGAAGTTCAGGCGAATCTCTCGGATCCATAATTCTCTCTATAGTTAGCCGAAGTTCGCGAGGTAGCCTGTGATTGCAAACGTGTAATTTTATTTCGTGTAGGACTGTCAGTAACGAGGGTCTGGTATATCTCGTGATCCCTCAACAGAGCTGCCAACGGCGAAGACTTTGTGGTGGTATATGCTCCGAACTTTTTTCAATTTGATCCCATTACTATTAGGAAAACCTCTTCCTAGACTGATAGCTGAAGCCTCATCTTATTTCTAGGCATTATAAAAATAACTTTAGACATGTGTACCGACGTCACGTCAAGAAGATACTATGTGTCAACTTACACTTAGACCGAGGTGACGACTATTAGACGTACAACATTTCGAACATTAACACCGTCCTTACGTCTGAGAGACGGCAATCGCTCCTGTACAGACCCAGGTGCACATGCCGTGCTTATGACGTCGACTAGTGGTTAGAAGATGACAAAAGGGGAAGGTAGCGGGAGAGGTAAAACAGCGCGTCGCATAGCAACAAAAATATTTTAATTTAAAATTTAGTGACGTCTGTGAGACGTATAGGTCGTCAGTTAAAGGTTAAAACAAAATTTTTCATTCCTAAGTAAAACTCTTAAGGACATTAACTAGCCCTTATTCAAGGTCACAGCACATTAACGCAACTAAAAATAGAGAAATAAAATTATTTTTAAAAAAAAATTAAACCGACTTCAAAAAAAAACACAAACGACCAAAACTAAAAAGCGATAAATAACGTAAGTAATTCTATCCTTAATACATAATTATTTAAATATTACAATTATCACTTATTTTTGAAGTCGGTGCCAGCGTCTAGGTACCAAGCAAATAAATGTACCTACATATCTATACTGTCGTGCGGATTTGCCGGCCGCGCGCGTCATACAACAACAGTCTACGTTAGGTACCTAGAGGCTAGCACCGACTTCAAAAATAAGTGATAATTGTAATATTTAAATAATTATGTATTAAGGATAGAATTACTTACGTTATTTATCGCTTTTTAGTTTTGGTCGTTTGTGTTTTTTTTTGAAGTCGGTTTAATTTTTTTTTAAAAATAATTTTATTTCTCTATTTTTAGTTGCGTTAATGTGCTGTGACCTTGAATAAGGGCTAGTTAATGTCCTTAAGAGTTTTACTTAGGAATGAAAAATTTTTATTGTTCCATTTTCGTATTTCAACACGAACACCAGCGTGGTTATTTATGATTTCTTGTAGGGGTCACAAGACTGCCTTGGCTATCATCCGAGTCATTTAGAAAAAAAAGAAAATGATTCCTTTTTATGATAGAGGGGGAAAACGGGCCTGAAGGTCACCTGATGATAAGAGATCACTTCGGTCCATAGACACCGCAACACCAGGGGAGTCAGGTGCGCTACCGGCCGCGGCCTTTGAGAAATTTGAAAGAATGAATATTGTGGAATGTAGGATGTAGAGGACGTGGCTTTTATAGGTACGATTTGCGCTGAGATTTGATTTACATACTCAAACGCCAGGACACTTTTTGAGATATTTGTTATTTTTTTCTATATCTATACTCCTCGGCAAACGTAGTGAAGGACGCCCTCGGGCCAGGCGAAGCGACTATTTGAGGATATAAAGTGAGAAGCCCAAGATCGAACAAAATGGCGAACAATTGGGGAGGCCTGGCACAACAATCCAGCTGTGGACTGTTGTGATAGGCCTGTGTACAGGGAACAAATGTACCTAAGTGAGATCTTACAAACTATGTACTAACATGACCCGGATATTTTTTTTTTTTTATAGTGGCTCAACATAGTGGCTTCCCTACGCCTGATGGAAAGCGAAAGAGAAGCCCAAGTCGCTGTGACAACGGGCAAGTAACTGGTCAGTTACTTGTCAGTTGCCACCGCCATGCCGGCCCAACCCTAACCCCCCACGAGCTCCGGAAACCCTACTCACCGGCAGAAACACGACCCAGAGGTCATTTGACTGCGGTATTCTATAGGGTGGAGGTCCTTCCCCGGACGGGCGGCTCAATTCGAGCGAAGATTCGCTATGCCCTACCTCTCTCTATATTATCAGAGTCAAAGCTTCATCAGCAGGCCATTGAAAAATCAAACATCAAAATTTTAAAAAAAACTTAATCTGTAAGGTTGGGTGGATAGCATAAAAGTTTGAGAATGTAACAAATAGGTTACACCCATTTCATCTTCAGGGTCATTAAGCAAGCCCTGCGGACTCCCAGCGAACAAAGCGTAGCCGAGCTTGGCTCAAACCCTCGCCAGAAAACTTTATTTTCACGTACACTCTGTTACAAAAGAAAATGGCTGCCAAAACAAGAAAGAAGTTTTAGCTGTAATGACGTTAGTTTTTATGTCATGTTAAGGAATTATAGTTATATACAGCCCTGCTACTTGAAAAAAGCAGTATTTACATAGTTATAGATAGATAGATGTTCTTTATTGCACCTCAATTTCCTGGCGGAATGCGAAAGCTCCAGGAACTCACTCCGGCAGCCAGCGTCAGATTGGCTTCGTCAATTGGACATTAACTTCTGAGGATTCGAGCAGAAATATTTAAGCCATACGATATGATGATGGATGCACCTCAATAAAAGATATCCAGGAAAAAGGCGTTAGAGAACTGTATTCTCTCCATATATAGCAGTACAATGTAGGCGGTTTTATTATCTGTGTATAACTTTGGAAATATTATAAGGCTAGAGTGATTAGGCTCTATGTAAGTAAGCGTGCTCCATCCTAGACCACATCATCACTACCCACCAGGCGTGATTGTGGCCTAATTCTTAGAAATGAATAAAAAAAAAGAGTAAAAACGTAAATTTTCCTTACTACCACATCTACTAAATTAATTACACGCTATTTCTAGAAAAGTTAAATTAAAGAAAATATACATGGAATGGAATAATAAACTGCCTCAATTGCCTCAAAAGTCTGATTGATGTACGCTGTAACGGCACCATTTAAAACAAAAATGGAATAGTTACATTTCACGCGAGATCTATGCCCGGCGACCCTGAAAGGAATTTATAAATTCACTACTTATTTAAACTGTTATGGAGAAGAAACACGAAATGGGGCAAGGTATTTTAACGGTTATTTAATTGGTACCTAAACTGCTGTTGGAATAGAAACTCTATATCAATTCAATTAGATCGGTGTAAGGTAAAGAATTTCAGTGGCCTAGTGGTAAGCCGTTGACTTCCATCCAGGTGAGGTCGCGCAACGTACTTAATTGTTTTAAAATTTTAAATTCATCCTAATCTTAGAAACGTCCACTTTTGGACATTGGCCACTCCCAATGATTATATTTATCATTTGCGAGAGTTGCCACGGACTGCAAAGTATGTAGAAGTAGAAATTCAAAAGGTTTTGTGAATCTACCAATCCGTATTTGGCCAGCATAGTTACCCAAAATCCTATAGGTTTTTGGGTACCTGTGCGTTCTCGCGACGCACAGTAACGTTTGTGAACACAGTTGTAAATCTTTATTGAGATCTTTAAACTAGAGAGTTTTCTTTTCCTCCGTTGGCTTCGACGATAGAAAAGGCGGCGTTGTCATCACAAAAGGTTCCCACTCCTAAGCAGAAGGCTCTCACTCCTGTCACAGAAGAAACTGCCGGGTCGGGGCGGTTTAAGAAAAAAAAGGCAGGAGACGATGAGTCTGTGGAATAATTTTGAAATGTTCTCCGTAACGTTGACAACGAATCCGGATATTTTGGCGCTAAACCTTAACGCCAAGATGGCGGCATTTTTAACTGACAGCCACAATGCGTAGGATTCAAAGTGCGAAGTTGTGTTTTATCTAAAACTGAGGCTAAAAATAATGCGGACAGATTACGGCAGCTTTGGCGGCCCTCCAGAGAGGAGTGAGATATTTATGTGATGGTGTTGCTAGCTTATGGAATTGGTTTTGCTACAGACGGGCAACATCAGCCTACTCACGTTTGTTTGACAGATTCTGTCAAACTGATTATCATCATGTTTGGTTCGAAATTGGAACTACATATAAATTTCACTTTTGGCGCCAATAAAGGTGTTTCAAAATGAAATGCCCGATAGATGGCGTTATGTAGCCCACGCGGTTTAGCTATCACGCGATTGGTCAATGCTATCTAAGCGTCAGTGGTGTGTAAAAATGAACCAATCATGCAACAGTTGGACCTGAAGCGTATGTGGTGGGGGGGGGGGGGGGGGTCTGGTGGATAATTTTTTTCAGAAACCCCTCATTTTAACATTTTTTATTTACACTAAGGCCAGTTAGCCGTACGGTACACACGGCACACACAGTGCACGTCTAAAACCTTCCATATAACGCTACCGACGACCGTGCCTACACAATATGGCGAATTAACCGTAGATTTTGACTGCTAAAACCTTTGTGTACAAGAGATCTAAGGCCCTCATGTCAATGTCACCTACAATACGCATCCAAAGATGTCATGGCATGTCTTGGGTTATTTATTTATTTATTTTATTTTATTTAAAGATCATTGTTAAATACAAAATTCATTTTTTTCACATACTGTGGTTACATTTGACGTAGGTCTGTGTTATAAAAATCTTAGACCTACATATTTAACTAGTAGAAAGATTTAATAATGAGGCAACACTATGCTATCCGGTTTTTTTTCTAAATGACTGCGATGATGGCCAGGCCGGCCTTGTCATCATCACCGGACTTTTGGGGAACGGAAGGCTAATGCTATCCGGTCTGTAACCGTACAATGCATAGAATCTGCCATAGAGCTTATAGCGAACCGACCAGACTTTATACAAACACGAAAACTACATCAACTGTACAACTTGTTAATTGTTGGTAACCCTCTTATCTTCATCCGCTGTGTTTACTCATTTCAGCTCTATTTAGTATAGGTACCTATCTTTACCTAGATATTTACCTACGTGAACTAGAACTACCGCGGACTAGACTTGAGCGAACTACCTATTATAATAGTTCGCGACAGGGATCCGCTCAGTTTAGTTCGTCGGTTCTCAACGTACCTATGAACCCCCATTTCATCCCGTTGGTGTTGTAGAAAACGACTAAGGAAATATTAGAAAACGTGTTACAACAACGTTTATCATACAGGTGATACAGGGTACAAATAAAACCTACTGCGGGCACCTGCCAAGCATGGTGAGGTGACTAAGGCAAATGAGAATTATAATTGGGGGGAGACCTATGTCTGCTTGATGATGACGATGATAAGTAGACGAACTTCAAGTAGACTGCGCGTTCTCCTTGAAACAATTCCCCCTACAGACTCTTATAAGTCTACAACTCAACTCTACTACTCTCAACTTTAGTTGTCTTCTACGACACCCACACGGGATGAGATGGGGTGATCCTATTCTAAATCCGGGTACCACACGGTCTACTTGTAGGTATGTTTGGATTTGGCCGATTTGGCCTGCCTGGCGTAATTCGCAGGAGATACCTAAGAGATCTAAAAAATAGTGTGTAGCTTAGTAAATATAAAGACAAAACTGCCATTGAATCATTACGACTTTGACTGCCGAGAAACTAGACACAATAGAAAAACTATTGTTTGTCGGTCACCGATGACCGTCATGGCGCTCAACGTGTTAATTGTAATTTTAATTTTCCGGTTCCAGAAAAGTCGCAAAATTGAGAACTATGTACTACCATCACATTCTGTTCGAAAAAAGAACACAAAATTCAAACTGAAAGATGGAATGTTTTTGTTATTAAATCAGCCCGCTAGTGAGGCGAGGGCAACTTTATCAAACTGCCTTTCACGGCGTGGATCGATCAGGCGACGTTGCCGCCCCGCTTGCCGGCTGTTTATTTTTATTGTTGTTGCCAATCAATTATTATGAGGACTAATGACACCTGCGGACTGGCCGTTTGCTTTGGACCTAAATAAATACATGTACCTAGGTACCTATTTATTAGACATTGTTGCTATGTGTGTGCCTAAATAGGCATCATTATTTACAACTAGCTGCTGCCTGCGGCTCTGCCCGCGTGAATATTCCTATAAAACATTAAACATAGCCTATGTGTTAATCCAATGTATAAGCTTTATTACTGCGAAGTTTTACTAAAATCCGTTTTGCGTGAAAGAGTAACAAACATCCATTCCTATCCATCCATCCAAACAAATTTTCACATTTATAATAACCTATTAGTAGGATGATTTGGAAACCTTCGAATATCTCCCTACATTCGGAATAATTCGGATAGGTAACTTGCCAAAACTGCCTTTTAAGAAATGCTATTGAGGGGCAGCACAGACGACAGACTATCCGTGACGCACTTTTTAGTCTGTGATGCAATTATGTGCAGTAACGCACACGACGCGCAAAAATCTGTCGCGGATATTTTACAGACTCAACGCACATCTTCGATCATTCTGTCGGCAGAGCTGTAGGGACCTAGATGCTCTTTTTAAATGTCTCACACGCAGACTCTATCGCACAAAAAGTCTGTCGTATGCGCAGCCCCTAAGACTCTATGGAAACCTGCAACGCACATGCGAAGTTTTCATCACCTTTTAGAATAATAATAGGTATACTTACCTACATATATACGACTAACCAAGAGTATCGGAGCCTTCCCGCCTTCCGATGATGACGACAATCCTTGGCTATCATCGTTGTCATTTAGGTAAAAAAATAGTAGGTAGGTAAGTACGTCGGACCCGGGTCCCCGAGCTCATAATCATCGAGCCCTGAGGAAGTAGGTATGTAGGTACTTCTTTAATTCACAGGGACCATTCTGTCCATTGTACAGTTCAATACGGGGAGCTTGCTGTTTCATCTTCTTCAAGAAATCCTCTGTGTAATGTAAGACAGCCGCTCCGTGACACTGGTGTGGTTTGTTAAAAGAATCGTGATCGGTGAATACCTACCTACTCTCATCACGATTCTCAGATGCTCTTTTCCTAGTTTTTAACGTCACTGGTCAGACTATGGTTAGTACGAGGATATTACAAAGTACCTACTTCGTTGTGGCATAGACTCTTGTCTACTTACTGGTTATTACATTTCCCCAAGCTGTGAAGGTGGAAGACAGATTTTTGTTACATTTATGCAAGTGTGTACAACAGAATGTTCCACTGGATTGAAAATACTACGTTGTATTAAATTAAATACGGATTAAGTATTTAAGGATTCGTATAATATAATTTTATTACAATACTATTATCGATGTATAAAATACACATTACAAAATCAGTTATAAATAAACGCCTATCCTACATGTTTCGTTTGTAAAATTTTAACTATTGAAATAATATGAATTTCAATAAAAATACGAGCCCAAGTAGATTAAAATTTCTTAATGAATTAAGACATTTTAATTAAATTCTAAAGTTACGAAGCTTAGTGTGTTAGACGACTTTTCTAATCTTACTTAAAACCAGACTAGAGTTCAGTAAATTGATTACAACCTTTTTGTTATCTGTACAAAAATAATATTATGTGAATTTTTCACCCAACCATGGACGTAGAATATTATTTTCTACGTACATGCACCCAATTATGATTTTGTAAAGATCTAGTGCCTCAACCCAAAACTTTACGTTTTTACGAAGTGGGTGGATAAATCACGGTGCATTTGCTCCATGGGATAAAATCACAGATAAAATACCAATGATGTTATGTGTGTGTGTGTGTGTGTGAGATGAGGGCGCTAGTGTGTAACAAAAATGTCATAAGTTTTGTATGAGGTGAGGGCGGCGCTAGTTTCGATTGTGGCCACACGCCAAAAGAATGGGGGTTGTTCTGTTAAAACTAAGTAATTTCGACTTTTAAAAAGTGCATCAGTTGATCATAAATCTACATTTTTTTATTTATGTTCGTTTGAAGAAAACCAATGCCTATCTAATGATAGGCAACGCTTGGTGTTTGTAATCAAACACCAAGCGTTTTCCTGTCGTTATGACGATGTAAATCGCCCAAAATTACTTCCTTCATAAAACTAATAGCGTAAAGTTTACATTAAAAAATTATACTACTCTTTTATACATTAGCATTAACTCTCCGAGGTGTATTGTTATTTTGAGAAGTATTATTGGGTCTAGCGATGTAGTTTTCAGGGTTGTCGTGTGGGGGGCGCTGGTGTCGGCCGGGCGCTGGGGGCGGAGGCGGCCTCACCTCCTGCAGGATGACTGGCACGGGCTGAGGAATCAAGTCCTGACGAGGCGGCATGACTGCGGAAGGTGAAATAGATAAATAAGTATAGAGTGTTCGGACTGCCAGAGGTCTAAAGACGTAAAACTTATGCCTGACATTTAAGAGAAGAGAGAGCAGAATTGAGCTGCCCGTCCGGGGAAGGACCTCCACCCTATAAAATACCGCAGCCAAATGACCTTCGGGTCGTGTTTCTGCCGGTGAGTAGGGTGTCCGGAGCTCGTGGGGGGTTAGGGTTGGGCCGGCATGGTAGTGGCAACTGACAGGTAACTGACCAGTTACTTGCCAGTTGTCACAGCGACTTGGGCCTCTCTTTCGCTTTCCATCAGGCGTAGGGAAGCCATTATTATGTCGAGCCACTATAAAAAAAAAAATTAAAAAGAAGGATAATGAGTTAGGCAGCTGTGTCACCCCGCGATTGCCAACCCGCCTGCCCAGCGTGGCGATGGGTAAAGCCTCCAGATGTTTGACCAAAGTGGCGAACAACTGGGGAGGCCTATATCTAGCAGTGGACTATGATAGGCTGATGATGATGATTGTTGCGGACATAAAAACCTTTTTATATTTTATTTTACCTTTTTACCAGTTTTGTACATTTTTTTTTATGCGAGAGGCGGCAGACGAGCAAGTGTGATGCCTGATGGTAAGCAGTCGACACCGCCCATGGACACCCGCAGCTCTAATCGAGTTTAGGGTCGCTGCCGGCCTTTTAAATATGAATACGCTCGTTTTTTGAAGGTTCCCAAGTCGTAGCTGTTCGGAAAGACTGTCGCAGCCGTCGCAGGTAGTTTTGTGACATAGTTTTATATTTGGAAGTATTTTTTAAGAGTAATAAGTGTTACTATGGTTTTTATTGTTTGTAAATTGATTATGATATACAGTCTATCGCGGCTGGGCATTAAAGTGTTTTTGTGGTTTCCCGTTTGTGTTTGATTCCACACCCCCTGACGCCAGCTCCAGCCGCAACAATGATGTCGATGACTTTATGAGTACAGACCGCCAAGGATGTTTTAGCACGTTTGGCTGGCACTGAGAGCGATACTGTGAAACAAAAATGTCAAAGATATTGAGAGAAAGGTAGGGCATAGCGAATCTTCGCTCGAATTGACCTACCCGTCCGGGGAAGGACATCCACCCAATAGAATACCGCAATCAACCTCCGGGTCGTGTTTCTGCCGGTGAGTAGAGTTTCCGGAGCTCGTGGTGGGAATGTGTGCATATAAGTAGGCACTATTGAATACATAGGTAGATAATCCAAACATATAAAAAAAAACTACATTATTATCTATTATATCTGGGGATTACCCAGATTTCGGGTGGGTTGATAAGCTTTCCATGTTCTTTTGTGACAGCCTTGTCGTGATAGTATGTCATTCACAAACTTGCATGAGGCATCAACTTATCAAGGTGTGTTTTTTTACCCAAGCGCGGGTGCGGGAAGCTAATATGAGGCTAACATCAAATTAATTAATCAATAATAGATAACGCACCCTTAGGTTATCAGAGTCGATGATAAGAGAGGTAGGGCATGGCGAATCTTCGCTCGAATTGAGCTGCCCGTCCGGGGAAGGACCTCCACCCTATAGAATACCGCAGCCAAATGACCTCCGCGTCATGTTCCTGTCGGTGAGTAGGGTTTCCGGAGCTCGTGGGGGGTTGGGGTTGGGCCGACATGGCGGTGGCAACTGACAGGTAGGGGAGAGTTGGCAAATACCGAGCCCCTAAGGGCCGACGGCCATAACTAAGCTCTGGTTTGAATTACAATATACTGCTTACTATTTATAGGAAGGATATTTATTAAGCTACACTTTAGTACTTTTCTAACTTAAAATTATGCAATAATTTAAGATATATTGAGAATTTTGTGAAAAATGGGAAAACGCGATATTAACAAACAGGTCTGAAAATATCGTGCCCCGCGTTGATAAAACCGTGCCCCGGTTGATAAAACCGTGCCAATAATTTCAAATACTTTTTTAAATATCATAAGTATACTATACATAAAAAATAAAGGTATCGTTAGGTGATAGATATATTAAATAAGAAGTCTATAAATATTTATTATCAGAATCATCATTTATTTGACTGAAGGCTTCAAGTAACTTAAACATTATAATTTTCGCTTACGAAATGGAAGAAATGCATACCATTTTTTAAATGTTTCCAGAAAAACTTAAAAGTTACTTACTTAATAAACATTTTAGCAACTTCTTTTTAAGCGTACAGATGGGTAGTCAGTCTCAAATAATTTTGATTGAACAAAATAAAAAAATTAAAAGCCTTAAATACATATAATAACAACGTAGGTTGTATAGTTGTCCAACCTTCATTTTCTTTTTAGATATATAACATATATATATAGATTTAGCTATAAAAATTATCTTTGATTACATTTTAGTTGTAAGCAGTCAACAACATATAATTTCTAATCTTACTGATAATCACAGAAGTCGTTAATAAAGTAGAAAATGTAGCTTTCCTTTCCTTAAGGGGTTTAGAATGTGCTTCTAACTTTAACTGATATCCAGATTCATATCATCTGGATCCCAGTACTTTTTTACTTTTTTACGCCAGGATCAGTCATCTGAATCGTAAAATTAATCTAGACCTATAACTTTCATAATCGAAAATTCCGCGCTTAGGATCGATAATATCGCGCCCTGGGCGCGAAATTGTCAAACTCGACTGATTTGTTTTCTAATAACTAAAATTAAGAGATACTTTGTGATAAGCATTGCAATGATTTGCATAAATATTATGCCATACCTTAACTTCAAAATACAACAATACGCATAACTGTATTGTAATTTAAACAAAACTTACCTCTTAATGAAGATACCACGAAAAAAATAGATGAAATTGCAATTTTCTTAAGAAGCATGTGTACCGTGCTTGGTTGCTCGGATGAAACTGGGAGAGGTATCGGGGGGGTAGGCGTCATTAGTACAACCAGGATAATCGTCGTTTAGGTCTTTAATACGTGTAGTTTTTTAAATATGTTAGGGCGCGGAATTCTCAACCGCGCGGTAATTGCCAACTCTCCCCTAACTAAACAGTTACTTGCCCGTTGTCACAGCAACTTGGGCTTCTCTCTCGCTTTCCATCAGGCGTAGGAAAGCCATTATGTCGAGCCACTATAAAAAAAAAAAATGAACATTAAGGGGCAGCGCAGACGACAGACCATCCGTGACGCACTTTTTAGTTTGTGATGCAATCATATGCAGTAACGCACACGAAGCGCAAAAATCTGTCGCGGATATTTCACAGATTCAACGCACATCTTCGATCATTCTGTCGGCAGAGCTGTAGGGACCTAGATGCTCTTTTTAAATGTCTCAGACGCAGACTCTATCGCATAAAAAGTCTGTCGTCTGCGCAGCCCCTACGGGTGCGCGAATACAGTTGCACTCTGTTCCTATGCCCTCATAATCCGATAGGAAAATAGAATACTGCAGTCAAATCTATATTTAACTAAAGGCGTCATTGAATCACTACAAAACACGTATTACCTATTATTGTACATATTATTATGGCATACCTACCTAAAGTGGGGCTATGGTTAATCAACCATTGTTATCAATTCATCAATTTTAATGTGGGTCACGGGCCGTCAACAAATGGGTGGGTCCAGATAAAATTTTAGGGAAAGAAAAATGGCTATGAGTAATGTACTAACGAAATTCCTTTATAATTATGTAGGTACAATATGGATTTTATATTCTGTTCAATGGTCTTATTTCCTTTAAATATTGGACGGTGATGGAGTTGGGAGCTACAGGTAATTTGGAAAAGTGATGAGTGGATTTTAAAGCATCATCATCAGCCTATTGCAATCCACTGCTGGACATATGCCTCTCCAGTTGTTCGCCACTTAGGGAAAACATCTGGAGGACATACCCATAATCGCGACCCTGGGCAAGCGGGTTGGCGATGGCAGGGCGTAGCTTCTCGTTCCGGTGACGTTGCTGCCCGCCATCGGCCTGTGGTATTTAGCTACGCCTTCAAAAGTGATGGAAATACCGGCAAATCCGGAAATACCGGATTGTTATTCGGCAGGATGCACCACGGGCAGGTGAGGCTTGGAGCGAAAAGATGATAGGTCGCTCTTTGCATTGGTTTTTATAGCAATTTACAAAGAGCTATGGAGTGGGTCATGCTCGGCATTTTACTATTTCGCATTCCCAACGTGTACTTAAGTCGAAAGATGAAGTCGTTGACGATGGGATGCGTGTATGTGAAGTTTGTATGTAGTAGAGATAGGAGGGACACTTGGAGATACGGGAATGATAGTAGGTGTGGACACGGGCGTTGTGTGTGTAGCCATGGCTTGGGCGGAAACCAGTGCCGTAACTGGCGTTTTAGGCGCCCGTTGCGAGCTTGCACAACTGCACCCCTGAAAAATGTGGTCTGGGCATTTCTGCGCCCCTCCAGGGTCCGCGTCCTGTGCCTGGGCAACGCTGGCACCACCCTAGTTACGGCACAGCCGGAAACCACTGGAGAAGTGGCGGTTGAAAGAAGAGGCATACCTATTGGCTGGATGTGGGCAGAAATGATGTGTATAATAATGCCCTTGTCTTATGTCATGTCCATTTGTATGATGTTTCATGTATGTGACTTTAAGTGAAAAGAAGTGACATAAATGTACAAAAATTGGGCTACTTACTTACTTGATAATTTGTTCTTCTTATAAAGAGATTGCCTTAAATGTAATTTACTTCAGAGTTCTTGATCAACTTAATTTACTGGATAAACTACAAAATAAACGTTTGCAATAAACGATCACAAGTAAATGTTAATGAAAACAACACGGCTATGCGATGAAGAGTATTTATCTCGTCTGATAAGCTATCTAGACATATCTGAGAGATTAAAAAGATCCCACTTGAGTTGGATAATATTGTTCGTCAACCTATCTCTAACATAAGCGTATTGTTTAAGATATTTATTTATAGGCGGTGTATCAAAGGATGCGATAAAAAATGCGCTTTTACAGAAACTGTAGAAAATGTAAATATAAGGAACTTTGCGGTACTTTTGTCTCTGCAACAAGCAAAACGAAAATAATGCCTAATACCTTCCACATTTACATTTTCTTACCTTTTTTAAATTGACGAACATTAATGTTGAAATGTTTAGTGTTGTCTGGAGCTATCTCCCACTCCCAGTAGTCCCAGTACAACTGGACACAAGACAATTTAAAGATTTCATTTCTTATATTACCGGCATTGCCCTTTTTTTTTAAATGTTATTCCTCTTTATCTAAATAAATTAAATGCAAATATTTTGTGGCGGTAGATGTCACTGCAATTTATACAAAAGAGTTAGGGATGAAGTTACTAGTATCCAATGCTAAGAACCTTTTCGTGGTGACAGTGACAAATACATCTGATGGGTTTTTTTGCGCGGGAACCTTTGAACACGAAAGGCGCCTAAAAGTTTGTGCGATAGAAAATATTTAATTTTATTTGTAAATATAGTTCTATCACCTGGTTACTGTACATAAAATTGTTTATAGTAGTTTTATAGTTATAAAGAGTACGGATTAAGAAGATGGGAGGAGTGAAGAAACGGAAAAAAGATCCGCCTGACGACCGAACCTCTCCCACAATGGAGACGTCTTCGGATTCCGACGAAGACCATGCCGGGAAGTATAATATTTTTAAAGTCCCAGGGTACTCGAGGAAGTACCCTGAAAATAGTCAAAAATCCGAATATATCGTTTTTCTGTCGCATAATGACGATCAAAGATACTTTTCCGACAAAGACAGATTGGCCATTTCCCATGCCATACGGAAATATTGTGTAACTGGCATCTTACATCTTAGGTCCATTAACAAATATAAAATAGGTATTACATTCGACTTATCAAACAACGCCAATGTATTTTTAAAAAATAAGAAACTCTTAGATGAACTGGCCTTAAAGGCGACAATACCAGCGATGAGTTCTGAAGTTACTGGTGTCCTCACATCAGTTCCTACCGATTTGTCGAATGCAAAAATATTTTCGCTCATAGGTAGCTCCCGCAATGTAATTCAAGTGAGACGCTTCATGCGTCGAGTGCGTAACGAAAATGGCTCAATATCTTTTCTACCCACCCAGACTGTTGCGGTCACGTTCGCATCCACTGAACTTCCACAATATGTTTACCTCGATAGTTGGCGGCACGAAGTTAGCACTTATGTACCTCCAGTGCAACAATGCCTTCGTTGCCTTAAATACGGACATATTGCAAAATTTTGTCGGAACGCAGAAGTGTGCTCTATATGCTCACAAAGCCACAATTTCAAAACTTGTACAGAAGACCCCAAAAATGCTAAGTGTTCGAACTGTAGTGGTAATCATATAGCGATATCAAACCAGTGTCCTAAAAAGAAAGAGAAATTAGAAGAAAACAAAATTAAGTCCATGGCCACCAAATACTCTTGAATTATTTAATGAAAATTCTTTCCCACATTTAACTAAGTCCAACATAGAAACTCAGTTCAATAATCTAACTAAATCTACATTTTTTATGAATATTTTTACTCAAGCCGTCACAAAGATGATAACAAATCAAAAAGATACCCCCATCAATTCAAAATCAATTAAAGATATATTAGAAGAGACCTTCAGAAACAGTATGTCTCCCCCTAATAATGGATTGTCTTAATATCATGCAGTGGAATGCTCAGAGCATTTTATGCAATAAGCTCCAATTCACTAAGTTTTTATATGATAAGAACATACATGTTGCAATAATATCAGAAACATGGTTAACACCTATTAAAAACTTTAGTATTAAAGGATATCAAATTGAAAGAAATGATATAGGTAATAAGCATAATGGTGTAGCCATTTTAATCCATAACTCAATAAATTTCAAAAAAGTTAACACATATTCAGATAACTCCCTACAAAATATTTGTGTAAGAATAGTTGTAAATAATAGAGAAATTAGTATTGTAAGTTTTTATTGTCCTCCAACTTGTAATCCATCTTTTAATAAACAAAAATTTGATTCTTTAGTAAGGTCAATTCCGGAACCAATTATTTTTGCCGGCGATTTCAACGCCCATCACACATCTTGGGGGTGTAACTCCATCAACCCAAGGGGTAGAGATATTTTAGAAGTTGTTGATGACAATAACTTAGTTGTACTCAATTCTGGTGAGGCGACTACTGTTGGTTCTTTGTCGTGGCGTCCAAATGCTTTAGATTTGTCCTTCGTGTCTCCATCCTTGTCTCTTTGTTTTGATTGGTCTGTACATAATGATCCCCTTGGTAGCTATCATCTCCCTGCAATAATTAAAATATATGTAAATAATAGTCATGTAAATAGTGATCCAATGTGTAGAGATAGTAATCTGCCTATTTACCCTAATTTTAAAATGGTGGATTGGAATATGTATACACAAAATGTAGATTTGTTATTGCTTGAACATGTGGATAGTGATATTAGCCCGCTGGAGGCCTATAGTTCAGCCAAAACAACCTCATCATTGCATAGTCCTCCTCGTAAATTATCTCGGAATCCTCCCCTTCCATGGTGGAATAAAAAATGTTCAGAGGCAGTTCAAAATTCTAAAATTGCATATTTAAATTTTAAAAATAACCCTTCTGATCTAACCTATATAGAGTTTAAAAGATTACAAGCTATCAAAAAACGCACCTTAAAAACTGAGCGAACAAATAGTTGGGTTGAACTTTGTGGCACTTTCAATCGTTGTACTCCATTGTCAAGAATCTGGAAATATATGCGTAAATTTAACAAAACATACACCTTTAAGAAAAATGATGATAGTTGGGTTCAGGATTTTTTACAAAAGTACACACCTGACTATGTAAATAATAATATTACTTTTCCTTTAAATAATGAAACCAATTCTGTAAATAGTTTTATAACTGAACCATTTTCTATTCAAGAATTAATATCAGCTATTTCTTCTAGGAAAGACAGTGCTTTTGGATTGGATGGCTTTCCATATATCATGTTGAAAAGGCTTAGTGACCAGGGGATGCATGCTTTTCTTAAAATTTTAAATAACCTGTGGTTAAATAATGTTATACCTTCCTCTTGGAAGACTGATTGTTTGGTTCCTATCCTAAAACCTGATAAGCCTAGTTCATCTCCTGATTCTTATCGTCCCATTGCATTGACTTCTTGTGTAGGAAAAGTTTTTGAGCAGTTACTCAAACAAAGATTGGAATTTTATGTAGAAAAGAATAATATTTTACCTGCAAATCAATTTGGCTTTCGAAGAGGTACCTCATCGCGTGAAAGTATATGTCAGTTACAACTCGATATTCAAAATAGTTTAAGTAAAAAAGAATTCTTAATGTCTGTCTTTTTTGATATTGCTGGGGCTTTTAATAGTGTAAATATAGACATCCTTTGTGGTGAACTGAATTCTGTGTTTCCAAGTAAAGTAGTTCACTGGATCCATAATTTCTTGACTAATAGGGAAGTTTTTGTCAAACATGAAGGAAAATTGCATGGTCCAAGACTAGCTTCTGTTGGTGTGTGTCAAGGAGGAATACTCTCTCCACTTATTCATCCTCTATATACGCCGGTTGAATTTGATCCTGGGTTCTGATGTGAAGAATCTTCAATTTGCTGATGACTTAGTTGTTTACGCATCTGGAAAAAATTTGGAAATTGTATCAGATAAACTAAATAAATCACTGAAAGGGTTACATACATACTTTTCCTATTTGAATCTAAGCATTAATACTTTGAAATCAAAGCTTGTTATTTTTGGCAAATCAAATTCTATTGCACCTTCTATTAATTATAATAATATCCCTATCCCCATCTCATGTGAAGTGAAGTTTTTAGGTGTGCTCTTTACCCGCAATATGTCTTGGAAAAATTATATTGAACTAATATGCTCTAGAGCTAATAAAGCTTTCAATGTCCTGAAATCTATCTGTAGAACATCTTGGGGTGCTGATCCCAAAATACTATATTGCTTTTATACAAATCTTTAATTCGTAGTCATTTCGAGTATGGTTTCCTTTGTTTCGCTAGTGATAGTCGGCTGGTAGATTTCTTGAATAAAATACAAAATAAAAGTTTAAGGCTAATTACTGGGGCATTTAGAAGTACCCCTATTAATGTAATGCAAGTTGAGTGTAACTTACCTCCGTTAAATATAAGATTTTCTTATTTAAAGGAAAAGTTTTTATTGAAATTATATAGTAAAATTGGCAACCATCTTTTCTTGTATCTCCATAATTCAATTTCTCACTTCCATTGTCATTCCCTTTATATTGTTCAGGACTTCCATAATTTTGTAAATTTGCTTGATTCATTGAAAATTCACAGGCAATCCCTTCTTCCTTGTTATCAGGGGGATTTTTCTAGCAAATTTCCTGCAATTGACATTATTATTGAACATGAGTTATCTTCTAATGATGTACTTAGTAAACTGTCTGAATATGATGGTTACAGACGTTTATACACTGATGGGTCAAAATCTGACTCTGCTGTGTCTTTTGCAATTTATGACAGATTATTAAATACTGGTTCTGGTTTCAAAATAAATTCAAACACAAGTATATTCTCAGCTGAGGCCTTGGCTATTCTTGCTGCCTTAAAACATATTGAACATAAAAATAATGGGTGTTCTAAATGGATCATACTTAGTGATAGTATGAGTGTTCTAGAAAATCTCAAAAATAACAAATATAATGCTAACACAAATTATTTAATCCCTTTAATTAAAGAATTATGGCTAAACCTTTTAATGATGTACAGTATAAAGGTAGTATTTATGTGGGTTCCTTCTCACTCTGGTGTTTTAGGAAATGAGCAAGCTGACTTTTTAGCCAGAACTATAACAAATCTACCAACTAATATTCCTGATTCCAGTGATAGTCTCAACTTTTTAGTGCCTTATTCAGATATAGACTTCATTTTAAAAAGAAGGTCGATAGAATTGTGGAGAAGACATTGGAATTACACCGTCCAAATTGAAAACAAAGGGTTATGGTATGCTACTTACAATGTTCCCATTGGGAGTAAGCCCTGGTTCTGCAAAAGCAGCTTTTATATTAACAGAAAATTTTATTCTTGTATTTTAAGGCTTCGTTTTGGGCACTGTCGTTTAAATTTTCATCTCTTTCGTTTAAAAATTGTTCGAAGCTCACACTGTGATCATTGCAATACACAGTCAGAGCAGTCCGTGTCACACATCTTCTTTGATTGCTCATCCTTCGGCATTCAGCGCCTTGTGCTAATGGATGAGCTGATTGAAATTTACGGTAATCCCAATTTGGTACCGCGCTCAATCCAGGCTCTCCTTGTAAATGCTTTGACTTACATTCCCCTATATAAATTTATTTGTAATACCGTTGGGCAAATCTAAAGGTGTAAATCTTATAGTAATAATTATATTCTTTTGTCAGGAAATATGCAATTTTATATTATGTGTATATATGTAAATACTACTTTGGTTTTTGTTTTTAGTTGTAATCTTCTTGTTATAATAATTTTTACTGATTTTACTTTGCTTTTGCTTGAGTCGTTGGCATGATGAATTTGAAAAGTTGAAATTTATTTAGTGTACATAAATAAGTACCTACGTTTTCTAACCTCTACACTGACTGACATGAAGTTGTCATAAATTTTGACACATTATGGATTTGACATTTCATTGAAACGGGAATGAATAACTTGGACGGAAAAAAATGAATGGAACAGGATAAAATTATAAAATACTAATGAAGTTAATAGCATGCACTGGAAATGAATGTAATCTTTTACTTAAGACTTGGCAGCATGGTCTCAGACCTTAGCCGGTTCCATTAGGAACGAATTTAAAAAAAAAAAAAAAAAAACATCTGATGGCTGACTTTACGTCAGTTTTTTGCGCGGGAACCTTTGAACACGAAAGGCGCCTAAAAGTTTGTGCGATAGAAAATATTTAATTTTATTTGTAAATATAGTTTTATAACTTGGTAACTGTACATAAAATTGTTTATAGTAGTATTATAGTTGTAAAGAGTACGGATTAAGAAGATGGGAGGAGTTAAGAAACGAAAAAAAGATCCGCCTGACGACCGAACATCTCCCACAATGGGGACGTCTTCGGATTCCGACGACGATCATGCCACCAGGAAGTATAATATTTTTAAAGTCCCAGGGTACTCGAGGAAGTACCCTGAAAATAGTCAAAAATCTGAATATATCGTTTTTCTGTCGCATAATGACGATCAAAGATACTTTTCCGACAAAGACAGATTGGCCATTTCCCATGCCATACGGAAATATTGCGTAACTGGCATCTTACATCTAAGGTCCATTAACAAATATAAAATAGGTATTACATTCGACTTATCAAACAACGCCAATGTATTTTTAAAAAATAAGAAACTATTAGATGAACTGGCCTTAAAGGCCACAATACCAGCAACGAGTTCTGAGGTTACTGGTGTCCTCACATCAGTTCCTACAGATTTATCAAACGAAAAAATATTTTCGCTAATAGGCAGCTCCCGCAATGTAATTCAAGTGAGACGCTTCATGCGTCGAGTGCGTAACGAAAATGGCTCAATATCTTTTCTACCCACCCAGACTGTTGCTGTCACGTTCGCATCCACCGAACTTCCACAATATGTTTACCTCGATAGTTGGCGGCACGAAGTTAGCACTTATGTACCTCCAGTGCAACAATGCCTTCGTTGCCTTAAATACGGACATATTGCAAAATTTTGTCGGAATGCAGAAGTGTGCTCTATATGCTCACAAAGCCACAATTTCAAAACTTGTACAGAAGACCCCAAAAATGCTAAGTGTTCGAACTGTGGTGGTAATCATATAGCGATATCAAACCAGTGCCCTAAAAAGAAAGAGAAATTAGAAGAAAACAAAATTAAGTCCATGGCCACCAAATACTCTGAATTATTTAATGAAAATTCTTTCCCACATTTAACTAAGTCCAACATAGAAACTCAGTTCAATAATCTAACTAAATCTACATTTTTTATGAATATTATTACTCAAGCCGTCACAAAGATGATAACAAATCAAAAAGATACCCCCATCAATTCAAAATCAATTAAAGATATGCTAGAAGAGACCTTCAGAAACAGTATGTCTCCCCCTAATAATGGATTGTCTTAATATCATGCAGTGGAATGCTCAGAGCATTTTATGCAATAAGCTCCAATTCACTAAGTTTTTATATGATAAGAACATACATGTTGCAATAATATCAGAAACATGGTTAACTCCTATTAAAAACTTTAGTATTAAAGGATATCAAATTGAACGAAATGATATAGGTAATAAGCATAATGGTGTAGCCATTTTAATCCATAACTCAATAAATTTCAAAAAAGTTAACACATATTCAGATAACTCCCTACAAAATATTTGTGTAAGAATAGTTGTAAATAATAGAGAAATTAGTATTGTAAGTTTTTATTGTCCTCCAACTTGTAATCCAGCTTTTAATAAACAAAAATTTGATTCTTTAGTAAGGTCAATTCCGGAACCAATTATTTTTGCCGGCGATTTCAACGCCCATCACACATCTTGGGGGTGTAACTCCATCAACCCAAGGGGTAGAGATATTTTAGAAGTTGTTGATGACAATAACTTAATTGTACTCAATTCTGGTGAGGCGACTACTGTTGGTTCTTTGTCGTGGCGTCCAAATGCTTTAGATTTGTCCTTCGTGTCTCCATCCTTGTCTCTTTGTTCTGATTGGTCTGTACATAATGATCCCCTTGGCAGCTATCATCTCCCTGCAATAATTAAAATATATGTAAATAATAGTCATGTAAATAGTGATCCAATGTGTAGAGATAGTAATCTGCCTATTTACCCTAATTTTAAAATGGTGGATTGGAATATGTATACACAAAATGTAGATTTGTTATTGCTTGAACATGTGGATAGTGATATTAGCCCGCTGGAGGCCTATAGTTCATTTTGTGAAATTCTGAAATCAGCTGTTGATAAATCCCTTCCTTCTCGTAACACTTCTTTTTCTTTCTCTGCAGCCAAAACAACCTCATCATTGCATAGTCCTCCTCGTAAATTATCTCGGAATCCTCCCCTTCCATGGTGGAATAAAAAATGTTCAGAGGCAGTTCAAAATTCTAAAATTGCATATTTAAATTTTAAAAATAACCCTTCTGATCTAACCTATATAGAGTTTAAAAGATTACAAGCTATCAAAAAACGCACCTTAAAAACTGAGCGAACAAATAGTTGGGTTGAACTTTGTGGCACTTTCAATCGTTGTACTCCATTGTCAAGAATCTGGAAATATATGCGTAAATTTAACAAAACATACACCTTTAAGAAAAATGATGATAGTTGGGTTCAGGATTTTTTACAAAAGTACACACCTGACTATGTAAATAATAATATTACTTTTCCTTTAAATAATGAAACCAATTCTGTAAATAGTTTTATAACTGAACCATTTTCTATTCAAGAATTAATATCAGCTATTTCTTCTAGGAAAGACAGTGCTTTTGGATTAGATGGCTTTCCATATATCATGTTGAAAAGGCTTAGTGATCAGGGGATGCATGCTTTTCTTAAAATTTTAAATAACCTGTGGTTAAATAATGTTATACCTTCCTCTTGGAAGACTGATTGTTTAGTTCCTATCCTAAAACCTGATAAGCCTAGTTCATCTCCTGATTCTTATCGTCCCATTGCATTGACTTCTTGTGTAGGAAAAGTTTTTGAGCAGTTACTCAAACAAAGATTGGAATTTTATGTAGAAAAGAATAATATTTTACCTGCAAATCAATTTGGCTTTCGAAGAGGTACCTCATCGCGTGAAAGTATATGTCAGTTACAACTCGATATTCAAAATAGTTTAAGTAAAAAAGAATTCTTAATGTCTGTCTTTTTTGATATTGCTGGGGCTTTTAATAGTGTAAATATAGACATCCTTTGTGGTGAACTGAATTCTGTGTTTCCAAGTAAAGTAGTTCACTGGATCCATAATTTCTTGACTAATAGGGAAGTTTTTGTCAAACATGAAGGAAAATTGCATGGTCCAAGACTAGCTTCTGTTGGTGTGTGTCAAGGAGGAATACTCTCTCCACTTATATTCATCCTCTATATACGCCGGTTGAATTTGATCCTGGGTTCTGATGTGAAGAATCTCCAATTTGCTGATGACTTAGTTGTTTATGCATCTGGAAAAAATTTGGAAATTGTATCAGATAAACTAAATAAATCACTGAAAGGGTTACATACATACTTTTCCTATTTGAATCTAAGCATAAATACTTTGAAATCAAAGCTCGTTATTTTTGGCAAATCAAGTTCTATTGCACCTTCTATTAATTATAATAATATCCCTATCCCCATCTCATGTGAAGTGAAGTTTTTAGGTGTGCCCGCAATATGTCTTGGAAAAATTATATTGAACTAATATGCTCTAGAGCTAATAAAGCTTTCAATGTCCTGAAATCTATCTGTAGAACATCTTGGGGTGCTGATCCCAAAATACTATTGCTTTTATACAAATCTTTAATTCGTAGTCATTTCGAGTATGGTTTCCTTTGTTTCGCTAGTGATAGTCGGCTGGTAGATTTCTTGAATAAAATACAAAATAAAAGTTTAAGGCTAATTACTGGGGCATTTAGAAGTACCCCTATTAATGTAATGCACGTTGAGTGTAACTTACCTCCGTTAAATATAAGATTTTCTTATTTAAAGGAAAAGTTTTTATTGAAATGATATAGTAAAATTGGCAATCATCTTTTCTTGTATCTCCATAATTCAATTTCTCACTTCCATTGTCATTCCCTTTATATTGTTCAGGACTTCCATAATTTTGTAAATTTGCTTGATTCATTGAAAATTCACAGGCAATCCTTTCTTCCTTGTTATCAGGGGGATTTTTCTAGCAAATTTCCTGCAATTGACATTATTATTGAACACGAGTTATCTTCTAATGATGTACTTAGTAAACTGTCTGAATATGATGGTTACAGACGTTTATACACTGATGGGTCAAAATCTGACTCTGCTGTGTCTTTTGCAATTTATGATAGATTATTAAATACTGGTTCTGGTTTTAAAATAAATTCAAACACAAGTATATTCTCAGCTGAGGCCTTGGCTATTCTTGCTGCCTTAAAACATATTGAACATAAAAATAATGGGTGTTCTAAATGGATCATACTTAGTGATAGTATGAGTGTTCTAGAAAATCTCAAAAATAACAAATATAATGCTAACACAAATTATTTAATCCCTTTAATTAAAGAATTATGGCTAAACCTTTTAATGATGTACAGTATAAAGGTAGTATTTATGTGGGTTCCTTCTCACTCTGGTGTTTTAGGAAATGAGCAAGCTGACTTTTTAGCCAGAACTATAACAAATCTATCAACTATTATTCCTGATTCCAGTGATAGTCTCAACTTTTTAGTGCCCTCTTCAGATATAGACTTCATTTTAAAAAGAAGGTCGATAGAATTGTGGAGAAGACATTGGAATTACACCGTCCAAATTGAAAACAAAGGGTTATGGTATGCTACTTACAATGTTCCCATTGGGAGTGTAGCGACACGTAGCGACACCTATCTCCACACCGCTACAACAACCTCCACGTCGCTACAATATGCAAGTTCCGCCAGCTAACAACAGATGGCGGAATAAAATGGAAAAAAAATATGGAAGACCTACAACTCACATACGAAGTTTTCATCACGACTCGCTATATATACGAAACACCAAGATGGTCCATCGGACCGCGGTCCCCGAGCACGATCACCTAGCTCGGCGGAAGTACTTCCACTTTTCGTAGGGACAAGTCTGTTCCTACAATTGGTGACCCCGACGTGATTTGAACACGCAACGAGATGGAGCCCGACGTGATGAAAACCGACGACAACCACCTTGGCGAGCCCTGCATCGACGACGCATCATCTCCAGCCTCTCCATCCTCAGCAGCAGTCTTCAGCCAGCCCTCATCACCAGCGCCTTCGTGAACCACCGCAGCTTTCGACGCTTCCTGGTTCAGCGGCAGCTCACACCGTGCAACCGACGCTACGCAGCCCTACGTCCGGATCAACGGCGGCACATCCTCGACGTGGCAGCAGCTGCTCCTGCCTACATCGCTCATCCCGACCCACTGCGGATTCGAGCACACCGGCACCGACGCTTCTCATCCGTCCTCACTGAGGATTCTCGAAGCACACGCACGCACACCGCTCATCCCGACTCACCGCGGATTCGAGCCTACTCGGGCACGACGCTGACCAGACTACTGACCTGCTGAGACGAGACTTTCCATCTAGGAGGGGAGTGCTGTAGCGACACGTAGCGACACCTATCTCCACACCGCTACAACAACCTCCACGTCGCTACAATATGCAAGTTCCGCCAGCTAACAACAGATGGCGGAATAAAATGGAAAAAAAATATGGAAGACCTACAACTCACATACGAAGTTTTCATCACGACTCGCTATATATACGAAACACCAAGATGGTCCATCGGACCGCGGTCCCCGAGCACGATCACCTAGCTCGGCGGAAGTACTTCCACTTTTCGTAGGGACAAGTCTGTTCCTACAGGAGTAAGCCCTGGTTCTGCAAAAGCAGCTTTTATATTAACAGAAAATTTTATTCTTGTATTTTAAGGCTTCGTTTTGGGCACTGTCGTTTAAATTTTCATCTCTTTCGTTTAAAAATTGTTCGAAGCTCACACTGTGATCATTGCAATACACAGTCAGAGCAGTCCGTGTCACACATCTTCTTTGATTGCTCATCCTTCGGCATTCAGCGCCTTGTGCTAATGGATGAGCTGATTGAAATTTATGGTAATACCAATTTGGTACCGCGCTCAATCCAGGCTCTCCTTGTAAATGCTTTGACTTACATTCCCCTATATCAATTTATTTGTAATACCGTTGGGCAAATCTAAAGGTGTAAATCTATGTAGTAATAATTATATTCTTTTGTCAGGAAATATGCAATTTTATATTATGTGTATAAATGTAAATACTACTTAGGTTTTTTTTTTTTTTTTAGTTGTAATCTTCTTGTTATAATAATTTTTGCTGATTTTACTTTGCTTTTGATTGAGTCGTTGGCATGATGAACTTGAAAAGTTGAAATTTATTTATTGTACTTAATTAAACCAAATTAAACCTACATACGTTTTCTAACCTCTACACTGACTGACATGAAGTTGTCATAAATTTTGACACATGGATTTGACACATTATGGATTTGACATTTCATTGAAACGGGAATGAATAACTTGGACGGAAACAAAATAAATGGAACAGGATAAAATTATAAAATACTAATGAAGTTAATAACATAAACTGGAAATGAATGTAATCTTTTACTTAAGACTTGGCAGCATGGTCTCAGACCTTAGCCGGTTCCATTAGGAACGAATTTATAAAAAAAAAAAAAAAAATGACTTTACGTCAGTTTGACATTTCACCAGCGTTGTATTCATTTTCTGGATTCTTCTTCAGTTTTCTAGAAGTTGAGGTCAACGGGCCGTGATTCATTTGGTTTTATAAAAGCCTAGGAAACATAATTGTTATCTAGTGTTGTGTGTTAAAAGAGCTAGTCGTGTCAGATTCCTTAGTAAACATAACCTAACTGTTCAACATGAGTTCGAACCAGGAGAATAACCCTCCTCGCATATCTGGGGCTATAACGTACCCTTCCAGCAGTGCACAGAGCCTCCAGCCCGCACCTGTCCAGCCGAGGCAGCCAAGGAACTTACAGGTAAAATTCTAATTCATGTTTTCAGACACGAATTTATCATCATCATTGCTTACTTACTGCCAAATCTGAGGCCTTTTAGCCATATTATAAATTACCATCCATCTCCAATATAACATCACACTCATCATCATCCTCTTAGTGTTGTCCCGGTTTGTGCCTCTGGGCCCAGGGTCCGCTTTGACCATGATCCTAGATTTAGCAAGACTGGTTATTACATTAAAGCGATTGCCATCAGACCTTCGTAACCCTCAGAAAGGGAAACCAGACAATATAACATCACACTATCAGATCTAAACTGAAAAGTACTATCATTGATATAAATTTAACATTTAAGAGTTGTTTGTAGTTAAAGCCGACATTTAATTTATTATATGAACCAAGTATCACACCTGGTTGTCTGAAAGAGACCACTCCCAGTAATATTATGTCTAATACTTTTTTCCTGTGAATGTTTTATTGGTTGTGCAATATAGAAAATCTTTCTTATGAATTTTTTTAACTTATTATGCAAGGCTGTGATACACTAATGATGTTGCAAGGCTGTTGATATACCACTATTTGTTTCTATTCCAGGGTCTCCTCAGGTTTGCTATGGAGGCTACAAAGGCTGAAGATGCACCAGGCAATTCAGAACTGGGGCCTATGGATGAACAGGTAAGTCTTTGCTGCACACCACCTTTCAAACAATAAGTTTAAACATATGTTTCAAACCACATTCATTGCTCCAATTCCAAAGTAAGCAGTTTAAGCACTTGTGTTATGAGTATCAGAACAATGAAGGTACCACAAATATATACTTATATAAATATAAAATACAAATATAAACACCCACACATGGAACAAACATAAATCTTAACTAATATTATAAAGCTGAAGAGTTTGTTTGTGTTACGTATGCGTAGGAACCGTTGGGAGCTATTGAAACAAGCGTTGCTAGCAATGCACTGGTTTATTACCGGCGTTCGCCGGACACAAGGACCGGGGCGGGGGGCGCGGGACGCAGCCCACATACAGAACAGTTTGTTTGAAAGCGCTAATCTCAGGAACTACTGGTCCGTATTGACAAATTCTTTTTGTGTTGAATAGACCATTTATCGAGGAAGGCTTTAGGCTATATAACATCATGCTGCAGCGATTAGGAGCGATGAAATAATGGAAAATGTAAAAAAACGGGGAAAAATAACTATTCCACACGGACGAAGTCGCGAGCACAGCTAGTTCTCCATATTCAGAGCGCAGGGGTCGCCAGTCTATCTATTGGATCATATGTATCTTTTGGTGAAATTAAAAAAAGATGCACATGCATTTTACCATGTAAGTATTACATAAATTGGTAAGTTGATGGGCCAGTAACATCTTTTTTTTTTCTCTATGTTCAACTGTTTGCAAAATGGGACTTTTTCCATATGGAATGAAATATATGCCATATATAAATGCTTTTTCCATATGAAATATAAAATAATGGTAGGAAAAAATTATGACATGATTAGAAATAAACAATTTTATTTAATTTTATGACGGTAGTATTGTCTTTGCAATGTCTCCTTCTTAATCACTTTTATTTAATTTGGTTTTTTATTAATCCCAGAGGCGCAAATTCCTCGAGGAGGCGCTGAAGAGCCTCACGGTGGACGTGGCGCAGGTGCTCCAGGACGCCATCAAGGTGCTGACGGACCGCGCCAAGATCGCTGCCGTGCGGCAGGGCGAGCCGCTGCCCGCCGACGTGGCGACCGCCTTCGGGAACCTTATGGAGTTCATAGATGATATTGATATTGCTAACGGTGAGCTAGGTTTCTGTGGGATTTTAATTTTATTATAATTACCTTTTAATTAGTAGTAGTTACTTACAGCCGTATTCAGAAACGTTACTTTGCGACGCGCGGATGCACCACACAGTGCCCAGAATCGGGTGAGGTTGGCTTGGAGCGAAGCGATGATGGTTCCCTCCTCCCTTACATCTCATACAAACCGACGGTCCTAAGACGCTTCCTCGTGGGAATTGTTTTCCTAACTAATGAAAATACTTGACTTCTTTCCAGATTTCTACAAAATGGGTGGCTTCGCGATATTCCCTGTGTGCTATAGCAGTGAGAGCGCCGAAGTGCGCGCCAACGCCAGCTGGGTGTTGGCGGAGCTCTGCCAGAACAACGCGTACTGCCAGGCGGGCTCGCTCGAGTGCGGCCTGCTGCACGTGCTGGCCAGCCTGCTGCACACTGAGCAGGGCACGGCGCTCGCCAAGTGCATCTATGCTGTGTCCTGTGAGTACTGCCAGAACATCGCTTACTGCCAGAACAACGCGTACTGTCAGGCGCGCTCGCTCGAGTGCGGCTTGAATTAGAATTTAGATTTTGTATTTTGAATATGCATTTTGAATTTGAATTTGCATTTAAAATTTGAATTTCGATTAGCATTCTGAAATTATTATTTCAATTTCTATTTTGAATTTGAAATTTGAGGAAGCAGCTCTTCTTCTTTTCTTTCTTATTTGTTATAATTTATCATGTTATGTTAATTATGTAAATACGGGTATTGTTATTATTCTACATGCTTATCATTTTTATTGCACAAAAACACTATTCTGAATTTGAAATCAGAATAATGTTTACTTTTGAAATCTTAATGTTTACTTTTGAAATCTTAATGCTTACTTTTGAAATCTTAATGTTTACTTTTGAAACTTTTGAAATCTTAATGTTTACTTTTGAAATCTTGATGTTTACTTTTGAAATCTTTGTTTACTTTTGAAATCTTAATGTTTACTTTTGAATGAAACTTTTGAAATCTTTTGGTAATTTGAATTTTGAAATCTTGATTTTTGAATGTGAATTATGAAATTTTGAATTTGAATTGTAAATTTAATTATTAAACTTTTAATTTGAATAAATGTGAATTCGATTGTTGCATTTGTAATCGCAGGCTCGTGTCGGGAGTACCCGGCGGCGTGCGCGGCGCTGGTGGCGAGCGGCGGCTGCGCGGCGCTGGGGGCTGCGCTGACGGCTTCAGACGCGCAGGCCCGCACCAAGGCCGCCTTCCTCATACGGTACCTGTGCCAGCACTGCCCTGAGGCCAAGGGTAAGCACGGGCTTTGAACATTTCCTTCATAGCTTCCTAAACTTTTATTGTACCCAAACATTGGTCTGCTAAGGACCAATTTTCATATTGGTCCCTTCATGACTACTACATAGATCTACATATATCTACTACTACATAGATCTTCTATCTGAAGTGTAACCCAAGTTTTATACAGGGTGGAAAAAATATAGGTAATAATAATAGGAAAAAATATGGAATAATCCGTCAAGAGGGTTGACGGATTATTCCACTTTGCCCCACCAGTGGGGCAAAGTGAATGTCGTGGGGTATCCGGATCAGCCCAGTGTATGTTCCGCGATTTTTCATAGTTTAAAAAATTGCTAAAATTCCCTTAGACTCCTTAGACATCCACTATTGAAGGTGATGACGCGGTAATTTTTATCCTGTACTGTAAAAATTATTTTGTATTCGGGAGTTGGTTTGCCTAGACAACTTTATTTTTCATTAAAAAGTAGCCTTTGACCTTCCTCACGTTCTGGACTATCTGTGTACCAAAATTCATTAAAATCAATTCAGTATTTTCGCATTTATGATAGATATTCTTTTATTGCACAAAATACAAACATAAAGAAAAGGTATTACAGAGAGCTTTGGTACAATATAGGCGGTCTTATAGCTAGTAAGCGATCTTTTCCAGACAACCTATAAGTAGAGGAAGAGATGGGCAACGATATTGAATGATATTAGTAAAGATTTATTTATTCCATTATTCCAGAAATGTTCATACAAGACAACATAGTGGAAACAGTCGTGAACCAAGTAAAGAACGGTCGTGACGACACCACGGAACATCTCCTCGGCATCCTGGCGTACATCACGCAGGACCTGGACCCGCGCGTCATGGCGCAGTGTCGGGACCCTCGGCTGGGCCTCAAGAAGTTTCTAGAAGACGGCCCGGCCGATGAGGAGGAGAGGGAACCTTACAGATTCCTTCTGGAGAGGCTCTTCGAGAACTACTCGCCGGTTGAGGTGGTCTGCGAAGATGAGGCGGACAGATAGGAGTGGACTGTTCTGGACCAGGAGTGGTGGCCACTTGTCCTTTACAGCTGGCTAGGACAGGCAGGGACCGGCTGCATACTTCTGTGCTGCCCTCTGGCGACAAAGAGGGTAAACCCCTGGCTATGCGTTCCCATTTCAGGAGGTGTGAGTGTGTTGCGCCTGTGTAGTATCTGGGAATAAGCGTGCGGCGTGACGTCGCACTGTATGCGCATCATGAAAAGTCTGCCTGTCTCTCTCTCGCGCACGGTCTAGCCTTTGAGTGTGAAAGGGACAGTTATAGTATAACTTTTGCTACTGTATTTTGTATTCTTTATCGTTGTTTTTAATCATATAAATTTGGATCAAGCATTTGTTAAACGTTAATAATAATAAATAACCCAAGTCATGCCACACTGGGCGACACAGCGCCATCTAGTCCCAAACTAAGGCGAAGCTTGTACTATGGGTACTAGACACCTGTTGAATTGACTAAGGTACTTACTTTATTTTTTAATTGATTCTGCATTCTGGTGCCGTATCATACATGTATGTATTTAAAATACATTATATTTAAGATAAAATTAACATTGTATTTAAAATAAAGAGTGTAATTGTATCTTCTTGCATAAAATGTGATATGTGTTGTTTAAGTGTATATGTGAGCACTATAATATTAGTGAATGAATTAAACTTGTATGAAACGATTTGAGACTATTATTTTGGGTTCCGTATTCAAAGGGTAAAACCCGTCTTACTAAGACATCACTGTCAGATTTGAAAAAAAATCTTTAAAATAATTGATTCTTTATTTCTCAGCTGAAGCCAAACATCGATATTCTCAAAAATCATTAAAACAGCTAATATTTACAATACAAACTGAAGACATGAGATATACAACATTCTAAAGACACTTTTGGTTACAAAAATAATTTTCTATTTATGTTAAATGTGTCTCTGAATACTGGTGCCCTATTTTGATAAAATAACAAACAAAAAACGATCATTCGATGGATGAATCTCGTGGTTTTGTGCCACAAAAATCCCTTTTCTGTCCGTGGTTCTACTACAGACTTTTACTAATTGATCTATGATCTTTTGCGGATCTGTCAATGTCAATGTCTTCATTAATTTAGTTAGGTAGGAACACGGGAGGGACAAATTGGAGGGATGTATGGCAGACTTATACGATAGTATCACATGGACATAATGAGTTGGTGACTGGTCGCCTGCACTTATTATTGTACTAATGTAAGACATCAAAAGTATGATATGAACATTTTTGAAAAAATAGGGCAAACTGATCAGTTTCTTGCGGCACTTCTCATCAGGTCTCGTCCTCAACACGTCGAAGTGCAGGTAGGAACAATGATTGACGTAAAAAAGTATTTCTCGTGAATAATAGAAAATCAGAAATATTTTATTTTATATGTAGGTACCGCCCATCGAACGATCATTTTTGTAGGGCCCCTGATGGTGTTTTGGCGTTCAGCATCTGTTGCAAGTTTATTGGCTGACGAAGATGGGGGCAGTGGGTTCGGGAGTCTTCTGGGAGCGGATATCCTCGTTCTTCCAGTCGAAATCGATTCCAGTTACCTGCTGGTACCAGTCGTGGTAGTGGCCGGGACGCACGTAAGCTGGAAGGAAACACGGAGAACATTCAGTATCATAATAGGCCTCTGAGTCTATTACAGACTTTGTATGCAGTGTCAGGTAGGACGAGAGCGTGTTTCATAGCTGGGTAAGCCGATACAGGAGCGGCAAATACGACCACAAGCCTTAACTTATTTCACTTTGGATTTTTCCACTTTTCCCCACCAATGCGCTTCCCTGGTGGGGAAAAGTGGAACGCTTTAAAATCCGCGGTGTAGATAATCTGTCGGTATGATAGTGTGCCTGAGGCGAGCAAGTGGCGCCACTGATGAAGATTATCTCCTACATTTTGGCCACGGTGTACGCTTTTGAATGGGCATGATGCCGAAAAAAAAGTAATTAGCCCGTTGTTAAAAAAATAAAAGACACGTATTTTTTCATTTGTAAATTAGACCAAATATTACAAAGATATAGCACATTAAAATTACGTGTGTCATGTCGTCAGATTTTGGGAGTTTTTTCGCAAATGAGTGACGTCAAAGACCCCCACACCTACATTTTGATGCCTTGTATCTTTCGTTATTTCTTGTTTATAATGAAAAAAGGAAAAATACGTGTTCAATATATTTTTATAATCTAAAAATACGGACTAAATATAATGTTATTATTTTGACCCTGGAAACATCTCTATTTTTTTAATGTAGAACTTTTTTCAGGAATGTTTGTGTAGACGCATGAGGCATTGTGTAGACGCGTTGGCCTAGTCGGGCAGGAGATTACCTGATGGGAAGGGACTGTTACAGCCGGCTGAACTGCCGAAGCTGACAATGCCGACCATGGTGGGCTGCCCGTCCGCTTCTACGAAGGTCAGGGGACCGCCGCTGTCACCCTGTGCAGGAAACAAATTGGTGATAAATAATTAAAAAAAAACACACGGTCGAATTGAGTAACTTTCCTCTTTTTTTGAAGTCGGTTAAAATAAATTATACCCTGGGATGTAAGGGAGCGCCCTATAGTCTTTTCTCTCACAGCCATCCTCACCTGCCCGTATCCTGCCGATAGCAAACGAGGCGCTGGCAACCGAACGGTGGCGGTATAACCATCACAAATCAAGGCGAAACTAAATACCACAGACCGATGACGGGAAGCAGTGTTATCAAAGCGAGAAGCTACGCCCTGCGATCGCCAACCCGCCTGCCCAGCGTTATGGGTACGTATATACTCCAGATGTTTGCTCTAAGTAGCGAACAACTGGAGAGGCCTATGTTTAGCAGTAGAGCGATAGGCTGATGATAATGATGATCAGACATCATATACATTGCTGGCGTGGTTAAATATCACAGGCCGATGACGGGCAGCAGCGTAACCGGAGCGAGGAACTACGTCCTGCGATGGACAACCTACATGCCCAGCGTGGCGATTATGGGTAAAGCCTCCGGGTGTTTGTCCAGGAGTGGACTGCGATAGGCTGATGATGATGATGATGATGTATTACCTGGCAGGAAGACTGGGCGGTGTCGTTGTAGTACTCAGCGCAGATGGTCTGCTCCTGGATGACGGGCGAGTTGTTGTACCAGGAGCGGCACTCCTCGTTGGTGATGCCGCGGAGGTGGACCCACAGGAGGATCTCGCTGGCCGCTCCACCTGGCAAGAAGAGATGATTGAAGCCGTTGACGTTGCAAGTAAGTATATGTAGCGACATCTATCGCTACAACACACAACAACTAGTTCCGCATCCTATCAACAGATGGCGATATAACTTCCGCGGCAAGCTATCTCCATACTTAACGAAATTGCTCCATACAAGTTCAATGGAAGAGCTACAACGCGCATATGAAGTTTTCATCAAGACTCGCTATACACTATATACGAAAAACCAACCGTGGTTCATCGAACCGCGGTCCCCGAGCCCCGAGCACCTCGGCGGAAGTACCTACTTCCGCTTTTCGTAGGGACAAGTCTGTTCCTACATACTTACACATCGAAGGTCTAGAACAGAGCTTTGTAAAATTCTTTTACTTTTTACAACGGTCCCCAACCCGTCTCCCAAGCGTGGTGACTTAGGAAAATCCCCAAAGTCGGGGAGTGCTCACCGTTCCACAAATCGTCTGTGCGTCCGTACCCGCTGACCGTGAACCTGACTCCAGTGTACACGTCATTCCTCTGCTCGCTGTTCTGCAGGCGGCAGGGTTGCACGTTAGCTGGAAGGAAACCGATATCTATTAGGCCTGAAAGTTCTATGAACCGTATCCTTGTTATTCGTTGTAAATATCAGAAGTTTTCTCAAGGTCATGGTTAAAAAATACAGACCAATGCGTTAAGCGGACACCCGGTGGTTACCCAAATAGGGATCATAACAGACAGACAGACGGCCTTACAATAAAGCGATCCTATGAGGATTCCTTTCGAGGTACTTACGGAACCCTGAAAACATCGAAACTGTTAGAAAGACCTAGCCAATTTTGCCCCTCTCTTCTTCCTCTCTCATATTAAGGAACATTATTTTTTATAATATTTTTATCACCCAAGACATGCCACGCTGGGCCACACATCGCCATATAGCCCCAAACTAAGCCGAAGCTTGTACTATGGGTGCTATATACAACTGATAAACTTACTTAGATAGGTTTTTTTTTTTGTAAATAAATACATACCTACATATAATTATTTATTAGTAAACACCCAGACCAAAACAAACAGACATGTTCATGCACACAAATGTTTGAATTGTGTAGATATGGATGGAATCTACCACCCTTGGCTCAGTAGGCAGAGGTCACTACGAAATGAGCCATCGGGCCAGACATAATTGCATTGGCAACAGTACTTTCTGGCACCCCACATTTGAATCAGTTAACATGACGCTGAATACTCACGTCCGTATTGAATGTACTGGTCAAAGCCGAGCAGAGCGATGTCGTCTGTCTGGACTCCACCCTGGATCTCGATGTAGCGAGGGTGGATGTACTTCCGGGAGGTCTCCAGGAGCTGCTCCGGCCTGGTCAGGTTGGTGAGGCCGAAGCGCACGACGAAGGTGATGCGGCTGATGAGGAAAGCAAGTGTAAAGTTAAAGCGGTGAAGGAAATAGCAATGTACACATGTGAAGGAATTCTGAAAAGTGTAAAATCGACTTCAGGTTAGTCGGTTCGAGAAGTAAGTAGGGCATTGCGAATCTTGGCTCGAATTGAACTGCCCGTCCGGTGAAGGATCTCTCCCCTATAGAATGCCGCAGCCAAATGACCTCCGGGTCGTGTTTCTGCCGGTGAGTAGGGTCTCCGGAGCTCGTGCGGTGAGTGCTGCTTCAGCCGCCGGGCCCCGGGGGTTAGGTTGGTTTTAGTGTCACGCGTACCGTCAGTACGGATCGTTCCGCACAGGCTGATCGTCCGCGTGTGTAATTTCTATCGTCCGCCGCGGCTCGTGTCCTCATTGGGATGATCACGCCTCGCCATGACAGGATTGAGGTGACGCGTGCGCTCCGCACGATACTAAAACGCTCACTGCGGAGCTGTCTGAGCGGGGCGATCCGTACTGACGGTCTGTCCGTGTAAGACTAAAACCAACTTTAGGGCGCCTTAGGGTTGGACCTTATCTGGCAGCACGGAATCGCCTTTTTCCGTCGCTCTTTCTCTTTCTGTCGCTTAGAACTGCCATTTGCTAGACCGAGACAGAAAGCATAAAGCGATAGCACGCGGCGGAATCCTCGAGGCGATCGGCACCACGGACAAAATGTAACGGTCGGCAGGGACACTCCGGAACGCTGATGCACGCGATAGCATCGCCGATCACTTAGTATTTTTTGTCTGCGGAATGCGACCGAATCCGTAATGAGCACATCCGAGGCAGCCTCGGAGGCCGCGACGTAGCGGACAAGTTGCAGGAAAGTCGTCTCCGATGGTACGGTCACATAAAGCGCAGGCGGTCAGACTACGTAGGGAAAAGATGTCTCGACCTCACAGTCCAAGGCCCGACGAACACGCGGCAGACCCAAGAAGCGCTGGCTGGACGTCGTTAGAGCGGACATGGAGGAGAACAGTCTCAAACCGGAGGATGGCGAAGATCGGGCAAAGTGGAGGAGATTGTGTCGGAAAGCGAACCCTGGCACTAGGCCGGGAAAACGCTAGGGCGAAGAAGAAGGAATGCGACAGCGCGCGTTCGCATGCTACAGCACGTGGTAGCAGGCGGAACAAATGCGATTCCTTACTCTGGTGATTCCTTACTCTGGTGACTTACTTGGCGACGCAGTGGGCGGCCGTGATGACCCAGTTGTTGTGGATGACGGAGCCGCCGCAGGAGCTCACGGCGCCGACCGCGCTCACCATCCGCACGCTGACCTGGTGCGGGATCTGGCCATCCACCGCGGGCCAGCCGGCCACGATCCTGGCTGAAGAGATAGACCAAACATTATGGAACAAAATTTTATAACGAAACTTATCTGACTTTCCTCGCTCGTCTGTCACGTTCAACGCGCGTCGAACATGTAGGTACTGATCCCTTTTCTTCTTTTTCTATGGCGTATCCCCGTCTCTAAGGGGAGTGATGGACTCAAGAACGGGAGAGATGGCGCTTCAAGATGAGAGCTCTAAAACCCCGGTCCCTCCTAATTCTATGGGGTGATGTCAAGGGTCTAGAAATATATGAGACAACACCAAGACACCAGCGCTGCGCGGCTATACGGACTCATCTGCCGCCCCCCCTCGTACTAGTAGTAGCAAGTATTAGTCTACTCCCACCCGACAAAGATGGGAATCCGTGAAAGGCGCGTGGTTAACTACAAGCTTCTTTCTTTCACAACCTGGTCCACATTTGACGTTACGTCTTGCAGTATGGACGGAAGAATACTGAGGTATGTTCTAAATATAGACTTCTCGTAAGATTCTTACCACCATTGCGGGAGTCTTCCATGTAAGCTGGCACACCATTGCGCAAGAGTGGGTTCAACGCCTAAAATCATATTAAACTTATGAAATACCATCCTTAAAGTATACTACAGTTAAAGATATATATTTTTTTAATGACAGCGGGGGCAAACGGCACTGAAGGTCACCTGATGGTAATCACTTCAGTGAGCCCATAGACACCGCAACGCCAGAGGATATGACTCCTCTGGTGCGTTGCCAGCCCTTGAGAAATGTGTAGGATCCCTTCTTGAAGGTTCCTCATCATCATCAGCCTCCATCAGTCCACTGCTGGACATAGGCCTCTCCCAATGTTCGCAACTTTGATCGATCCCGGGCTCCTCGCATCCAGCACTTGCCAGCCGTCCTGCGCAAATCGTCACTCCTCCTGGCCTGAGGGCGTCCGGGGCCGTTCAAGTATTACGTAAGCACTATGGGGGGGCGGGGGGGGTTTTTGCTTTGCTTATTTTGGATGACATGTGGGGTGGGGGGGTCTAGATGATGATTACGTCATCTTTATTTATTTTCTTTTTAACACAAATGGCAATCCTCACATTCTGTTTGCTTGAAATCGAAACGTATTTTCGGGGAATTACCTACAAATAAATGCATACGTTTAGTAGGGTTGCCGAACTTTGACAAAAAAATCGATCTTAGGAATCGATTCGAACCGGTGCCTTGAAGATCGATTCGAAAAAGAAAACGATGATACATATAAGATAGAAGATCTATTAAAAATCGATCTCGATTCTCGTACGAAAAATTGTATAACACTGAGGAAGTGTTTTGGCTGATGGCCAAAGAAAAAAAAACACCAATATCTCGAAAACATTTTACGATTTTCATGTACAGGACAAAATCGTATTAGTGACATCATTTGCAACAATTTTTGTCCTGTACATGAAATTCGTAAAATGCATATAGTTTTCAAGAAAAATGCATATATAAAGAAAAAAACCGGCCAAGTGCGAGTCGGACTCGCGCACGTAGGGTTCCGTACCACTGATAAAATTTGGTAATTTGATTTATGACGTTTAAAAAAAATCTACTGTCTAGATTTCATTCAAATCAATTTTCGTTAGTAGTTTTCATGGTAATACACATCATATATTTTTTTCAGTTTTATCATGCCCATATTTTAGAAGTTACGGGGGGAGGGGAACACATATTTTACCACTTTGGAAGAGTTTCTCGCGCAAACTATTCAGTTTAGAAAAAAATGATGCCAGGAACCTCAACATCATTTTTAAATACCTATCTATAGATATCCCCCACGAATAGGTTTGATGAAAAAAAAATTTTGAGTTTCAGTTCTATGTATGGGGAACCCCAAAAGTTTTGGATTTTTTTCTGATTTTATTTTAAAATCATAATGCGGTTAACAGAATACATCTACGTACCAAATTTCAATAATGTAGCTCTTATAGTTTCGGAATAAACTGGCTGTGACATACGGACGGACAGACAGACAGACATGACGAATCTATAAGGGTCCCGTTTTTGCCATTTGGCTACGGAACCCTAAAAATCACCAATATCTCGGAAAATATACATCATCATCATCAGCCCACATCAGTCCACTGCTGGACATAGGCCTCTCCCAATGCTCGCCACTTCGATCGGTCCCGGGCCTCTCGCATCCAGCACTTGCCAGCCGTCCTGCGCAAATCGTCACTCCACCTTGCCTGAGGGGGTCCTACACTACGTTTGCCGAGACGCGGTCTCCACACCAGAACTCGTTCGAACAAAATATACATTTTACGAATTTTATCTACAGAACAAAAAACGTTTATTTTATCCATATTTATGTATAGAACTTTAAAAAAAATGAGCTAACTTGAAATTCAATTTTGGTCAAAAAATTTTAGGTCCTTAATTCCATAGTGCCCCTAAGGCTACACTCCAACAAAAAAAAAATATTCTAAAAATGTTTACGTAAGCATGGGGGGAGGGGGTAAGAGCTTTGCTTACTTTTGCTGACAAGGGGGGTGGGGGGGTAAGTAACTGTAATAAATCTGCTTACGTAATACTTGAACGACCCCTCCTACACTACGTTGGCCGAGACATTGCCGCACGTTTTCCGGCTCCTTAAAATACCAAAGTTTGATAGTAAATTTTGTATAAATAATCTTACTTACCCCTGCTAACCCTAGTACCAAAAGCACCCCAAATATATAATATGCAGCCGCCATCTTGAACGCCACGAGACCAACTGCCAGTTGTTATTTTGTTATCATAATTAAGCAGACTTAGCTATGTTATCTTATTGCTAATTATGATCAATCGAATCATACAATCTCGTTAAGTCTGGGATTATTACAAGATTAGTTAGAATTAATTTATAAATTGCTTATTTACCTATTTTTTTTATATTGACGTCTTCAAAGAGAACTGATATTTTTTATCAACAGTTACAATATGTCGGAGAATTCGCTCCAACCATCTGGTCTTTAAGGGTTTTTCCCTTGCTATGAGTACCAGGTGGTGACTGGGGTTTTTTTTTATTATAGTGGCTCGACATAATGGCTTCCCTACGCCTGATGGAAAGCGAAAGAGAAGCCCAAGTCGCTGTGACAATGGGCAAGTAACTGGTCAGTTACTTGTCAGTTGCCACCGCCATGCCGGCCCAACCCTAACCCCCCACGAGCTCCGGAAACCCTAGTCACTGGCAGAAACACGACCCGGAGGTCATTTGACTGCGGTATTCTATTGGAGGTCCTTCCCCGGACCATTTGCATCTTATGATGAATATCGTGAAGAAGTGCCTTTCCATGGCTACAAAGGAGAGAGGGAGAGCAAGGCCCTCAACTACGTGGATGACGAACGTCCGCAAGGACATAAAACAGTTGGGGCTTTCGGATGACGACGCACACCAGCGGATAAATGGCGCCTCAGTACCAGGAAAGCCGATCCCGCGTAACGGGAAAAGGCGAGGCCAAAGAAGAAAGAAGAAGTAATTTTTTGATTTAAGAAATTATTCAGTAAGCCCCGTAGGAGGAAAAACGTTAACGCGGTTGAAATGTTGACCCTTCGGATTATTTGTCAATTTTTTTTGACTTGCGTGTCGCAGGCAAAGTCTACAATCCACCCGTAGGAATACATACGGCGTTGTCGGCTGTACAAAGATTCGAAGAAGAAGAAAACCGACTTATAAAATGCCGAAGGCAAAATTGTTGATGAGTTCAATTGTTTCAATGTGGACCTGGTTTTAGGGTGGCCATGATAATGGAAACGCAACAGGATTTTTAATAAATTTATTTATGTATGTATTTAAGTTTTCAAGGTTTGTTGTTGCATTGTTTTCAGAAACTTCCTAAATACATTGCTTAATATATTACTATTCTAAAGAGAATAAAACTTGTTTGGGATGCATTATCACAAAGAAAAGTCATTATGGTACTCGTAGCAACGGACTGGTATAACCATCACAATTGAAGGCGTAGCTAAATACCACAGATCGATGACGGGCAGCAGCGTCACCGGAGCGAGAAGCTACGCCATGCGATCGCCATCCCGCCTGCCCAGCGTGGCGATTATGGGTCTATCCTCCAGATGTTTGCCCTAAGTGGCGAACAATTGGAGAGGCTATGTCCAGCAGTGGACTGCAATAGGCTGATGATGATGATGACTCGTAGTATATTTGCTTAAGACAGCTCGCAAGTCCAGGTTGCGAGAAACCCAGGGAGGGACAAATGGGAGGGATGTGTGGTACAAATACACCGTCCATCGAACGATCGCTTTTCTAAGGTCCCTGATGAATGTATTTGAGGTTCAGCATCTTGATAAGTTTATAGGCTGACGAAGACCTGGGCTTCTGCAGTCTTCCGGGAGCGGATATCCTCGTTCTTCCAGTCGAAGTTGATTCCAGTTACCTGCTGGTACCAGTCGTGGTAGTGGCCGGGGCGCACGTAAGCTGGAAGGAAACATGGAGAATAGTCAGTGTCATCATAGGCCTCCGAGACTATTATAGATCATGCAAGCAGTGTTAGGTTGAGCGAGAACCATCATCTTTTCACTTCAAATCTGCCCATGTTGCATCCTGCTGAATAACAGACGAGACTCTGGCAAGCGACTGGTGGCGGTATGTATTAAAACCATCACGATTGAAGGCGTAGCTAAATATCACAGGCCGATGACGGGCTGCAGCGTCCGGCTACGCCCTGCGATCGCCAACCTGCCCAGCGTGGCGGTTATAGGTAAATCCACCAGTTGTTTGCCCTAAAGTGGCGAACAACTGCAGAGGCCTATGTCCAGCAGTGGACTGCCATCGGCTGATAATGATGCTGAATCAAATCGCATGTCATTACTCAAGGCTTTTATATCGTATTGTTGGTGTTTTTTAATCTAGTTGCTCCGATGGTTAAAGGGTGCAAGTTTAGCCGCGTTAGTCTGATCGGTCAGGGGGTTACCTGTTGGGTAGGGGCTGTTGCAGCCGGCATCGTGGCCGAAGCTGACGATGCCGGCCATGGTGGGCTGCCCGTCCGCGTCCACGAAGGTCAGGGGGCCGCCGCTGTCACCCTGCGCAGGAAACACAATTGGTGATAAATAAATAAAAATATCGATCGCCAACCCGCCTGCCCAGCATGCCGATTATGGGTATATCCTCCAGATGTTTGCCTAAGTGGTGAACAATTAGAGAGGCCTATGTCCAGCAGTGGACTGCGAGGCTGATGATGATGATTTGATGAAATATAAATATCAGACATGTTAAACATTGCTCCAATCCAAAAGTAAGTAGCTTGAGCATTTGTATTCTAGGTATCAGAACAATGAAGGCACCACAAATATATATTTAAATACATTAGCTATTGATATTGACGTTATATCAATGACGTAATGGGATGTTGACGTCATATCAATGACGTAATGGGATGTAAAGGAGCGCCCCATCAACTTCGCTCCAACCTGCCCTCATCTGCCCGTGGTGCATCCTGCCGAATAACATACGAGGCGCTGGCAATCGACTGGTGGCGGTATAACCATAACAATTGAAGGCGTAGCTAAATACCATAGACCGATGACGGGCAGCAGCATCACCGGAGCGAGGAGCTACTCAATAATAGCGGCTTGGCCATTCAATAAATCGCTGCTGGTAAAAAACCACTTAGGTACTTACTCCAAGTGTTTGCCAGCAGCAGGACAGGCCTATGTCGAGCAGTAGACTGCGATAGGCTGATGATGATGCAGTAGTGCTATTCTTTCAAATGGAGAGATAGTAGAGTAAGTATACCTGGCAGGCAGACTGGGCAGTGTCGTTGTAGTAACCAGCGCAGACGGTCTGCTGCTGGACGACGGGCGAGTTGCTGAACCACACGCGGCACTCCTCGTTGGTGATGCCGCGGAGGTGGACCCACAGGAGGATCTCGCTGGCATCCCCACCTGGTAGCGAGAGTAGAGAGTCGGGAAGTTCTATTTTTTTTTTATAGTAGCTCGACATAATGGCTTCCTACGCCTGATGGTAAGCGACGGCCCAACCCTGACCCCTCACGAGCTCCGGAAACCCTACTCACCAGCAGAAACACGACCCGGAGGTCATTTGACTGCGGCATTCTATAGGGTGGAGGTCCTTCCCCGGACGGGCAGCTCAATTCGAGCGAAGATTCGCTATGCCCTACCTCTCTTAAATTATTATCGATCGTCAACGCTAGTAGTCAGTATGCTTACAAACAAACTTGTTGACCTATATAAAACAAAGGTCTAGAACATCATCATCATCATCATCAGCCTATTGCAGTCCTCTGCTGGATATAAGCCTCTCCAGTTGTTCGCCACTTAGGGCAAACATCTGGAGTTTGTACCCATAATCGCCACGCTGGGCAGGCGGATTGGCGATCGCAGGGCGTAGCTTCTCGCTCCGGTGACGCTGCTGCCCGTCATCAGCCTGTGGTATTTAGCTACGCTTCCGATTGGGATGGTTATACCTCCACCAGTCGGTTGCCAGCGCCTTGTTTGTTATTCGGCAGAATGCACCACGTGCAGGTGAGGTTGGCTTGGAGCGTAAATATGATGATCCCTTACATCCCTACTGTAAGTGTAAGTTTTGCGAGATATAAACGTAATCCGCCTGCCCAGGTGCAGCGTGGCGATTATGGGTATATCCTCCAGATGTTTACCCTAAGTGGCGAACAACTGGAGAGGCCTATGTCCATCAGTGGACTGCAACAGGCTGATGATGATGACAGGTAGGTACTGTTTGCTCACCGTTCCACAAATCGTCTGTGCGTCCGTACCCGCTGACCGTGAACCTGACTCCGGAGTACACGTCATTCCTCTGCTCGCTGTTCTGCAGGCGGCAGGGCTGCACGTTAGCTGGAAGGAAACAAATATGCATTAGGCCTGAAAGCTCTATGAACCTTTGTTGTTATTTGTTGAAGGTATAGGAAGCTTTCTCGAGGATGTGGCTCTAATATAGACAGCGTACGCCTAGCTGTTTGTTGAACAAATAGGGGTGCAATCATTGCCTGCTGGCATGCAATAGTTGCGTGCGATTCGGACTCGCGCGCCAAGATTTCTATTTCTCCATATACAATTTCTATGGAAAGTCTACAACGCGCTTACGAAGTTTTCATCACGACTAAATATAAGTAGGTAAAGGGTGTTTCTTCTAAGGTGTCGCGAACTGATAGTAGGGTGCCATACCTATCGATTTAACAACCATTGATTTCTACGATTTTATAGATTTCGAGAAATATTTTGATTTGTTATTTTTTCATGGCCATCATGGCCAGGCGGCTTTAAATAATCAATTTAAACTTTAAACAAACAATCTCAGAATTGAGAAGATTTATGCAAAAATACTAGAAAAGAAAGTGTTGAAAGAATAATTATAAAGTATGAAAATTACACGATATCTCGAAAAATACAAAAAATCTTAGAATATACATGGGGGTCAACTCGATAGGTATGAGTATGGCACCCTGCTATCGAGCCGGCTTGACACCTAAGAAGAAACATCCTATAGACGACAAACCAAGATGGTCCACCGGACCGCGGTCCCCGATCCCGATCACCAGCTCGGTGGAAATACTTCTACTTTTTATAGGGACATGTCTGTTCCAAAATTATGCTGAATACTTACGCCCGTACTGGATGTACTGGTCGAAGCCGAGCAGTGCGATGTCGTCTGTCTGGACTCCACCCTGGATCTCGTTGTAGCGAGGGTGGATGTACTTGCGGGTAGTCTCCAGGAGCAGTTCCGGCCTGGTCAGGTTGGTGAGGCCGAAGCGCACGACGAAGGTGGGGCGGCTGGTGGGAAAATAGAGTGTTAATCAGATTCGGAATGGTACGAACAGACTTGTCCATACAAAACATGGAAGTCACCATCATCGACATCACCAGCCTATTGCAGTCCACTGCTGGACATAGGCCTCTCCAGGCCTTTGCCCAAAGTGGCTTTACCAATAATATCACGCTGGGCAGGCGGGTTGGCGATCGCAGGGCGTAGCTCCTTCTCCGGTGACGATGCACCCCAGCATCGTCCTGTGGTATTTAGCTACGTTTTCAATAGTGATGGTTATACCGCGACCATTCGGTTGCCAGCGTATCGGCAGGATGCACCACGGGCAGGTGAGGCTGGCTTGGAGCGAAAAGGTCACTTCCTTACATCTCAAAAATGGAAGTACTTCCCCTGAGCTAGGCGATCGTGCTCGGGTCCGCGGTCCCATGGACCAATGCTTCCTCCAATGACAATTGTCATTTGTTTGATCTATATAAAAGGGTTCCGTTTTTTGCCATTTGACTACGGAACCTTGAACAGGGTAAGTGTTGGGTGGGTTTTAAGGTTACAGGTACAAGTCGCGTCGGGCAAGCTAATACCTATTATTATGTTGAAATTGTTACTCCGGTGACTTACTTTACTAGGCAGTGGGCGGCCGTGATGACCCAGTGGTTGTGGATGACGGAGCCGCCGCAAGAGTTCACGCCGCCGATGGTGTTCACCATCCGCACGCTGACCTGGTGCGGGATCTGGCCGTCCACCGCTGGCCAGCCGGCCACGATCCTGGCTGCAACAACAACATCAGCCTATTGCAGTTCACTGCTGGACATAGGTCTCTCCAGTTGTTAGCCATTTAAGGCAAACGTCTGGAGAATATTCTCCAGACGTTTGCCTGTTTGCTTGTTTTGCCTTTTTACGTTGAGTATATACCCATAATCGCCACGCTGGGCAGGCAGGTTGGCAATAGCAGAGCGTACCATCTCGATGACGATACCTCTCCGATGACTACTGCTGCCCGTCATCGGGCCGTGGTATTTAGCTACGCCTTCAATCGTGATGGTTATACCGTCACCTGTCGGTCGCCAGAACCTCGTCTGATATTCAGCAGGATGCACCACGGGCAGGTGAGGGTGGCTTGGAGCGAAAAGATGATGGATCGCTCCCTTACATCGAAACTGGAACAACAGGTGTCCCTTACCCTGGCTTTGTGTATGCGTAAAGGCATTTCCGTATAAAAAAAGGTTAGACTTACCACCATTGCGGGCATCTTCCATGTAAGTGGGCACACCATTGCGGAGGATTGGGTTGAACGCCTAAAAGCAAATTAAACTTATGAAATACCTCCTTACTATAGATAGTACGTAGCCCAAAGTGGCGGACACCTGGAGAGGCCTATGTCCAGCTGTGGACTGATAAAGGCTGGTGATGATGATGATTTGTATCATCTTACTTACCCCCGCTAACCCTAGTACCAAAAGCACACCAAATAAGTAATATACAACCGCCATCTCGGACACCACAACACCAAATACCAGTTTCGTTATTATGCAGACAGAGCTATATTATCAAATTTCTAATGATGATCAATCGAATCAGACAATCTCGCTAAGAACGGGATTATTACAAGATTACTTAGAATTAATTCTAATTTTTTTATAACTCTAAGGTGGCAACAATGCCTACGGCCCCCTGTTGTTAAGCGGTTGCCGCAGCCTATGGACGCCTGCAACACCAGGGGCCCTACTACAGAAAACGAAAACGATCGTTCGTTGAACGGATCGCGTATTTTTGCCCCATAAATCCCTCTCATTTGTCCCTCCCGGGGGTTATATTATAATTTTTTTATATTAATAGAAGAGTTGGTGTAGGTATAATAAAAAACATGGAAAAGTTTTAAGTTTTTATGCAGATTGTAGGCAGTTATGCATCATAATAGGTACATGACGAGGCGACATCAGTGCCATTCGATAGGAAATGATATGGATAAGCAATCTTACAGTTACGTGATTAAGTCCCGTTTAAATAGATATTAAGGTGTATAACCATGTGTGTGTACAACCATAGCAATATTTAGAGCGGCAGTGCAGACGACAGACTATCCGTGACGCACTTTTTTGCAATTAGGTATAGCAGTAACGCACACGACGCGCAAAAATCTGTCACGGATATTTCACAGACTCAACGCACACGACGCACATCTTCGATCATTCTATCGGCAGACCTAGACGCTCTTTTTAAATGTCTTAGACGCAGACTCTGTCGCACAACAAGTGCCGTCTGCGCTGCACCTTATTAACACATAGTACGTAGTACTTAGTAAGTACGCAGGGCGTAGCTCCTCGCTCTGGTGACGCCCGTTAACACTTCTTATTAAATAAAAAACATATAAAATATCAACGTTTTATTACCTATTCGACTAAGTACGTAAAACATACGATTTAGGTACAAAATATCACAACACAACAACTTAGACTAAAAAAATATTAATTAAAATATATTACAATATTCAACGTGAAAATGTACAGTCAAACAATAATATGATTTAAAGACATTTGTGACAAGGTTCTTTTATTCCATACACGGAATGCTACAAGCAGTTGAGAGATTCTGCCTAGCTAGTTCCAAGTAATTTTAGCAATAAAGAGTCTGTCTATCTACTTAACTATCAATGTAATTGCTCGACAATACTTAAAATTTTGTTTAATCACAAATCGTATGCTATGACCTATTAAGTACTTACTAGTAAAGTACATATAAATATATATTATGTCTAAAATGAATACAGGGGATGTTTCTTTTATGTTACATTATGTACTATGTTTATATAAAATAATCAATAAGTGCTGTGATTTCACAGCCATTTATCAGTTTAAGAGATTAACAATTAAGTATATAATCGAGTGAACATAATTTGTATGAATGCCTACAATAAGAGTGATAGACCTAGAGGGGTTTAGGGGCGAGTAGCTCTTTCTATATACACAGTATTTTTTTAAATATGGCTTGCTAAAAGGAACACCCTGTATATATGGAATATATCACAAGTATTTTAGCTACCAACGCCTTTTGGCGGTTTTCCTTATAGGTATGTACTGAATTAAGCATTGACTTTTACAACATCAAATTGGCTTTCAAACCTATTTTAATGGAATACGGTTCATATTAAAATAGCCTGTCTATGAACAATGGAGGGCTTCCTTGTAAAGATATCAATTTAAAAACTTAGATAAGTACTTGTACAGTCTATGTTTAATTGCATCAATTTTTTAAAAATAATCGTAGTACCTACAATTAAAACTTAGACAAAATCAACTTATTTGAAATAGAAGTTGTGTTAAAAATATGCTTCTAATTTTGCGACATAATTATCTATATTTAAAATATTTGTTAGGAAGGATGGCGAAAACAACAGATGTTTTCTCATAATGTAAATAGTCACATATTCCTAGTATGGCAACATTGAGAAGCTGTATCTAGTATAAGTACATGACGTATATTGTACTAAATTTGTATAATAAGTTCGTCATAAAACCTTATCTATATTTTCTTCATTAATAGAAGAGGTAAAATTTGATCCACATTTTAATATTTTAATTTTCATAATTAAATAACTATCCGTTGTTCCAACAATAATTGAAGTACTATCCATAGATATAGAACAGCTTCTTGCTAACTTCTTGAAATAAAGGCTAGAAAATTAATTCAGCACGGCGATTCACAAATGCAAATTTGGCTCGGATTCGGAAACTTTCTCACATAATTGACATTAGTCTAGTAAGACAACAAATGTCAAATTTGAATTAACGAGGGAAGCTTTCCAAATTAGAAACGAAATTGCAAGCTTCGCAAAATACACATGTGAACCACTCAAATTATGACTTGCGCACTGACACAAAACGTTATGCAAATCTTGCACTATAGTACAAGATTGACTCACGCATTTACACATTATACTTCATCTGTATCACGGTAGCATCTTAAGTTATTGCTTCGAGACTAATCTAACCAGTGACATACGAAGTAACATATAATTTTGTACATTTATCACGTCATTACTTTATAGGTATACGCTGTTCAAACGCTATCACGCAAGGTCATTCGGTCATTATTGCTTATCAGGCGTGATTTACAAGATGTGGATTCCGTTTCGACATATTTACAGACAATTCTTAAACATTACGATTGTGTCTTTAAGTTTTCTATTAAAGACAATGATCACATACCAGTTTAACACTGTTAGGGGCAGCGCAGACGACAGACTATCCGTGACGCACTTTTTTTGCAATCACATGCAGTTAACGCACACGACGCGCAAAATTCTGTGCGGATATTTCACAGACTCAACGCACACGACACATATCTTCGATCATTCTGTCGGCAGACCTAGACGCTCTTTTTAAATGTCTCAGACGCAGTCTATCGCACAAAAAGTCTGTCGTCTGCTCAGCCCCTTATTAAGCTATAACTCGCTTCACGCGACTCGTGGCGCGTGCCCGCAGCGTTCGTACACTATCACGCAGGTTCATTACAATCACTTTATCACCTGGCGTCGTCACGCCGTCACGGTGACGGGCAGCTCGTGGCGCTTGGCCTCTATCATCTTGTAGTAGACCACAGCGTCGTGCACAGTGGGAAACGTGTCTAATTGCAGTCTGTCCGCTTCTAGACCGTTGAAACGCGATATCATCTCGAGGACAGGACCTGAAATGTATACGGCATATCAAATATAGTTTTTTTTATGCGAGAGGCGGCAGACGAGCATGTGTGATGCCTGATGGTAAGCAGTCGACACCGCCCATGGACACCCCGCAAATCTAATCGTAGGTAGTCGTTTCCTTTTTATGAGATGTAAATAGATACTATCATCATCATCATCATCAGCCTATTGCAGTCCACTGCTGGACATAGGCCTCTCCAGTTGTTCGCTACATAGGGCAAACTTCTGGAGGATATACTCATAATCGCCACGCTGGGCAGGCGGGTTGGCGATCGCAGGGCGTGGCTTCTTGCTCCAGTGACGATACTATCAGTATGTCTTTATAAAAATAAGTGTGTAGGGGTGTTTCTTTACTGGTAAGGGCACGGTAGATAGCGCTATTACTACACAAGACGATCCCTGTAGCGATTTACTGATTGTTTTGTACTGAAGCAGCTTTAATGAGATAACGTGATGCTTGCGTGACGTTAATGTGTTAACGTGCAGCCTTTTGAATTTTTGGGACATTGAGGAGTGTTGGTAGTGACCAGTAATTGTGACCACAATAGTGAGTGTTTATACATTATATTTTGACTGGCTTGGTGGCTCATTTGGTAATAATTCCTGTCTTCTAAGCCAAGGGTCGAGGATTTGATCCCCACCCGGGACAAACATTCGTGTGATGAACGTTTTTGTTAGTTCCGTGTCTAGGTGTGTATATAATTTGTATCTTTTAAGTAGATATGTACTTATTTGTGGTACCTTCGTTGTTCTGATACACATAATACAAGTTCTTAAACTACTTACTTTGGGATCGTTTTTGGGATTTATACAGTATTATTTAAAAATATATTTTTTTATGAAAGCTCTATGAAATAATGACTATGGTAGGTAGGTCCTTGTAATTTTTAAGAACTGCAGTAATGTCAGGTTACCGTTGGCTCCTGCCAGCAACACGGTGATGTGGTTGGAGACCAGCTCGGTCTGGACTGCCACCAGGCTCTTGATCCCCGGAGCGTCCACGTACGAGAGCGCGGTGGCGTCGATGATCACGCATTGGACCTGAGGGTAGACATAAAAGCTAGTACTTGTGCTTTTAGCCGCAAGCCTAGTGTCCTAGTTTAATTTTGGTCGATCAAAGTGGACCTGTTGACAATTTAACGCGTGACAGATTTTAATTTAAGAATTTCACATCGATCGATTAGTCTGTGACCGAATAATAGTTAAAATGTAAGCATTATTTTATTTTACAGTTTACAATCTCGCGAGATAGATAATAATCCAACGGTATTTACTTAATTTTACGGTAACAAATATAAGTCTAGAGTGAATAAAAATAGGCTTTATTTACATAGCATCTATCTAGTAAGCATGCTTCACCCTAGGCCATATCATCACTTAACGTCAGGTGCGATTACAGGCTATTATGGCTAAAAATTGTAATTAGTCCGTCTTTTAGCTTATTCAAAAATAAAAGACACGTATTTTTAATTTGTAAATTGGACTAAAAATTACAAAGTTATAGCCCGTTGAAATTACGCGTGACGTCACTCGGTGAGGCATTTTTACGGGAGCGAGTGACGTCATATACTCCCACTCCTAACTTTTGGTGCCTTGTATCTTTTCTATTCTTTATTTGAATGAAAAAAGGAAAAATACGTGTCTTTTATTTTTGAATGAGCTAAAAGACGGATATAGCCTATTGTCAAATTCCTTTTTAGAATTAAATAAAAGTAAATATCCGAATATCGACCACAGCTTTAGATTTCTTCATGAAAATATTCCATAGCTCTCTAATTTCACCAATGAAGTAATGCTCCACTTCTTACCCTGTGTCCAATGGTGGGATCCCACTCGTAGGAGTCGCTCTTGGTCAGGTTGTTGTCCTCGTCGTGATGGGCGTCCTCCGTGGGCTTGAGGTAGCCGATCTTGCGGAACAGTGTCGAGCGGAAGAGGTTCTTGCTGGCGAAGTTGAGACCGCCGCAGTAGTGGAAGATTTTGATGCCTGGGAGCTCTTCAGCCTGAGAGAAAGATAAATAACGATTATTTTAATGAGAGGTAGATAAACCCGACCGGAACCGATGTCTTTTTATATAAGCACGTCAAAATGAAGGCATCCTAATTTTAAGCAGATGACCAAGTCCAAAAAAAAAAGAAAAAAAAAGGCATTACGCTTAGATAGGGCAACGCAGATCGATCACACTACTGGCCTGCTTAAGTTTGTGCTGTTTCACGCCTCGCCGGATTGTGTACGTGCTGGAAGAGAGTTCCACAGCACAATGGCTCGGTACATGTAATATTTAGTTTAAATAGGGGCTTGCGCACTTAGTCGTCAGTCGCCTTTCTCTGTTTGGGTCGCCGAGAGACTGAGTCGCCAGCGACAAGTCGACAGTGCGTAACGGCTCTACGAGAGTGCTCATCTTGGAGACTCATGAGACTTAGATGTGGATCATTAGATCTGTGTTTTAGTCTACAGAATTGTTCTGAGACCTGGCTGTTAAGCAGAAGCTGGTTCTGGGAGGCCAGTCATGGGTATCATTTTGTAACTACTTATAGTACTTACATAATATGAAAACTTAATTTAACGCGTTTATTTTGTTAGAAAATAAGAATATCACAGAAAGACATGACATGATACTATTGTGCGGTTAAATAAAATAAAACAGTTTTTTTATTATTTATACTATATTTTTATGAAAGTTAACCGTTACATGTACTTTACTAACTTTTATTAACATTATAATTAGCCTCACGTGGCTATGTGTGAAAAAAGACAACATTGTTACGATTTTTGCTCATTCGAGAATTGAAGTTCAGTGATGTTTGCTTTTGCCATCAAAAGTTCCAGCAGGGATTTCATTAGATGATTCAGTTTATTCTAACAAAATTTTAGTAAACTGCTTATAACTTTCATTATGAGTAGACTTCCTTGAGAGGACTTTCTTTGCTTTTGAAATTCGTCTTGTTTTATTGAAGTTGGTAATCCAATCAGTTTGATCTTCATTATGAATTGGTTATCTGATGGGAAATTGCGAAGTTTCAGATTATGGGACATCTGCGCACCTGCTATGGCGAACCAATTATTTGTACCATGATGATCAACAAGTTTAAGTAAGATTCAACATGAATTCAATTGCCTGTAAGGAGAGTTGCTGTCAGCTGGACATCAGCATACCCCTGCTAGCCATTTCCAGCTCCTGGTTATTCCGGACCATGGTGATGAGGAACTGAACGGTGCTCATGAGCATGATGTACAGGAACACAAAGGCGAGCCACTTCATCAAACCGACCACACTGATCTCTTTACTGAGACAGTACGCGCAGCGGCTTTGCTGGAAGATTTTCATGGTTTCATCTCCACTTTACCATCGTATCATAAAATCATTGTCTGCTTTATAGTGCTTTCGTATATCTTGCATCGGTTGGGCTTCATTTCATTTTAGAATGTGTTATTTACTGTTTTTGCCTCTGACAAATTAGTGTTTTGGCGTTATCGTGACATCTTTGGTTGTCATCTGATTGACAACATGCTTTTTCTTTGCATAAATGTCGTGTGTGTCTATGGTGGTTTTTGCTGGTTACCGTAAGGATTAGTACCTACTCATGGGATTGTTGGGAAAAACTCAGTGATAGAGAAAGCATTTTTAATCTACGTGATCTTGTCGCAAAGGTTACAATCGATGATGCTGCTAGCTACCTCAATTCAAATCACAGTACTAATTACCCTGATACTAATGAAATAAATCAGTATTGTACCACCAATGATACAGTCTAATGGCACAGTGGTCCGGCGCGGAAATTAGTGTCATTTGTACAATCGATTGCATTATTAGGATGGTTCCGTACCATTTGCACCGCGTTAGCAGAACTGGTAACTTTTCGGGGAACAGCGACATAGAGAAATATAGCGCGAGTGTCAAAGCCTTTGTTCAGCATCAGCTCCCTTCAGTGAACAGACCAAGGCTATTGATTGACTGAGTGGTTGAATATAACATTCGTGCTTACCTAACGTTTCAGCGGAGAATAATAGCAGCGGTTCCTAATCGTCAATTATTCTTTTAATCATGTCTAAGATCTTAAGGGAACTTAAACTGAGGAATTTCAAATGAATTAAAGAGACGTTTGTATACTCACAGCTCTGTACCTCTTCGTGTCCAGATAGAGGTCGGTGTCCAGCACTCGGCCCAGCAGGCAGGTGTACGGCTTCTGCGACCGGCAGAAAAGCGTACCCACGCTCGCCAGGAGACCAGCTCCCAGTCTGTCGTAAAAAACGGATTTTATGTTTTTGACTTGCGCGTAACTGCAATTTGCCTGATTTGTCGTTAAATCAGGTAAATTGCAGTTACGAAGTGCAGTTCGCAGTGTACGAAAGAGCGCGCTAAACCAGCAAAAGCCGCTTCTCTATATAATTTATGTCCTTAACTCACCCAATATCGATGTTGACAAGCACAGTTGTGAGGAAGGTGACCAGCCACACGATAGCGTCCAGCTTACTTAGCTTCCAGAATCTATAAAACAAAGAAAATCCATAGTTATGCTGAGTAACCACCATTTTGGTGCACACCACATATTACATTCGCGAATATGTATGTATATGTTATATTATTTATGGGTACAAAAGAAATACCGCTCAGAGTTATTAAAAAAAGGAATTTTATGGTATGTATAGGGTTGCCAACTATACTGTTAAAAACAGTATTATACTGTTTTTCACTACAAAATACTTTTTACTGTTGAACAAAAAAAAAGTATAAAATATACTGTTTTCAGCATCAAAGATGTTACACTATACGTGTGAGACTTAGACGCACGCTCACACATTTTTTTGAGAACCCTCTAACTAAATGAAAAAAATGTGTGAGCGAGCACTGAGAACAAGTGCGTTCTGGACCAGAACGCACTTGTTCTCAGTGAGGTCGGTGCGTACACTTGCACCACCTTGAGGCTATACCTCTCGGTGAGCTTGATAATAAGGTACGCTACCCTGTTCGACACACTGGACATTTCCACCACGTTGTCGGAGAGGTACTTATTGACCAGAAACCCGACGCCACCTTGGGATTTTTGGTTTCCCTCGCGGAAGTACTTAAGGTGGCCTGACTCTAGGGTTACGGTAGCCTCCCCCTCTCTTCGGACTTCGCATAGCCCTAGTACTAGTATGTGCCACCTAATTTTCCCAAGTTCCACCTCCAACTGCGCCAGATGCGAGTCAAGCCTTAGAGTGCGTCCGTTGTACGATGCCAGGGTAAGTTGGGTGTGGTGGCCTGCCGTAGCCCGGTGATTCTTGGCACCCCCCGCCCCGCCCGTACCGTGGTCGCCACCGTGACCAGGGATAGCGGGGCCGCCGGGAACTGGGGGCCGTGGCTTATGTGAGACCATTTAGAGGAGTTGCCCATAATCGCCACGCTGGGCAGGCGGGTTGGCGATCGCAGGGCGTAGCCTCTCGCTCCGGTGACGCTGCTGCCCGTCATCGGTCTGTGGTACTTAGCTACGCCTTCAATTGTGGTGGTTATACCGCCTTCGGTCGCCTCGTTCGCTATTCGGCAGGACGCACCACGGGAAGGTGAGGTTGGCTTGGAGCGAAAAGTTGATAGGTCGCTCCCCAGCGGCGTAGCGTGGGTGTCGGCCGCCCGGGGCGGAAGACAATTTTGCCGCCCTTTTATTTTGAATCGTCAGTAATCAGTGTTGCCGTTCTAAAAAATTTGTAGTCGCCAGATTAACCCCCCCCCCCCCCCCCCCGTATGATATTTCGTGATTTTTTCATGGACCCCTCACCCCCTCTCGAGCCTCGCATGATTGATGTGATGATGATGACAAAGGACAGCACTTATCGCCACAATTCAGAAGTCAGTCACGCACTATCGTTGACAGGTTGCCTATGACAGTATAACGTTACGGTGACACTGACAGCTATGTCTAGTTATTTAAGTAATTTACTTTTGAGTTTGACGTCTCTCTCCTCTGGATAAGGTTGGTCACTCCGCAAAAAAAATGAATTAAGGGCTGTAAATATTGCTCAATAAAATATATTTTACAAAAGTCGCTAGAAGTAGTGGGATGTAAGGGAGCGTCCGGGATCTTTTCGCTCAAATCTTTCACCTGCCCGTGGTGCATCCTGCCGAACAACAAACGAGGCGCTGGCAACCGACTGATGGCGGTAGGTATAACCATCATAATTGTTGAAGGCGTAGCTAAATACCACAGGCCGATGACGGGCAGCAGCGTCATCGGAGCGAGAAGCTACGTGGTAGGTGAGAAACTACGTCCTGCGATCGCCAACCCGCCTGCCCAGCGTGGCGATTATGGGCGTATCCTCCAGATGTTTGCCCTGAGTGACAAGCAACTGGAGAGGCCTATGTCCAGCAGTGGACTGCAATAGGCTGGTGATAATGATGATGATGATGCTAGAAGTAGTAAAATATTTTTTTCTCGCTAAAACGATATTTTATCTCGCTAAACATATATAAAATCCGCTAGATCTAGCGATAGCGACTAAGTCGCTAGAACGGCAACACTGTCAGTAATTCTCGCTGTTGTTTTGTTAGTCATAAGCAATCCCAGCATAAAATAAAATACGAACAATCCCCGCAAGTCGTAGACGGTGTTGGCAGCAGTCACTACAAAATATCATTCAAAGAAAGGGGATTCCCCGAATCCGTTACAGAAAAATTCCATGCTCTTTTCAATCGGTCCGAATTTGTAGTTCCGTTAAAAATATGAAATGGTTCAAATATTTTTATTATTTAAATTAGTATGGATAGATTATAGTTTGTGAAATTTTGCCGCCCCCTAAAAAGTGCCGCCCGGGGCGGGCCGCCCCCCCCCGCACCCACTACGCTACGCCGCTGTCGCTCCCTTACCCATAAATAAAATTAATATTATTAAATAAATAAAATACTGTTCATTTTTCTAAAATACTGTTTAATTTGTTTTCTTAGGCCTCAATATACTTTATTTCTTGTAAAAAAAGTTGGCAAGCCTAGGTATGTAATAGGTAAAACACATTTTTAGGCGGCACTATTCCTATTAAAAAGGCTCTGTTTTTAATATCAATAAACTTTTTTACATGATTTTTAACAAACCTTCGATACTACAATAAATATTTGGAAATTCTTTAAGTCTTTGACTGCCGAGAAACTAGACACAATAGAAAAACTATTGTTTGTCGGTCACCGGTGACCGTCATGGCGCTCAACGTGTTAATGTAGTATAGCGTCTTCTTGCAATAAAATGAACAGCTATTTCAGGTGCTTCAGTTTATAATAATTACTTACCAAGACATTTCACTACCTTAGCGGTTCAGAAGGGATACCACAAGAGCACTAGGCCCAATGCTAATAAACTTACACACTAGTGACCAATTTTATCAATTGGTAGAAAGGAAATCCAACTTACTTAACAAGTTCCTTGACTTGCATGAACATGCCCTTGAGCGAGACGACGATGATGCTGGCGAGGACGCAGCGCGGCAGCAACTCGAAGAAGGGCCCCACCCACAGGAGCACGCACAGGATGAGAAGGCAGCTGACTACAGATGTGATGCCGGTTTTACTGCCGGCCTGGCGACAATGGAGTGAGTTTATTATGATCGAACAGAGATAAGTAAGAGGGTAAGGGTTCTTTCCCAAAAGAATCCTACGAGTATGCTTCGTTGCTAAGTAAGTATGTGTTTCGTTTGATATCCACCACAAATTATATTTATTGGTCCATATGGCATAGCACTGATGGAAACCGATTAAAATAAGGACTATTCTTATAAAATACTTAGATTTTTCTTTCTTTAGTAGCTCCTCGCTCCGATGACGCTGCTGCTCGTCCGACCGATCTGTGCTATTTAACAACGCCTTCAATTGTGATGGTTATACCGCCACCAGTCGGTTTGCCAGCGCCTCGTTTGTTATTCAGCAGGATGCACCACGGGCAGGTGAGGTTGGCTTGGAGGGATAAGATCATAAGCCGCTCCCTTACATAAATGACTATGTTAATCCTACTTCCTACTATCCTACTAATATTATAAACGCGAAAGTTTGTTTGGATAGATGGATGGATGTTTGTTCCACTTTCAAGCAAAAACTACTGAACGGATTTTAATGAAACTTTACAGGAATATAGTTTGTACATCAGATTAACACATAGGCTATGTTTTATATGAATACTCACGCGGGCAGAGCCGCGGGCAGCAGCTAGTAAAGACATATTTCCAGATAAGTAGGTACATTGATTAATTAAAGTGGCCATTTTCGCACTACTCCTCCCGAAATCGGACAAGAACGGCTTTTGTATAGGCAGTCTAGTCTGCCGGCGATCATGTTTAGGAAGCTGTTCCGCTAGCCCGCACCCTGCGCACTAGGGATGCACACCGTTTAAGTAAGTAGTGTTGTGTAAAATACTATCTTCTTGAATCTGACTTACCTGGTATTGTATGTAAGATCGGGACAGGCTAGCACACATGGGGGCGCATCCGAAAAATGACCCGAACATGTTGCCCGCTCCCTGAAACGAAAATGTTTCACAATAAAGGTGTGCAGTACTTTTTGAATTGTGGTAAGAAGTCCCACAGTTGCAAAGGTCTAATTCATAACTATTTTTGTGCGGTTTTAGAAAGCCTTAGACTGTATGACGTAGTTAATAAAAGTATAAAGGTGATGATAATATCGTAAAAACTACGTTGAAAAGGGCAACAACACGAGTTTCTTGCAGGATTCTTCTCGGTAGAATGCTGCTTTTCGAACCGGTGGTGGTAGTTTGTAGCTTTGACGATTTGTAAGTGTTTTTTTTCAACGTACTATAAGAAAAAAGATTAATTTGACTTTGATTTTCACTAAATCCTGAAACCACACAGAGACAAAACAGGCCATTGTCCACCGTTCCCATAGGAACAAAAGTTGAAACCCTCACCAGAGCCAGCAGTTCCTGGTTGGCGTCCACTTCGTACTTCTCCTTGGAGGCGAAGATGAGCGACATGGACATGCTGATGGTATAAGTCACCATGGTGATGGTGAACGCGTCCACCGCCACCTTCGGCATCAGCTCCACTGATGGCACTGTGGGCACCGGCAGCCTGGAAGGAGAGATCTGAATTTTAACCTGCTTGGTTCAGTTGACGAATTGGCTTACACAGACACATTGTCGCCCTGCCTGATACTGCTTGTATAAAAAATAACCCAAGACACGCCACACTGGGCCACACAGCGCCATCTGGACTGGCTCGGTGGCTCAATTGGTAGTGACCCCTGCCTTCTGTGCCAAGGGTCGTGGGTTCGATTCCCACCTGGGACAAACATTCGTGTGATGAATACTTGTGTTTGTTCCGTGTCTGGGTGTTTATAATTTGTATTTAAGTATTTATTTGTGGTACCTTCGTTGTTCTGATACCCATAACACAAGTGCTTAAGCTACTTACTTTGGGATTAGAGCAATGTATGTGATGTTGTCTAATATTTATATTTATTTATTTATCTAGCCCCAAACTAAACCGAAGCTTGGGCTACTTTTTTTTTTATAATAGCTCGACATAATGGCTACCCTACGCCTGATGGAAAGCGAAAGAGAAGCCCAGGTAGCTGTGACAACGGGCAAGTAACTGGTCAGTGACTTGTCAGTTGCCACCGCCATGCCGGCTCAACCCTAACCCCCCACGAGCTCCGGAAACCCTACTCACCGGCAGAAACACGACCCAGAGGTCATTTAACTGCGGTATTCTATAGGGTGGAGGTCCTTCCCCGGACGGGCGGCTCAATTCGAGCGAAGATTCGCTATGCCCTTAATCTCTTACACAGCATAAGACACATTGTTGCCCTGCCTGATACTGCTTGTATGAAAAATAACCCAAGACACGCCACGCTGGGCCACGGGAGTCCTTTGCGATCCTTCATGGTGAGCGGACGCGCACACGTGCGTTGGTTGTCTCGGCGTCTATTGTCTGCGCGGACGCAGATGTCGGGTTCCCGGGCATTTATTAACTTGAGCAACTTGTTATATTTGCTCAAAATACGTGGCTACATTGTGATTATAAAGTGTAAATTAAAATCAGTGTCCTTTAAAAATATCTATTCCTATAAAAGTTAAATTTATCTAATGTTTAATTAATTAGTGCTTGTGAAACTTAGGTTGTGGTCAAATCAATAATGCATTCATTCCCTAGTGAAAAAGGACCGTATCTGTGTATAAATTAGTGTGTATCTACCAAGCGCCACAGTCTATCTTGAAGTTCTACCTATGCCCCGGCGAAGCATATCTGGCTAATTGCCGGAAGTTACCCAGCAACACAAAGTAAACCTAGCAGGCAGTGCACGAGACGAAGAAACAGCAGTAGCGGCGCTAAGTACAATACTACAATCCCGGTGAGGCCATTCCATTATCTCCGTACTTTTTAAGAATATCTGATTGGGCTTGGTCCGGTTTCTCAAACACAAATACTGCGTCTACCCCACTCGATGCCGAGTTCCGGCAAGCTGGTCACTCACTGCAATCACATATCCGGCCAAATAGCCAGTCATTCGCGACTCAGGTACAGGTAACATCCGAATCGCGATACCCAAAAATAGAACAAACTTGCATGCGACATGCCTTTTTTTTCTTAACTTAGATAGCTTTGTTACCGACATCTCAAGTTCGCTCGCTGGAAAAACCATCTTCTAACGCCACATATGGCAACAACAAAGTAAGGGACCCAACGCAAGGGTCAACAGAACATTTGGCACCCATAAAATAACAAGACAGATTGCCCAAAACTGTCCGACACTTAAAACAATTGAAGACTCCTGCTCGAGGCCCTTTTTTGTTGCAGCACATACAGATATCGTCTCTAACGATTACATTAGGGCAAAACTTAACACAAAACGTCATAGGAAAGTTGTCACATCTGCAGCCAATACCTACCAAACTATTTACTTGTATTTATTTGGAATGGATAACACTTGGCAATCATTTAAATGTATCTGTTGTATACCTAGACGCCAACTAAACTAATGATAGCCATCCTAAGATGCAGTTAATTAGCGTATTAACTTTCAATATCTTTGTAAAACTATCTTTTTAAGGAAGGTTGTCTGGAAGAGATCGCTACTAGCGATAAGACCGCCTAAATTGTACTTTGTTTTTGTTTGTAATGTGTTTTTCTGTAATGTCTGTGTTTTTGTGCAATAAAGAGTTTCTATCTATCTATCTATTAATCGTACAATCTAGGAATACTACAAACATAATCTAGGTTAAGCTTTATTTCAGAACCAGCTATAATATTGAAAATTTTTGCCTATTAAAAGACAGCACAGGATGTCAAAGATCGTCAAGATCCTAGGATACAAGCTACTAATATTATAAATAAGTAAATGAACAGTCCCACTTCAAAACAAAATATGCCACAGTAAGAAAACATTGCAGATGACTTGCTGTAGAAAATAATTTAATAGTTTGGAAAAATCACAACATGAATCCTACAAAACAACGAAACAACACATAATATCCTAAGTTTATATTGATGACAAACCAAGAGAACCCGTAAAATAGCTGCAGCAAAACCCCACATTTTCTATTGATCTCCAACTTGCAAAAAAAAAAAAATAAATCATTCTTCTACAATGATATCTCACAATCTGCAAAGGACAAATCAAACAAATTATGACAAGTACCAATTCAAATCGTAAACAAAGAACGAGTTCGAAAGAAGTACAGACAGTATCTATTACTAGCTATCCGACAACAGTACCTTATTCATATCACATAGACAATACCTCCAAGAAGACAAATAAAAAAGAAACAATACAACTCACAAACTGGGACGGAAATCAGACACGAAAGGATATTGTCACACGGACTCAGGAACTATATAAACAACAAACAACAGGAACAGCTATTAAACAAAGGAAATGGAAATACTTACCCGAATGCCCTAATACGCAAAAGTCACTTTCACTATTTCAAAAAGTCTCTACACGATCCTAAAGTCGAATAAGAAACCACAGTAAGAAACTTACTGGAGACACTATTTGAAAACAGATTTGTACTCATTACATACTACAAAATCCGGAACCTTATTGGATATGAAAATTAACAACAAAGGAAGGACTGCACAGAAAACATACGCCAAAAATCTACACAAACCTCAACACCCAAAGCGCCTGCCTTCAAAATTTGTGCTAGTAGGTATTCCACGCTCGGACGGCGAAACCAAACGTCTAGAAGTAGCCGCCTTCGCAGCATATCGCTCAACAGACGACCATGACTTGGATCAAGAAGAAATTCTATTGAAATAATTATGATTGTTGATACGAAAGATCGGAACTACAAAACTAATTAACCCAAGAGGACTAATTATTCCAATAAGATCCCACATCGGCTGCTCCAATGATAGCAATCTACTAAGAATTCAAAAGAATGTTCAATCATGGAAACTGAAGTTTTATGACCGCTATTAGCAGAACATCTCAGCCTTGAGTAAAAATAAACACCTTAAGATTACTGAATAATTAACAAATCCACTAGAAAACCTAATAGCCAGCCCATTTCTTCAAGGACAACTAAAACTAAAAAGGAAACTAATTGCGGACATGTGCTATGACACCAACGCCTACCTACTCCATGCAACCATCAAAATTCGATAGACCAACGTTCATTTATCACTCATACAACCTCGGCTACCATTGCAATTGGACGAGAAGAATAACGTGATTTAGCAACAAATAGAATCAAAACTAATAGAAACGCGACAAATATTCTACATCGAAGCAACGCAAAATGAAACAAGTTCCAAATAATAATTCAACTAGAAAGCAAGATCGGACTATACCTACTGTAGCGACACCTATCTCCACGTCGCTACAATATGCAATACAAGTTCCGCCAGCTAACAACAGATGGCGATGTGAAAACAAATTGTACAGAAGACCAACAATGCGCATACGAAGTTTCCATCACGACTCGCTATATATACGAAAAACCAAGATGGTCCATCGGACCGCGGTCCCGAGCACGATCACCTAGCTCGGCGGAATTACTTCCACTTTTCGTAGGGACAAGTCTGTTCCTACAATTGGTGACCCCGACGTGAGCTACACCGACATAATATGAACACGCAACGTGATGGAGCCCGACGCGACGTGATAAAAACCGACGACAACCACCTTAGCGAGCCCTGCATCGACGACGCATCATCTCCAGTCTCTCCATCCTCAGCAGCAGTCTTCAGCCAGCCCTCATCACCACCAGCGCCTTCGTGAACCACCGCAGCTTTCGACGCTTCCTGGTTCAGCGGCAGCTCGCACCGTGCAACCGACGCAACGCAGCCCTACGTTCGGATCAACGGCGGCACATCCTCGACGTGGCAGCAGCTGCTCCTGCCTACTACGCTCATCCGTCCTCACTGAGGATTCGAAGCACACGCACACCGCTCATCCCGACTCACCGCGGATTCGAGCCTACTCGGGCACGACGCTGAACAGACTGCTGACCTGCTGAGACGAGACTTTCCATCTAGGAGGGGAGTGCTGTAGCGACACGTAGCGACACCTATCTCCACACCGCTACAACACCACTTTTCGTAGGGACAAGTCTGTTCCTACACTACAATAGCAGCAAACCTCCATCCTGGGAAATACAATATTAGAACTGCTATCTTACTAACCCCTGCTGGGTTCCACTCTGAGAAGATCAGAACATGCTGAACAATGAAAACCCGAAAAAGCCCAGTAACCAAAGTACTAAAATATTTGACAAAGAAGAAACCAATTGTGAGACCTCATCGTGCAAAACAGAAGATCCCCCGCAAATGCAACTCCATGAAAACTAACACCAAAGGCCAGAAGCCCACCAACTCATCAACGCTCATTCCCTATAAATCTACCTATCTATACCTACATTCCTATACTGGTTCTAATGGTGTATACCAGGCTGGTTGTGGTCGGCCGGCTACGGCTTTCCGACCGTCCTATCCCATCCCAGAGCGTGTCTCTCCTAATAAAACATCGCGTCCCCCGGTGTGCCGGTTTGACCGGATCAGGCACTGTGTCCTGGCTGGGTGTGGTGCGGAATACATACATACATACAAGACACGCCACGCTGGGCCACACAGCGCCATCTAGCCCCAAACTAAGCCGAAGCTTGTACTATGGGTACTAGACAACTGATAAACTTACTTAGATATTTTTTTGTAAATACATACATATTATACATAGAAAACACCCAGACCTGTACAGTTAAAATGTACTCTACAGCATCGAATGTACATTTGAGAAGAATCGGCAACACTCTTGATAGATTCTTTTCAGATATTCAAGGGACAGGAAATTACTTTTTACATGAGACTTGAAAGCCGAAAGTGTGAATGTCTAATGGTACCTACATGTACGTACAGTGAATGATTGGGAATAATAATAAATAACCCAAGACATGCCACGCTGGACCACACAGCGCCATCTAGCCCCAAACTAAGCCGAAGCTTGTACTATGGGTACTAGACAACTGATAAACTTACCTAAATACTTTTTTTTTGTAAATAAATACATATTATACATAGAAAACACCCAGACCAATACAAACAGACATGTTCATGAACACAAATGTTTGCACTGTGCGGGAATCGAACCCACGACCCTTGGCTCCGAAGGCAGAGGTCACTACCAAATGAGCCATCAAGTCAGTTCGCCACTGAGTGACGTCAAAGACCCCCACTCCTGCATTTTGATGCATTGTATCTTTGTTATTTTTTGTTTAAATGAAAAAAGGAAAAATACGTGTCCAATATATTTTTATTATACAAAATACGGACTAAATATAACGTAATTATTTTGACCTGGAAACATTCCTATTACATTAGTGAAGAGACAGCAGCCCGTCCCGGCTTCGCACGGCAGATTCTACACCTTCGGTTACATTGTTCAAATTTTACCAAAGATCCCTAATTTTTTTCAAAATGAAATGTACTAAGTGACTAAGTGTGTCAAATTGGAAGAATGAAGCATTCTCTTGGTTAAAGAATTTTTTAAATCGGCCCAGTACTTTTGAGCCTATTCATTACAAACATACAAAAATAGGTACAATCTTTCCTCTTTCTAATATTAGTGTAGATAATGCCAAAAAGTATTCTCACCCAGTTGGTATCGTGCCGACGAGGCTGATCCCGAACTGCTCCTTCAGACCCCAGAAGCGGGAGACCAGGGTGCCGATGACGATGGCCAGGAGCTCTATAGGCACCGGGACCCGCTGCGCTTGCTCACCCAAGGCTACCAGACAATAATAAAAAATTATTCCGGGGTAGTTTTTTTTATTTCGGTAGCTTTTTTTTATAGTAGTTCGGCATAGTGGCTTCCCTACGCCTGATGGAAAGCGAAAGAGAAACCCAATTCGCTGTGACAACAGGCAAGCAAACGGCCAGTCATCTGTCAGTTGCCACCGCCATGTCGGACCAGCCCTACCCCCCCACGAGCTCCGGAAACCCTACTTCACCGGCAGAAACACGACCCGGAGGTCATTTGGCTGCGGTATTCTATAGGGTGGAGATCCTTCCCCGGACGGGCAGCTCAATTCGAGCGAAGATTCGCTATGTCCTACCTCTCTTAGTTCTTATATTCGAACACGGGAGGGACAAGTGGGAAGGATGTTATAAAGCAAAAGTACGCGATCCGTTCAACGAACTTTCGATTTTGGTGGTAGGGGCCCTGATCATTATCCAGAGTAAAACTTAGTTTACACCGGATATAAGTAACACATCAACTATTTTCATGAACGTTTATTGAAAATGTCAAATAGTATTTAAACTCCTTTCTACAATTCTTAAAAGAGGTTAAAAAAAGGTGACCGGTTTTTTAAATGTTGCCATACCTTGAAGAGTTCGTTGTTGAGCGCGATGATGAGACAGGTGATGAAGGAGATGATGACGGCAGTCAGGTTAGCGTTGCTCATGTTCTTGAAGATCTCGTATACAGTCTGTGGAGCGATAGAGTTCTCTCAAGATCTGACTATTTAATTACATAATAGGTACGCTCATAAGCAAAGCCGGAGTAAGAGACCAACACTCTTTGGAGGAATATTGAATAGAAAGCATGATAGATCTTTTATGACAAAGGGGGCAAACGGGCCTGAAGGTCACTTGAACGTACGTTCAGCCATAGACACCGCAACACCAGGGGAGTCACAGGTGCGTTGTCGGCCCTTGAGAAACCTGTAGACTCGCTTTTTGAAGGTCCCTAAGTCGTATCCATTCGGAAAGCCGCATTTGGAAGGTTATCCAAAGAACTGGGAAGCAGCCGTCCGAGAGATGTTGTCGTTCATCATCATCAGCCCATCGCAGTTCACTGCTGGACATAGGCCTCTCCAGTTGTTCGTCAGTTTTGGCAAACATCTGGAGGATTTATCCATAATCGCCACGCTGGGCAGGCGGGTCAGGCGATCGAAGTTGGTTGTCGTTCAGGAAGTCCTCAACTGACTTAACCTCAACTACACATTGTTTTGTCCTTTTTTTTTTAAATATGGGTTTGCGCTTGACTGCAATTCACCTGATGGTAAGCGATATCATAGTCTACGATGGAGCGCGCTCACCCATCAAAAACCGGTTCACTCTCGCCTTGAACATCGGAAGATTGTACGTCTCGGGGAACAAGGAATGTCCTACTGTAATATGTCTGCCCTCTTGACGGTTCCACTGAAAATCAGCGTCTTGGCAGTCTTTATATCATACCTTGACATTCACTGAGTGGATACAAATTTGGCTGCACATTGTATACCATTGTAGCTTAGGCTTAAGTTACTTTGTAGATTTAGTACCCCTTTATATTATTGAATGTGTGCTGAATAAATTATTTACTACTAGCGCGCCGCGGTGTTACCCGCGGTTTCTCATTGCAATTATTCGATTTTTTCTCACCGTAAGAACCATCCTTGGACTTCAATGAACATTAAAAAAAATTGGCCAAATTGGTCCAGGCGTTGTTGAGTTGTGCGCTTACCCACACATTTGCGATTCATTTTTATTACAGATTCTATTCTAACTTTGCAGAAGCCCCCTTTTACACATTTTTTTTACGTCAGAATGCCTTTACGCATACACTAGGGACCTGGGTACGGGACACCTGAGTTATGTGGGCTCACTCCTATTTAGCGGAGAGGCAGGTATCATCTTCATCTTCAGCCTATTGCAGTCCACTGCTGGACATAGGCCTCTCCAGTTGTTCGCCACTTAGGGCAAAAATCTGGAGGATATACCCATATCGCCACGCTGGGCAGGCGGGTTGGCGATCGCAGGGCGTAGCTTCTTGCTCCGATGACGCTGCTGCCCGTCATCGGCCTGTGATATTTAGCTTCGCCTTTTATCGTGATGGTTATGCCGCCACCAGTCGG